>JAPMUY010007539.1:5000-11476 GCA_026901105.3 Galaxias olidus | reverse complement strand
TCACACTGGTCTTACCCTCACACACACACACACACGTAACAAAGACAGATTTAGTCTATCTAACAATGGCTGCTGATCACACTGGTTTTACCTCACACACACACACACACACACACACACACACACACACACACGTACAAAGACAGATTTAGTCCAAATAATGGCTGCTGATCACACTGGTCTTACCCTCACACACACACACACACACACACACACACACACACACACACACACACACACGTAACAAAGACAGATTTAGTCCAAACAATGGCTGCTGATCACACTGGTCTTACCCTCACACACACACACACACGTAACAAAGACAGATTTAGTCTATGACGGGGGTCACAGTCACACACTCGCTCTCTACCCCCCTCTCTACCCCTCTCTCCCTCTCTACTCCCCCCCTCTCTCTCTCTCTACCCCCCCCTCTCTCTCTCTCTCTCTCTCTCCCCTCTCTCTCTCTTGCGATGGTTTCTTAGACAGCAGGCGGCGCTGTTTCCTTGAAACACTCCTTCCAGACTCCCACACATCAAGTGTGCTGCCCTCTGGTGGCGGCTGCTAGTACTACTCCCTACGTCAGTTTGATCATCAGCTGTTGTTAAAATAGACTAAATCTGTTTTTGTTACGTGTGTATGGGGTCATTATTGTAGCAAAACTATTTGTAAATGCGAGTGGAGAGTTTTGCATCTGTATCTCAAACCGTGTGTGCGTTATCAGATTGACAAATGTGTACTGAGACCTGTGGATGTGTACAGGGATCTGCAAATGTGTGTTCCGAATCCGTGCGTGCATAATCAGGTTTGTAAGTGTGTATAAAAAATAACCGTCTGTATTCAGATTTGCAAGTGTATGGAGAGTTGTGTATGTGTAGACTAATCTGTGAATGCGTGCATTGATCTGTAAATGTGTAGACAAATCTGTAAATACGTATGTGGATATTAATGGCTAAAAGTCTTTGTATTTTTGCTGCAAGAGCTGAAAATGCAGACAAGCATAAGTTACAACTCACGCGGGCCTCTCAATTGGATGTTTTTACACGTGACTTTTGCTACACTTCTGCCGTGACAGAGTCCATGTGGCGATTCGTCTGTGTCGAGGTTCGTAGGTGTGTCTCAGTAGAAATGCCCATGACTCCCAAGGTGCACTTAGACATGTAACATCCAATCAACACGTTTAAAATCATGCCACATGAGCCGTTTACTTAAATATACACATTACTATTATACTACTTGTAACTTATGCTTGTCTGTATTTTCAGCTCTTGCAGCAAAAATACAAAGACTTTTAGCCATTAATATCCACGTACGTATTTACAGATTTATCTACACATTTACAGATCTATGCACGCATTCACAGATTTGTCTACACATACACAACTCTCCATACACTTGCAAATCTGAATACAGATGGTTATTTTTTATACACACTTACAAACCTGATTATGCACGCACGGATTCGGAACACACATTTGCAGATCCCTGTACACATCCACAGGTCTCAGTGCACGTTTGTCAATCTGATTACGCACACACGGTTTGAGATACAGATACATAACTCTCCACTCGCATTTACAAATAGTTTTGCTACAATAATGACCCCATACACACGTAACAAAAACAGATTTAGTCTATTTTAACAACAGCTGATGATCAAACTGACGTAGGGAGTAGTACTAGCAGCCGCCACCAGAGGGCAGCACACTTGATGTGTGGGAGTCGGGAAGGAGTGTTTCAAGGGAACAACGCTGCCTGCTGTCTAAGAAACCATCGCAGGAGAGAGAGATGGGGGGGTAGAGAGAGAGAGAGAGGGGGGGGTAGAGAGAGAGAGAGAGAGAGGGGGGGGGTAGAGAGAGAGAGGGGGGGGGGTAGAGAGAGCGTGTGTGTGACTGTGACCCCCGTCCCCGTCCCTCCTGGCTGTGGAATGTGTTGCCATAGAGACACACACTGGACATTCTCAGACCTGAGGGTGTTTGAGAGTCACTGTTCTCTGTGCTTCTACCACAATACCCGTTTCTTAATCACTTACAAAGTTACTTTAACGCACTAAATCACTTACAATTATTATTATTATTATTATTATTATTATTATTATCATCATCATCATCATCATCAATAATAATAATAATAATAATTGTAACAGTCCTTTGTATTTTGGTTTAAGTGAAGTTCTATCCAAACAAAGTTACTTTAAGACAGCAATGGTGTATGATGTACACTGCCAGGTCCCGTGACACATGCTGCTATTCTGAAGACACTGCCCTAGCCCTAACCCTAACCCTAACCCTAACACTATTCTGAAGAGACTGCCCTAACCCTAACCCTAACCCTAACCCTAACCCTATTCTGAAGTGACTGCCCTAACCCTAACCCTAACCCTAACCCTAACCCTAACCCTATTCGGAAGAGACTGCTGTTATCCTTCCATTCTCACATATCACATGTCCCCTCTATTCTGCCTGTGGTCTGCAGGAGTAAAGTTACCTGTACCTGTCTGCCCCCCCGCCCCTCTCACCTGGAGTAAAGTTACCTGTACCTGTCTGCCCCCCCAGCCCCGCCCCTCTCACCTGGAGTAAGGTTACCTGTACCTGTCTGCCCCGCCCTTCTCACCTGTACCAACACACAGGGTTAACCAGGCTGGGTCCTGATAGGCCAGTATCCTCTCAGAACACACAACACTGGCTCCTGATAGGCCAGTATCCTCTCAGAACACACAACACTGGCTCCTGATAGGCCAGTCTCCTCTAAGAACACACAGCACTGGCTCCTGATTGGCTAATCTCCCCTCAGAACACACAACATTGGCTCCTGATAGGGCAGTATCCTCTCAGAACACACAACACTGGCTCCTGATAGGGCAGTATCCTCTCAGAACACACAACATTGGCTCCTGATAGGCCAGTCTCCTCTCAGAACACACAACATTGGCTCCTGATAGGCCAGTCTCCTCTCAGAACACACAGCACTGACTCCTGATAGGCCAGTCTCCTCTCAGAACACACAACACTGGCTCCTGATAGGCCAGTATCCTCTCAGAACACACAACACTGGCTCCTGATAGGTCAGTCTCCTCTCAGAACACACAACAATGGCTCCTGATAGGTTTAGGGGCTCTGGCTCACAGACTGAAAAGCCTCTTCAACAACTGGCTCTAAATCTGAGAAGGTGACAGCTAAGTCAAGTGGGGGAAACAAAGGAGAGATTGGGTCATAAACCCTGAGAGAGAGAGAGAGAGAGAGAGAGAGAGAGACAGAGACAGAGAGAGAGAGAGAGAGAGAGAGAGAGAGAGAGAGAGAGAGAGAGACAGAGACAGAGACAGAGAGAGAGAGAGAGACAGAGACAGAGAGAGAGAGAGAGAGAGAGAGAGAGAGACAGAGACAGAGAGAGAGAGAGAGACAGACAGAGAGAGAGGTAGAGAGAGAGAGAGAGAGAGAGAGAGAGAGAGACAGAGGGAGGAAGAGAGAGAGAGAGAGGTAGACATAGAGTTAGGGGGGCTGCACCCTAAAGCTGAGTCACATTCCCAACAGACAGGAGGCCCTTCCTTCACTGTTGCCTGGCAACACAGGAGGAGTCTAGAGATAGAAGAAGCAGAAGAGACACAGCACCATGCTGGTGAGGGCTAAAACCACTATATCTCTGTTACTCTGGTCGAAGGCCACATTAGGGTTGGATCTACGTATGTGGTCTCTCTATGTAGCTCTTGTCTAAGGCTACAGTTGGGTAGGATCTATGTACTCTACCTCTAGGTGGCTCTGGTCTAAGGCTAAAGTAGGGTAGTGTCTATGTACTCTATCTCTAGTTGGCTCTGGTTGAAATCCACAGCAGGGTAGGATCTATGTGGTCTATCTTTGGTTGAAATCCACAGTAGGGTAGGATCTATGTGGTCTATCTTTGGTTGAAGGCTACAGTAGGGTAGTGTCTATGTGGTCTATCGCTGGTTGAAGGCTACAGTAGGGTAGGATCTATGTGGCCTATCTCTGGTCGAAGGCCACATTAGGGTTGGATCTATGTGGTCTATCTCTGGTTGAAGGCTACAGTATGGTAGGATCTATGTGGTCTATCTCTGGTTGAAGGCTACAGTAGGGTAGTGTCTATGTGGTCTATCCCTGGTTGAAGGCTACAGTAGGGTAGGATCTATGTGGCCTATCTCTGGTTGAAGGCTACAGTAGGGTAGGATCTATGTGGTCTATCTCTGGTTGAAGGCTACAGTAGGGTAGTGTCTATGTGGTCTATCTCTGGTTGAAGGCTACAGTAGGATCTATGTGGTCTATCTCTGGTTGAAGGCTACAGTAGGATCTATGTGGTCTATCTCTGGTTGAAGGCTACACTAGGATCTATGTGGTCTATCTCTGGTTGAAGGCCACAGTAGGGTAGTGTCTATGTGGTCTATCTCTGGTTCAAGGCTTCACTAGGATCTATGTGGTCTATCTCTGGTTGAAGGCCACAGTAGGGTAGTGTCTATGTGGCATATCTCTGGTTGAAGGCTACAGTAGGGTAGTGTCTATGTGGTCTATCTCTGGTTGAAGGCTACAGTAGGGTAGTGTCTATGTGGTCTATCTCTGGTTGAAGGCTACAGTAGGGTAGTGTCTATGTGGTCTATCTCTGGTTGAAGGCTTCACTAGGATCTATGTGGTACATATTGTACACAGAGGAGGGGGGGGGGTAACTATCACAGGGGAGGGGGGGTAACTCTCACAGGGGAGGGGGGGTAACTATCACAGGGGAGGGGGGGTAACTCTCACAGGGGAGGGGGGGTAACTATCACAGGGGAGGTGGGGTAACTATCACCAGGGAGGGGGGTAACAATCACCAGGGAGGGGTGGTTACTATCACGGGGGGGGGGGGGGGGGGGGGGAATCTTCATCCAGCCATATACCGTACTATAACATATGATAACCCTCCCCCTCTCCCCTTCATCCAGCCATATACCGTACTATAACATATGATAACCCTCCTCTCCCCTTCATCCAGCCATATACCGTACTATAACATATGATAACCCTCCTCTCCCCTTCATCCAGCCATATACCGTACTATAACATATGATAACCCTCCTCTCCTCTTCATCCAGCCATATACCGTACTATAACATATGATAACCCTCCTCTCCCCTTCATCCAGCCATATACCGTACTATAACATATGATAACCCTCCTCTCCCCTTCATCCAGCCATCTGCTTTCATCTGTTTCTTTACTTTGATCATCGTCATTTACACAATCATGAAATTCATTTCTACAAATATATGAATACAAGTCTACATATACTGAATTCACCCCACCCAAACAGACAAACACACACACACACGCACACGCACACGCACACGCACACACACACAAACAAACCCCACCTGCTTCAGAAACACCTGAGTCGACAGCTGACTAAACACAACATCCTCCATCTTTTAGATAGCTCTGATAAACAGCAGGGAAGAACACACACACACACACACACACACACACACACACACACACACACACACAAACACACCTTACAATATATCACCCTTTACATGGTATTCCTGGAGAAACACACACACACACACACACACACACACACACAAACACACCTTACAGCGTATCACCCTTCCCATTGTATTCCTGGAGAAACACACACCGATACACACAGACACACACACACACACACACACACACACACACACACACACACACACACACACAAACACACCTTACAGCGTATCACCCTTCCCATTGTATTCCTGGAGAAACACACACCGATACACACAGACACACAGACACACACACACACACACACACACAATACACACAGACACACACACACACACCGATACACACCGATACACACACACACACACACACACACACACACACAGACACACCTTATACTAACACCCTTCCCCTCCTAGGAAACCCACTAACCAATCTCTGTATTCCACATGAACAGCATGCCTGCCCTTCATCACCAAGCAGGGGAACATAGGAATGTCTTACAAGGTTCAAAGGTCAAGTAAGCTGTTCAGTAAAACCAACCAAGGGAGAGAAGGCTGGAGAGTAATCAGACATGGCTAGGGCTATTTCACCCAGAATTGACCTTGGGTTCAAAGTTCAGTCAAGGCTGTCAAGGCTAGGGCTATTTCATGCAGCACTGACCCAGATTGTAGTGCCTGGCTACACCGACAGGATCAGACACGGATTTTACTGGAATTTTAACTGGTGACCTTTCTGTTACCGGTTGTTACACTAGGCTGTCCACTCCTCTGCTTTGAGCTAATATCTCCTACAGAGCTAATATTTACCGCTTACAGCTAACTGTTCCTACGGAGCTAATATTTACCGCTTACAGCTAACTGTTCCTACGGAGCTAATATTTACCGCTTACAGCTAACTGTTCCTACGGAGCTAATATTTACCGCTTACAGCTAACTGTTCCTACAGAGCTAATATTTACCGCTTACACCTAACTGTTCCTACAGAGCTAATATTTACCGCTTACAG
>JAPMUY010007538.1:0-7500 GCA_026901105.3 Galaxias olidus | reverse complement strand
TATCTAACCTGACCCTAACCCTAACACCATCCCTATGATATCTAACCTGACCCTAACCCTATGACATCTAACCTAACCCTAACCCTATGATATCTAACCTGACCCTAACCCTAACACCATCCCTATGATATCTAACCTGACCCTAACCCTATGACATCTAACCTAACCCTAACCCTACCATCCCTATGATATCTAACCTAACCCTAACCCTAACACCATCCCTATGACATCTAACCTAACCCTAACCCTAACACCATCCCTATGATATCTAACCTGACCCTAACCCTATGACATCTAACCTGACCCTAACCCTAACACCATCCCTATGATATCTAACCTAACCCTAACCCTATGACATCTAACCTAATCCTAACCCTAACACCATCCTTATGATATCTAACCTGACCCTAACACCATCCCTATGATATCTAACCTGTCCCTAACCCTAACACCATCCCTATGATATCTAACCTGACCCTAACCCTATGACATCTAACCTGTCCCTAACCCTAACACCATCCCAATGATATCTAACCTGACCCTAACCCTATGACATCTAACCTAACCCTAACCCTAACACCATCCCTATGATATCTAACCTGACCCTAACCCTATGACATCTAACCTGACCCTAACCCTAACACCATCCCTATGATATCTAACCTAACCCTAACCCTATGACATCTAACCTAATCCTAACCCTAACACCATCCCTATGATATCTAACCTGACCCTAACACCATCCCTATGATATCTAACCTAACCCTAACCCTATGATATCTAACCTGTCCCTAACCCTAACATGGCACCTGTCTCCTAACCCTGTACATTGCAGCTGTCTCCTAACCCTAACTCTAACCCTAGCATTGTAGCTGTCTTCTAACCCTAACCCTAACTCTGACCCCAACATTGCAGCTGTCTCCCAACCCTGACCCTAACCCTGACCCCAACATGGCAGCTGTCTCCTAACCCTGACCCTAACCTCAACATTGAAGCTGTCTCCTGGTCTGACTTTGCTGGGAGGTGTCGAGGGCCTGTAGGAGAATGTGCTTCATGCTAAGAGACGAGTGAGGAGGGCTTAATATTCCACTGCTAGCTGAATACATATTCTTTGAATATTTACATTTTCAGTGCCTCAGGCAAACAGATGCATCGTTATTTTCCAGCGTGACTCTGGATATGCTAACGACATGGTTGAGTGAAAGTCAGGTAGAATATGGGGATGATCCTGTACTGACCTGTACTGTCTCTACCCCCCCCCCTCCACTGTCCTCACGGATTTAAACCCCGGGCCGGGACAGAGAAGTGGAGCTGCAGGTCAGAGATGGAGGCCTCATTTTACAGAGCTGCTGCTAGACCACGCAACTCAGCAGATTAATACATTTGGAGAGGAGGGGAGAGAGAGAGAGAGAGAGAGAGAGAGAGAGAGAGAGAGAGAGAGAGAGAGAGAGAGAGAGAGAGAGAGAGAGAGAGAGAGAGAGAGAGAGAGAGACAGGAGGACAATTCCCCCGCTCAGCAAAACATTACACCTGGATGATTAATCCCTGCTCAAGATTGGCCACCGAGTCCATTTGTCACATCTTCGGAGGTAAAAACGGAGAGAGAGCGCGAGAGAGAGAGAGAGAGAGAGAGAGAGAGAGAGAGAGAGAGAGAGAGAGAGAGAGAGAGAGAGAGAGAGAGAGAGAGAGAGAGAGAGAGAGAGAGAGGGAGAGAGAGAGAGAGAGAGAGAGAGAGAGAGAGAGAGAGAGAGAGAGAGAGAGAGAGAGAGAGAGAGAGAGAGAGAGGGAGTGAGAGGATGGGGGACTAACCACGAGGGAGCTCTCACAGCCATGCATAGGTCACACACATTCACACGTGTTCATGTCCCAATAAAAACCCCCGCATGGAAACACGTCCTCTGAGAGTTCATATGGCTATAGGACGCTGACGGCACACACACACACACACACACACACACACACACACACACACACACACACACACACACACACACACACACACACACACACACACACGTCCAGCGCTCTCTTTTTTCCCTGTCTGTTTGCTGAGCGTGTGAGGTATCATGGCTACGAGGGAGAGAGGAGGAGGAGGAGGAGGACGGGGCTGTTTGCTCTGTGACGTCCTGGAGGAGGATCTGTGCTGCTTTCCCAGGCTCCACACTGAAACTAGGACAACACAGTGGGTCAACACTGGAGATGTTGTTGGATCATGCGGGGTCGATCGTTCCCCCGTTTAGGGTTTACAGAGGAGGGCCGCCAGCTCAAAGTCCACTGGCCTAAGGTACAGGTCAGGCACAGCTAGCCGTGCTGGACACAGTGTTCCTTACATCAATACTTCCACTGCTATGGAAACCACAAAGCATTCTGGCGAAGGAAAGCTAGCGAGGTCAGATTACCGTACGGTGTGGCACTGCTCTCTGCTTCACCCATCAAAATGGGATTCACTGATTCCTGAAGTGGAGAGCGTGACATCCATAGTTATCGCTCCCTCCATCCCTCCATCCCTCCATCTCTCCATCCCTCCATCCCTCTATCTTTGCATTCCCCATAACCCCCCTCACAGTCACCACCCAGTACTAGCATAGAGACTGACTCCCAACCAGGCGGAGAGTTGTGCAAAGCTGCAGGTTTTGTCTGAATTCCATGACACCACACTGATCCCAGTTCAGCAGAGCAGTGGAGGGCCGGATAAAACCTTAGCTGCTTGGGCCAGAGTGTGTGTGTGTGTGTGTGTGTGTGTGTGTGTGTGTGTGTGTGTGTGTGTGTGTGTGTGTGTGTGTGTGTGTGTGTGTGTGTGTGTGTGTGCGTGTTCTCCAGTCTGATGGAGTGTGTGTGTGTGTGTGTGTGTGTGTGTGTGTGTTCTCCAGTCTGATGGAGTGAGTGTGTGTGTGTGTGTGTGTGTGTGTGTGTGGTCCTCGAGTGTGATTGTGTGTGTGTGTGTGTGTGTGTGTGTGTGTGTGTGTGTGTGTGTGTGTGTGTGTTTGTTCTCCAGTCTGATGGAGTGTATCTAACCTCCTCTAAGCCCCCTGAGCCTCTCTGTGTCAGGGCCACTAAGACACACTGGCTCTCACTGTCTCCATGCCCTGGAATCAACTTCTCCCAGTCCAGTGTGTGTGTGTGTTTACTCACATCTGTGTCGTGCGCGTGTGCGCGTGTGCATGTATGTGTGTGCATGTGCGTGTGTTTACGTGCAAGCCGACACTAACCGACAGGGATTAGATTTGCAGGAGAGCCTCTCTAGTCTCCTCTCCCTGTCTTCTGTGAGTCAGGGTAAGCCTGACAGCCTGACACACACACACACCCACACACACACACACACACACACTCACACTCCATCAGACTGCAGAACACACACACACTCACACACACACACACACACACACACACACACACACACACACACACACACACACACACACACTCCATCAGACTGGAGAGAACACACAGACACACACACTCTCACACAAACACACACACACACACACACACTCATTACATTACATTACATTCATTTAAAAAACGCTTTTATCCAAAGCAACTTACAAAAAATTGTGCCTACAAAAAGTCAGGTAGATAAAATAAGTGCATACCTGTACTAATCATCTAGATAAGAGCTGAGCATGTGCTATATTAAACATCAGGATACAAAACAGAACCATCACAAACCAACTACAAACAATTGCTGAGTGCAACCAATTACTTGGTATATGAAGTAGAAGTGCTAGGTAAACGCAGCGTCACGTTTACGAGCCAAAGTGCAGTGGAGCTGGAGAGAGCGCGCACACACACACACACACACACACACACACAGAGTTTCTCGGCCTGCTCATGCCTAGGCTTGTCCTCACACAATCTGCCGTGCACCCTGCTTCCTACGTTCAGGACGAGACCCCCCAGCAGTGTTTGGGTCAGGGGTCACACAGTCTCCTGCAGGGCACATGGACACCAACTGAAGCTGTCACAGACACGGATATGAAACACAGACTCACACACACACCACACTCACACACACACCACACACACACACACACACACACACACACACACACACACACACACACACACACACACACACACACACACACACCGCACTCTCTCACACACACACACAAAACAACAACCAAACAACAAGCAGTGTGTTCGCACTGGAAACTACAGCCGTTCCATGACCAACTCGAAGCATTTGAGTGATTATTGACAGCGGAGCAGTGCCCCGGCGTTGGCGAGCCGTGGGTAATGTAGTTCTCCGTCATCCAGATGGCTGTAGTCTTGGGAGGGGGCCAGGAGGAGCAGCGCTGGTACAGCGGAACCTCGTCAGGGAAGTTATGATTAATTACTGTGGGCTTTGTGTCCTCAGCATAATTACAGACGCCCAGATAAGAGGGCTTGGTTACACAATGCAGCTTACACCACCCAAAGCTCCCCTGGAGTGTGTGTGTGTGTGTGTGTGACAGTGTTTGTGTTTGTGTGCGCGTGTGTGTGACAGTGTTTGTGTGTGTGTGTGTGTGTGTGACAGTGTTTGTGTGTGCGCGTGTGTGTGTGTGTGACAGTGTATGTGTTTGTGTGTGTGTGTGACAGTGTTTGTGTGCGCGTGTGTGTGTGTGTGTGACAGTGTATGTGTTTGTGAGTGTGTGAGACAGTGTTTGTGTTTGTCATTTGGGTAACAAGAACGGCTGTGCGCCCGTGCTTGCGTGTGTGTTTGCGCTTGTGCCTGAAGGGATCCACTCACACCCAAAGTCTTATCCTGGACTGGCGCTATCGCCGTCCTCATCGCCGTGGATGATATTCCTTTCAAGTGTGGATTAGGCCGGCTAATCCAGTCCGATCGTTGATCTGGGAGCTCGGCGTTGTTAATGGGATCAAACCCGGCCAGCGGCCTGCAAGCCTTTCTGTGGAGATAAGACGACACCTGCAGCACTGGAACCAGACACACACACACACACACACACACACACACACACACACACACACACACACACACACACACACACACACACCGCCTCCCAGACAGACCCCATTGATTGCAGCCTGTAGAGGCCTACTTTGATGTGAGATAATCTAGTGGCGGAGGAGGAGGAGGAGGAGGAGGAGGGGGGGGGGGTCTAGACAGAGAAGGAGAGGAGGCCGAGGTGGACCGAGGTGGGGAGGGCAGGACGCTGAGACAGAGCGAGGCACTTTGACTTGGGACATGTGTTTGGGACTTCGTTTCCCGGCCCTATACTAGATACTCAAAGCCATGCTCCTCCCCTTCCCAAACAACGGCCGCCTCAGTGACACGCCGCATCCAGGAGACATGGCATCGTCATGGCAACAACAACATGACACCTGCATCATTAGGCTGTGGGTGCCAGTGATGTGAGAGATGAAGGGAGAGGAGAGAGAGGGGAGAGGAGAGGGAAGGAGAGAGAGAGAGAGAGAGAGAGAGAGAGAGAGAGAGAGGGGGGTGGGATAGATAGATAGACAGACAGGCAGGCAGGCAGACAGACAGGCAGGCAGGCAGGCAGGCAGGCAGGCAGGCAGACAGGCAGACAGACAGAGAGAGGCAGGCAGGCAGGCAGGCAGGCAGGCAAGCAGGAAGGCAGGCAGGCAGGCAGGCAGACAGACAGACAGGCAGGCAGGCAGGCAGGCAGGCAGACAGACAGGAAAGAGGAGGAGAGGGAGGTGGAGGAGGGTAAGGGGAAGAGAGGGAGGCAGAGGAGAAGGAGGTGGAGGAGAGGGAGGCGGAGGAGGGTAAGGGGAAGAGAGGGAGGTGGAGGAGAGGGAGGCGGAGGAGGGCAAGGGGAAGAGAGGGAGAGGGAGGAGGGTAAGAGCAGGTAAAGAGGAGGGGAGGGAGGCGGAGGAGAGGGAGGCGTCTGGCTGTCTATTTTTAGGAGCCTCTCTGTCCCTTCATTAGCTGGACCACAACGCCCTCATCCATCAGTCCACACAGAGAGCCTCCGCCATGGCCTGGACACGGAGGGGGGGCGCTCTCCACACAGAGAGCCTCCGCCATGGCCTGGACACGGAGGGGGGGCTCTCCACACAGAGAGCCTCCGCCATGGCCTGGACACGGAGGGGGGGCGCTCTCCACACAGAGAGCCTCTGCCATGGCCTGGACACGGAGGGGGGGCTCTCCACACAGAGAGCCTGCCTGGACACGGAGGGGGGGGCTGAGCCTGGCCTGGACACGGAGGGGGGGGGGGGGGGGGGGCTCTCCACACAGAGAGCCACCGCCATGGCCTGGACACGGAGGGGGGGCGCTCCACACCTGCCCCCGCAGGACAACGCAAAATGGAGGGGAACCTTCATGCTCAGCAGTGAGGGTGCCTCTCTGTCGGTCTAATTCATAGAATAGACAGTGTTTTTGGTTCGTATTGAAAATGCTGCATGCAGTGTAAAGTTCTGTTGTTCACTTCTGAGGCTTTATCCACGCGGGACCCTGTGGGCAACGGAGACCAATTTAGCACAACTTTGGCCTTTGACTTTAAAGACTTGAAAAGTTAAAAATGGTCAAACATCAACATGAATCCAGGGCCTATGAGAGTGGCAGCCCTGGCCTTGCACTGACGCACCATATATTGCTGACTGCACCGCCAAGGAGGCCTTGGTGAGCAAAACGACTGACACTGACAGCTTTTCATCGGCGGAGCAAAAATGTAGAGACCCCTGAGGAGCAAAGTTGGTAAAATTGCAAATAGAAAAGTCAGTTTAGGACGTGGTGTGTGTGTGTGTGTGTGTGTGTGTGTGTGTGTGTGTGTGTGTGTGTGTGTGTGTGTGTGTGTGTGTGTGTGTGTGTGTGTCTGTCTGTGTGTGTGTGTGTGTGTGTGTCTGTGTCTGTGTGTGTGTGTGTGTGTGTGTGTGTGTGTGTGTGTGTCTGTTTCTGAGTGTGTGTGTGTGTGTGTGTGTGTGTGTGTGTGTGTATTCCAGCTCGTATCGTTGTATCAACATTTTCTAAGGCAACAACGGCTTGACCTCACAGAAATATGTCATTGGCCGGCATCCTGTGGTGAACTTTGAACTCTTCCCGTTGTTTGAATGGCAGATCCGGGCTCCAAAGCCTGGGGTCACGAGCTCCAGCCCCTTCCCCTCCCCCCAGGGGTTAGGAGAGGAACAGTGGACCGCCAGTGTCCTCGACTGCGCGACAGCCACAGTGGGCTGGGTTCATGTGTTTTCATTTTGTGTTTTTATTTTGTGTTTTCATTTTCAGGAGATTTCTATTTTTAGCTCACACACATAAGGATGAGCCTTGACTTTAAGAACCCACAAAGTGCAAACCAGAACAAATTTCATGAAAACAACGGCTAAACTTTAACAACAGCTAAAGGGAACTCATTGAACTTCACTGTACTGAGAAAGCTGCATGCACATGTGGATCCACGGCCTCTTCAGGAAGTAAGGGCTCTGCTGAGGAGCACAGTAACTCCCTAGACCTCACTAGACATCACTGTGGAGTGTGTGAGGAAGCAGGGAGGAGAGGACAGCGAAATGGTGGACGCTTTCACGTCACACACCATTTACT
>JAPMUY010007536.1:0-7500 GCA_026901105.3 Galaxias olidus | reverse complement strand
GCACAGGCTAAAGATCACACAGGCTAAAGGTCACACAGGCTAAAATTAGCACAGGCTAAAAGTAGCACAGGCTATAGGTAGCACAGGCTAAAGGTCACACAGGCTAAAGGTAGCACAGGCTAAAGGTAGCACAGGCTAAAGGTCACACAGGCTAAAAGTAGCACAGGCTATAGGTAGCACAGGCTAGAGGTCACACAGGCTAAAAGGTCACACAGGCTACAGGTCACACAGGCTAAAGGTCACACAGGCTAAAGGTCACACAGGCTAAAAGGTCACACAGGCTACAGGTCGCACAGCCTAGACTGTATGCCCCCAGACTCTCCTAGAAGATTTGGCCTTGTGACCTTGGTATTTTACTTGCTACAGCCCTGATGGAAGGGTCTCTGTGTGTTGGTGTGTGTTGGTGTGAATGGAGGGTTAGGGTATCTGTGTGTTGGTGTCTATGTAGGGTTAGGGTATCTGTGTGTTTGTGTCTATGGAGGGTTAGGGTCTCTGTGTGTTGTTGTGTGTTTGTGTGTATGGAGGGTTAGGGTATCTGTGTGTTGGTGTGTGTTGGTGTGTATGGAGGGTTAGGGTCTCTGTGTGTTGGTGTGTGTTGGTGTGTATGGAGGGTTAGGGTTTCTGTGTTGGTGTGTATGGAGGGTTAGGGTATCTGTGTTGGTGTGTGTTGGTGTGTATGGAGGGTTAGGGTCTCTGTGTGTTGGTGTGTAGAAGGAGTGACCTCTCACCTTCTTGTTCTCCTGCTGTTTCCTCAGAGTCCTATCAGACCTCTCCAAGGTGCCACCATCTTTACATTCAAAGAACTCCAGGCGAGAGATAGAGCAGGAGCTTTCTCTGTACAGAGTACTCCACACCCTCTTCCACTTCTAAAGGAGACACACACACATACACACAACCCTTTAGGAGAGCCCTAACCTCTGACCTCTGACCTCCAGCACATCTCTCCCGTTACAGAAGGCATGTAGTCTCTCTGTGGTTTCTCTTCTCGTAACCTGTTTTCTATAAATAGGAGCAGAGGAGAGGATGCAAAGCAGCCACAGGGTGGGACCATGGAGCGGAGACATTACACATGGATCATCTTCCCCTTCCTCAAACACTACAATGAGGCCTTTACTCACTCACAGAAAGCAGCTCGGACATTTCGCCCCTCAGAGAAATATTAGGATGCTCACGGGATAATTCATACAGGAAACAATTGGTTAACAGAAACGTTTGTTGTTGGCCTTGTGAGTTTGAAATATGTCAGCATTTGGTCCTGCTATGGAAATGTGTCTTCTGTGCATTACATTTTGAAATCTGTTGATCATTATCTCAGTGGCTACTATGGCAGTGTGTCTCCTCCACATCATGATGGATCTCCCAGGCGACCAAGGATCCTCTAGCTCGGACAGTAGATACTGGCTGGGATCAGCCATACCACAGATAAGACAGATAGGTCTTTCTGAATACAAACACCAACAACTACTAACAACATCCACAAAATATTCAAACAATATGAAACATGGCCTTATGTCCAGAGCTAAACGGTTAGCTTCACTGTTGTTCTCTCACCTCTCCAAACCCAACCTAGATGTTTTACTGTGGTTCTCTCACCTCTCCAAACCCAAGCTAGACGTTTTACTGTGGTTCTCTCACCTCTCCAAACCCAAGCTAGACGTTTTACTGTGGTTCTGTTGTTGTGTGTTGTTGTTTGCTGTCTCACCTTTCCAAACTTCTGCTGCTGGAGGAAAAGCATCCCTTGCTTCTTGATAGCCTCCTCCATTCTCTCCCAGCTGGTCAACAGCTTCACTCCCCCTCTCTCCTGCTGGTTCTCCTCTTCACTCCCGCTCTCTCCTGCTGGTTCTCCTCTCCTCTCCTCTGTTACTCCTCACTGCTGGCTCTCCTCTCCTCTGTTACTTCTCACTGCTGCCTCTCCTCTCCTCTCCTCTGTTACTCCTCACTGCTGGCTATCCTCTCCTCTCCTCTCCTCTCCTCTCCTCTGTTACTCTTCACTGCTGCCTCTCCTCTCCTCTCCTCTCCTCTGTTACTCTTCACTGCTGGCTCTCCTCTCCTCTCCTCTGTTACTCTTCACTGCTGGCTATCCTCTCCTCTCCTCTGTTACTCCTCACTGCTGCCTCTCCTCTCCTCTCCTCTGTTACTTCTCACTGCTGGCTCTCCTCTCCTCTCCTCTGTTACTCCTCACTGCTGCCTCTCCTCTCCTCTCCTCTGTTACTCTTCACTGCTGGCTCTCCTCTCCTCTCCTCTGTTACTCTTCACTGCTGGTACTCTTTTCGTCTTTAGGAAGTTCCACCCTCTTTTCTGCCCTCTTTTTCTGCTGTGTGGTAAGTCGAGGCGTCTTGCTTCTGCTTTTCTCTGCTCTCTGCTAAAACCTTTAGCCAGCCTCCCAGCCACACTTCATTCCTCTCTCTGTCTCTCTCTCTCCTCTCCTCTCTGTCTTAACACAGTTCTCCTCTCTCTGTCTCAACACAGCACTCCTCTGTCTCAACACAGTTCTCTCTCTCTCCTCTCCTCTCTGTCTCAACACAGTTCTCTTCTCTGTCTCAACACAGTTCTCTTCTCTCTCTCTCCTCTCCTCTCTGTCTCAACACAGTTCTCTTCTCTCTCTCTCCTCTCTTCTCTGTTTCAGCACAGTTCTCCTCTCTGTCTCAACACAGTTCTCCTCTCTGTCTCAACACAGTTCTCTTCTCTCTCTCTCCTCTCCTCTCTGTCTCAACACAGTTCTAAGGGGCTGAGATGTAGTTCCAGATCTTCAGTAGAAAGCAGCACAGCAGTCCGTTCCTCTCCTCGTCTTTCTCTACGTTGTATGAGTGCTATCCACTCCTCTGTTGTCGTGCTGTGCAGCTTGTGGTGAGTCTGCATGACGCACAGCCTTCAGTTCCTCTGTCACAACTAATGCTACTTCCTGCATTGACACATTTCTGTTGCAAGGCTGAAAAGTTGAAACCTTTGTGTATGTGTGTACGGGCACCAACAATGTTTCATCATCTCAAAGACAAAGTCCCAATTATAAAACAATAAAATGTTGTGTTTGGATAAACAAACGTTTTGGTTCTTTGGTTTTATGTATTTCACATTTCTTATGAAGCCTATGTTAGAAAGTGGATTATCAATTTGTCAAAACTAAACTGCAGGCCCAGTCAACTAACGGTCTTCTACCAAAGCCAATACAGATTCAGTGGGGAGTATTTCTTTAACAAACCGAATGTTTACAGCCGTTACTAAGCAACAAAGCAAGTGCAAGTGACGTTAGCCAACCTTAGTTTGCTTATTTGATCACTTGATCAACATTTAGCTTTTATCCACAATCTTTTGCATCTAAATGCAGACGTACTTTAATAAATAAACAGGCAGCGTTTGGAGTATGGCCAGTACGAGGATTTCAGATCAGTTGCCGCCACACATCGACCCCACTCAAGCTCCCGTTGCCTTCGGAAATAGAGCACTTCCGCGACTGTCGCTGGAGCTGCAAGATCCGCAGCTGTACATAAGACAGCGGGCTCTGACTGCGCTTTGTGATCTCATGCATGATCCAGAGAGGGCATTTGAAGCAATTAACAACGGTGAACATTAAATGCACAACGCCAGTGCTTAGCCACCTGTTTGAACCTCAAAGGTGACATTGCTGTTGACTCCCTGTTTGTCATGCAGGTTGTCTGGGGAGGCTGAAGATGCTGCTGGAAGATGCAGACGCTTCTGTCAGAATGAAAACCACCGAAGTGCTTTACCTCATGGCCGCACACAACGTAGGGAGGTGAGTCTGTTTTCTCAGTAGTTTTTACAAGCTAAATTCACGACACCAGGGGGCAGTATAGCAGCGCTTCATTTTGCAGCCAGGCTCATTGCTGTCTAAGAGGCAAGGGACCGATTGCACTAAAAATATCGATAGATTATTCATTTCAACTCTAATTAGTTTTGAAGACCTATGTGAGTTTTGAATACATGCATTATTTTAGTTTTTCCCCATCGAAATGAAATTGTTTAGGAATAAGATAGAGTGAGATCAGATTTGTAGGCCTATGAGATTTGTGAGATATCTCAATTTGGCTACAACTCTTTAGAACAATGTTTCTATTTCTTCCGACGTGATTTTTCTGTCGTAGTTTCTGTTGATTCTAAGCCTGGTATGGGACATTTAAGTGGCAAAGTATGCTCTGACTAATCTAATGCATAGGTGAAGTTAATTTAGACACAGGCTAATTATGAATGTACGGAGCCCCGGAGGTGACATGAACGTCTTTTTAATTAATTGCGTGTGCGTCTTATAACTCGCGCGCTTTACTAAGTCGCACGCGCGAAATACTTAAGTCGCATGCGCGAGATACTTACACCTCGCGGGATTTACAACCCCGCGCGTTGTAGTAAATCCCGCGAGGTGTAAGTATCTTGCGCGTGCGAGTTAAGTATCTCCCTCCTGCGAGTTAAGCATCTCGCGTGCGACTTACTAAAGCGCGCGTCAGAGTTATAAATCGCAGGCGTGATTTATACAAAAAAGACGTTCACGTCACATCAGGGGCTCTGTATCAATGTTAATTTTGACAAGCATTTTTCGTTTCATTATGTCTTTGTCGCTCACTGAAAATTGTAGTTAAAATCAAATTTTTGTCATTGCATTTTGTTTCGTTTTAGTCAAGATTTTGCCAGTGCAGTTTTCGTTTTAGTCAAATTTTCGTCGATGTTTTAGTCCTGACTCCTAAGGGTAATTAACATAAATGGCTCTGGTTTGTATGCACACATGCAATCACTTGAACAGCAGGCTAAAAACCTACGCAACAAGAGGACAGTAGCTAATTTATGCAGTCTGGCTAAACCGAATGATGAAGTTAGCACTGCTCTGAGGTGTCACTGCTTCCAAAGCCAGAGCAGGCACTATGACACGTAACGTTACGTTTTCCTAATGCTATTGAATCAATCATATATTTACCGTTACTTTGGCAGAAACTGCAGGGTTTTAGCTAGATTTTGAGCTCTCATAAGGTTACGTTAGCTTGTTCAAATTATACTGTAATGGACTGGCATTTGCTCAAAATTGCACGGACAAACAGACTCCGAACAGGGAAAAATAAACATCAAATGAAATAAGAAAGATGCATGAAGGCAAGGAGAATTTGTATTAAATCAATCAAAACAACCAATGCCTTGAGACGGCAACTTTAAGGTTGTCTGCTAGAACAGAGCCAGCTATTTCGTCTCGTCTTAATTCGTCAGGGCAAAATGAACAGAGATTTCGTGTTAAGTAACAATTTAGTCATGAAATAAAGGTTGTCAACTAATTAAATTAACACTGCTTCGTATGAATGTATGTTTAGGAGGAATATTTCTTGTCAGCCTTTATTTCTGTCACTCACTCAACATATATAATTTACATTTTTAATTAGCTGGAGCCTCAAATTATAGATAATAGCTATATCTCACATGCATTTGCTAAATTCAAGCAAAGGGCCCATTTCTCTCTCTCTCTCTGTCTCTCTCTGCTGTAACCTTAGACACACCACCCATGGAAACTTTTGCACAGGTACAATGGAAACATAATATACAGAATAACAGCTGGAATAGTTGCTCATTCTGAGCTCTACTGTGTGTGTGTGTGTGTGTGTGTGTGTGTGTGCGTGCGTGTGTGCGCGCGCATGCGTCCTTCAGAGAGGCCTTTCTGGAGTGGCACCTGGTGGGTCCTCTGTCTCAGCTGCTGGATGAACCAGTGGAGGCCTGTAGGAGGAACATGCACCACGCCCTGCTCAGGATAGCAGAGTTCCATGCAGGTACACACACACACACACACACGCACGGGCAAACACACACACACACACACACACACACACACACATGCATGGGCACTCACATACAGACACACACACACACTTACACATGCACGCAGCATAGCTCCCTACAGGTACACACTCACATACAGACACACACAGACACACGTGCATGCAGCATAGCTCCCTGCAGGTACACACACAGACACAGACACACACAGACACACACAGACACACGTGCATGCAGCATAGCTCCCTGCAGGTACACACTCACACACAGACACACGTGCACGCAGCATAGCTCCCTGCAGGTACACACTCACATACAGACACACCCAGACACACACAGACACACGTGCACGCAGCATAGCTCCCTGCAGGTACACACTCACACACAGACACACCCAGACACACACACACACACACACACACACACACAGACACATACAGACACACACACACACAGACACACACACAGACAAATACACATACATACAGACACACACAGACACACGTGCACGCAGCATAGCTCCCTGCAGGTACACACTCACACACAGACACACGTGCACGCAGCATAGCTCCCTGCAGGTACACACTCACACACAGACACACGTGCACGCAGCATAGCTCCCTGCAGGTACACACTCACACACAGACACACGTGCACGCAGCATAGCTCCCTGCAGGTACACACTCACACACAGACACACACAGACACACGTGCACGCAGCATAGCTCCCTGCAGGTACACACTCACATACAGACACACACAGACACACGTGCACGCAGCATAGCTCCCTGCAGGTACACACTCACATACAGACACACACAGACACACGTGCACGCAGCATAGCTCCCTGCAGGTACACACTCACACACAGACACACACAGACACACGTGCACGCAGCATAGCTCCCTGCAGGTACACTCACACACAGACACACACAGACACACACACATACGCAGCATAGCTCCCTGCAGGTACACACTCACACACAGACACACACAGACACACACGTGCACGCAGCATAGCTCCCTGCAGGTACACACTCACACACAGACACACGTGCACGCAGCATAGCTCCCTGCAGGTACACACTCACACAAACATGAAGCAGTGAGCCATAGCTGATGCCCATGATGATGACGATAATGACCCGCGTGTGTGTGTCTCAGGCGCCGCCTCCATTGTGTCCATCGGCCTGGTCCCTAAGCTGGTGATGAAGGTGAACGTTGAGGAAGTGGCGATCCGGGTCCTGGTCCTCTCCACCATCAGCTACTGCGTGAGGGTGGACGCCCTGCCAGCCCTGGCCAGTGACGGGGTGTCTGTGCTGGGGAAGCAGCTCTCACACTCCTCCCCGGACATCCGCCGGGCCGCCGCCAAAGCCATGGTGGGCATCAGGTGAGACACAGGGACCGGACCCACAGCTGTAGGAGCAGAGACTAAACTACTGCAACAGGACCCACAGCTGTAGGAGCAGAGACTAAACTAGAACAGGAACTACAGCTGTAGGAGCAGAGACTAAACTAGAACAGGAACCACAGCTGTAGGAGCAGAGACTAAACTACTGCAACAGGAACTACAGCTGTAAGAGCAGAGACTAAACTAGAACAGGAACCACAGCTGTAGGAGCAGAGACTAAACTACTACAACAGGACCCACAGCTGTAAGAGCAGAGACTAAACTAGAACAGGAACCACAGCTGTAGGAGCAGAGACTAAACTACTGCACCAGGAACCACAGCTG
>JAPMUY010007535.1:77500-114674 GCA_026901105.3 Galaxias olidus | reverse complement strand
TAGTAGTGAGTGGACTGGGTTAACATTACTTTTCCAGTTATTCAATTGTATCAGTTACAGGACCGGTGTTGGCTCTAGTACTTCATTTTCCTGTTATACTTGCAACTATCTATTTAGTCGGACCCTCTTCATTATTGCTTCATTCATCACTTATTTACTATACATCCAATTCTCCTCATTATTAAAGTAATTTGTCTTCATGAACCCTCCCTTTTTATAAAGGCCTTCATCATTTTGTCCACCTGATATTCCTCTGTTTGAAGCATCATCGTTGTCAGTCGCCCATCTTTTTTTCTAAACCAGCTATATGTCTCTATCACTAGTCCTCCTAAGGGCAGATGATGTTGCGTCCCGTTTTAGTCTCATTTGTTCCTTATATATGCCTCATTAGAGGCGTCAAATCCTCTGCAATCTTCTGCCTTTCCACTGGATATCCATCACTTGCTCAGCAGTAGTTGCCTCAGCTTTCCCCACCTTGGGTCTGACACACAAACTTCACACTCGCATTAATATATTGTTGTACTTATACACATTTTATCTTCCACTAAAGCTAATTCAAGGTTGCAGAGCAGGTATGCCAGGTAATTATCTTGCTTCATCCTCAGTGAGAGGTTTTGTTGGTATTTATATGCCTTGTCATGCTCAAACTTAAGCACTGAATGACCAAGAAAAGAAGTGACCAGTTACCATGGGTGATCTGTTGTTCAAAAAAACATCCAATAATGACTTTTGCTTTATCACTGAGCCACTAGCTTTATTCAAATTGTTGCTCAAGCTATTCCAATGGTGTCTCATGCCTTTAAACAGCATTGTTTGTTTGTGTGTCACAGAAGCTTGCCTTTGGTGTAGTTTGATTGATCCCTGAGGTTTAATGCCAGATCAACTGTCATTTTGAAAACGGTCTTACAGGAAGACAAGATTAATACAAAAATATTTATATTTTTTGTCTTTCATAAACTTTTAAGGTTAAATTACATTTGAGAGAGATACCAACTACTGCTATTTGTCCAAACACAACAATACTACACCATAGAAATTATATTTTATATTACTATTTTAGTACAGGCAGGCTACTGTGGAATCCTCAGCTTGAACCTGCCTGAGCAGGTCTGTTCAGCGCTGAGGGTTTACAGCACCCTGCTGGCCTCTCAGGTCACTTCTGCTCCCTGCCTGTTGCTGAGAGAAAGCCACCTGGGCGCTCTGAGTGAGGGGGAACAGGCGTTTAAACTACGCACCCTCAAAAATGGCCGGTCATGCAAAGCCTATAACTCATGTTGACCAGAGCAGATTGGGGAGCACTGTGAGAAAATGGAGAGAGACCACAGAAGATGAGGCACTTGGGGAAGTAAAGATGTGACTCAAAGAAGTGACTTTTAGAGTGAGGAGTGTATGGAGAAGATTATAGGTGGGGAGTACAGACAGAGAGAGAGAGATGTGTTGAGAGTAGGGAGTGGATCTTCCTTGAGCTCCAACTGTGGCCAGCTTTGACTGATTTTACTGCAGGTACACCAGAGATGACAGCTCAAAGTGGGTGGTGTTGGTTTGGGCCTCTGTGTCTGGTGAAGGTGTATTGGGCTGGAGGCATCTGTTATGTTTCTGAATTTGACAGTGGACAAATCTGTAGGAGCTGCCCAACATCCCCGCATACATTAAGGCAATACTATCATACTTCTTTTAAAATAATCTTGTTTGGACCATATTTTCAGAGGAGTTTTCCTTGTCTCACTGCATTCTGCTGCCTTCGATGTATATTACCACAGTGACTATCGCCATGGCTGGGAGGCGAAAGGGTGTGTATCGGTGTACAGGTTGTTGCCGGTAGTCTGCAGCCCACTTCAGCTTCCTTCTCACTAGAGTAGGCCTTGTTGTTCTGTGAAGCTTTGCGGTTTATACTTATGCTATCTATTTGCAGTAATTGCTGAGTGTGATATCATATTTTCTTTTCTATGTTGTCTCTGGACCACAGTCTCACTATGTCCATGCATCTGGTTGCATTTCTCTTCTGTTTCTGTCCATGTTTAGGAAAGCCAGTGTAGTGTGCTCCTTGAGGAGGAGAATAGTCCCGTGCAGACTGAGTGGGGCTTGTGAGGACTCTGGGGGCCAGGGGAGACGTGCCCACATGGAATATGGAGGAAAGCTGGTTGTAACGGGAATATCTCTGTGCTATATGACTGGTAAGATGAAAGCATCTGTGTCCCTTCAGAATGAATACAATTTATTTATAAAGTCAATCCTCTTGTATACTTATTATTTCTCAGACCACATACAATCTCTGATTTACACACGCATAAACACGCATATTGAGGTGATGCCAAATGATAGAGGCACCTTGTTCTTTCAGAGGTCCAAACATGTGTCCACTCAATTGACAAGGATTTGGAGCCAGGATGAGACAGGCGCTCTACGTTGCGTCCATGCTGCACCCACTCCCCACAGCTCCAGACTGGTCAACATGTGGTGGGAGGGCGAACCATCAACATCCTCAGTCTAACATCTATCTTTAAAGTCAATTGTATCCCATTTCCATCTAATGACACCCATCCATATAAAATAATTTCTCCTGTCTTCCATCCCCCCAGATATGGGCACACAATAATCTTGCCACGCTGGCCAGGTGTGGTGTCATGATCTCAGCTCCAGCTCAGCCTCCGCACAGATGGACTTTCACCACCACCTCGGCCTCCAGGTACATCACCCACCATATATATATATATATATATATATATATATATATATATATATATGTATGGTGTAATTTCTGTATTCATTGCTGTGAGCACAGTTGTCAATCAGTTACCCAACAACATCGGCTATTCTAATTCAGAGAATCGTTAATTGCATTTCTGTGATTTTCCTACCTCCTTCTTCCTTCTTCTTTATTCTTCTTTGTTGCTTCCAACTGCTTCATTGTTGTTTATTGTGCTGCTGTGCACTGATGGCTGCAGCAGGGGGCAGTACTGGTGCCACCTGCTTGAGGTGCCTGTGTCCGTCACCAGTCCCCCCAGCTGGGTGCCCCAGCTACCCACTACCTACCAATATTTCCATTCTACCACCTGGTGGCAGACCTGCCCCTCAGAGCTGGCTCTGGGCTCCACTCTGAGGCAGGTCTGCCACCAGGTGGTAGAATGGAGGCGTGGTAGTGTACCTGGGGGCAGTGGGTAGCTGTGGACCGGGCTTGGGACTGGGGTGTGCTGTGGTATGGACTACAGGGACTGGTGACAGGGACACAGGCCTCCAGCAGGTGGCACCAGTACTGCCCCCTGCTGCAGCCGCCAGTGGTGTTACACAGCGGCACGGCCGAACAGCAGCCGAACGGGTTGAGGAGCGAGCTGCAACCTGGGGGGAGGAAGGAGGAAAGCACGAGAGAAGAAGAAGGAGGGGGAAGAAATAGGGAGGAACAGGGTGAAAATCACAGAAATGCAATTGAACGATTCTCTTTGAAATTAGGGCTATCGTTGTTGTTGGGTAACTGATTGACAGCTGTGCTCTGCCTTTATGAATACAGAAATACACCATACATATATATATATATATATATATATATATATATATATATATATATATATGGTGAGTGATGTTACCTGGAGGCACGAGGTGGTGGTGAGGGCTGCAGTAGGGCCTGAGGATCTGTACCCTGGCCAGACTGGACACTGGACTGGGCTGGACCAGCAGCTCCACTGACACCACCTGGCCCGCGTGGCTGAACCACAGCCCGGGAAACAGCACCATCTGGGGGGGATGGAAAGACAGGAGAGAGAATTGATACATATGGATGGGTATTTTCATGACAATACGTAGATGAATGGGATACAATTGACTTTTAAAGATAAATGTTAGACTGAGGGATGTTGATGGTTCGCCCACCTCCACCACATGTTGACCAGGGTCTGGAGCTGTGGGGAGTGGGTGCAGCATGGACGCAGCGTAGACGCCTGTCATCACAGGCAGGCCGGTCAGGTAACTGTCCATGGACGGCAGGGACACTGCAGGAGACACATTGATTGAGACACATGTTTGGACACTGAGAAAAACAAGAATGCCTCTATCATTTAACTCATCACCTCAATGTACGTGTTTGTACGTGTGTAAATCAAGGAGAGGCTATATGTGGTGCAATAATAAGTATAAGGGGATGACTTTGTAAATAAATTGTATTCATTCTGAAGGGACTGGGTCTTTTCATCTTACCAGTCACTTCTCTTTCACACAGAGAGAGATATTCCCCGTTACAGTTAGCTTTCCTCCACTGTCCTGTTGTCCCCAGGTCCATGTGGGCACAGTCTCCCAGGCTATGACCTCCCCTGGCCCCCCCAGAGCTCCTCCTGGGCCCCATAGCCTCAGTCTGCACGGGACCCTGGTCCTCTCCTCCTCCAAGGGCGCACACCCACACACTGGCTTCCCTAAACAAATGGACAGACAGAACAGAGGGGAAATGCAACCGAATATAAACATGGACATAGTGAAGACTGAGAGATGGTAGTGATCATATTGGATCAAGACAACATAGGGAACATGAAAAGAAAAGATATGTTCAGCAATATCACACTTCAGCAGTACTGCACAGATAGATAGCATAGTATAGACGCAAAGCTTCACAAGGTGCACTCTACAACAAGGCCTACTCACAGTGAGAAGGAGCTGAGGATGAAGGCCTGAGCTACTGGACTGCCGGCTGTGGCCACAACACCCCCCTCAACCCGACCACACACACCCTTCGCCTCCAGCCATGGCGATGGCGTCACTGTGAGCCAATAGCATCGAAGGCTGGCCAGGTGGATCTGAGCTCCTAGTGGACAAGGAAACTCCTCTGAAAGAAAATATGGTCCAAACAAAGATTATTTTAAAAAGAGAGTATGATAGTATTGCCTTAATGGCATGCCGGGGTTAGCTAGGATCTTGAAACGCTCCCCACAGATTTGTCCACTGTCAAATTCAGAAAGCATAACAGGCTCTCACCTCCAGCAGCACAGTTAACCACCAGACACAGAGCCCAAACCAGCACCACCCTTTGAGGAGCTGTCATCTCTGGTGTACCCAATGGTGTGACATATTCCTCGGGTAAAAATCAATCCAAAGCTTGGCCACGGTTGGAGCTCAAGGAAGATCCACTAGCTCCCATCCTCTCAGCACATCTCTCTCTCTCTGTCTGTACTTTCCCCCACCTATAATCTTCTCCATACACTGTTAGGCCCTCCCCACTCGCTCGCTCTAAAAGTCACTTCTTTGTCACATCTTTACTTCCCCAAGTGCCTCATCTTCTGTGGTCTCTCTCCATTTTCTCTCCCCAGTCTCCCCCAATCCTGTTGCCCTGCTCTGGTCAACATGAGTTATGGGCTTTGGAGGCCGGCCCTTTTGAGGGGTGCCATTAGTTTAAACGCCTGTTCCCCCTCACTTTCAGAGCGCCCGGGTGGCTTCTAGCGTGTCTCTCAGCAACAGGCAGGGGAGCAGAGTGGACACAGGAGGCCAGCGGGGCTCATTTACATGCTGTAAAACCCTCAGCGCTGAACGGACAGATAGTTCAACCTGCTCAGACAGGTTCAAGCTGAAAGGTTCCACAGTAACCACCTGCCTGTACTAAAAATAGTAATATAAAATATAATTTCTGCTGCTGTGGTGTAGTGTTGTTGTGTTTGGACCAAATAACTTGTGGTTATTTGTCTCTCTCCAAATGTAACCTTAAGAGTTTTATGAAAGACAAAAAAATATAAATATTTTTGTATTAATCTTTTGTCTTCCTGTATGGTCTTAAAGACCGTTTTCAAAATGACAGTTGATCTGGCATTAGACTAAACTACTCAGGGATCCAGTAAACTTTACACAAGGCAAAGCTGGAACTTTGTGACGCACAAGCAAACAATGCTGTTTAAAGGCATGGACACCATTGGAGTAGCTTGGCAACAGAACAGATAAAGCTAGTGGCAGTGATAAAGCAAAAGTCATTATTGGATGTTTTGAACAGCAGATCACCATGGTAACTGGTCACTTCTTTTCTTGGTCATTCAGTGCTTAGGGACTGAAGCATGACAAACATATAGGACAGAAAATACAATACCAACAAAACCTCTCACTGAGGATGTGTGAAAGCAAGATAATTATAACGCCATGCATGCTTTCTGCAGCAGATTAACTTTGAATGGAAGACTAAAATGTGTATAAGGATACAACAATATGGTGCTATGCGAGTGTGAGTTTGTGTGTCAATTGCTTAGGTGGGGAAAGCAGAGAACAGCTACTGCTGAGCCTAGCCAAGGTGATGGATATCCAGTGGGAGACGGAAAAGATTGCAGAGGAGAACAAGAGAATGACGCCTCTAATGAGGCACAAACTGTAGAGACAAATGGGACCTAAAGCAGGACACGAAACATCGTACCCATAGGAAGGACAGTGACAAGAAAGACATATGAACTGGTTTAAGGAACAAAGACAGATGGACGGCTGACAACATTGATGCTTCAAAACGGAAAGAGATGCAGGATCTTTGCTCTAAGAGAAGGTGGACAAAATGATGAAGGCCTTTCTCAAAAAATGGGGTTCATGAAGACAAATTACTTTAATAATGAGGAGAATTGGATGTATAGTAAATAAGTGATGAATGAAGCAATAATGAAGAGGGTCCGACTAAATAGATAGTTGCAAGTATAACAGGAAAATGAAGTACTAGAGCCAACACCGGTCCTGTAACTGATACAATTGAATAACTGGAAAAGTAATGTTAACCCAGTCCACTCACTACTAGGCCTATTAGCCTGCCGACAGGCCAAAGATAGAGAAATCGCAATTGAGTGTGCAGTCCAATTTAAAACTTGAATTATGTGGAGCTCCATTTAGGCATATCTAACACATTTGAACGTATGAGTTTTCCTGTTGATCTTTGTAATTAACTTAATATTGTTGGTAATTTGTAGAAATAACATTTCCAAGCTAACGAACGTGAACACATTTCATCAACCTCTAACTAAAAAAAGGAGACCAGACATTGCCTTACTCAATGTCATAATTATAATTTTTTTGACAGTGTAGGCTACTTGCTCGAAGTTATGCTTATTTTTGTATGACCAAAACTGTCATTGTTTGACAGCTGGATTCCCTGAAATTGTATTATCACTTTTATGAAATGTCAACAATCATTTCCAAGAACGAAAAACATTGGAGAATGCGGGCATCGATCCCGCTACCTCTCGCATGCTAAGCGAGCGCTCTACCATTTGAGCTAATTCCCCATCTTGACTGCATCGAGAACATATAAGTTTATAAAGACAAATCCAACTGTGGTACAAAAACAACGTGGTGAGCTAAATTTAATAATGCCAACATATCGATGAGCTAACATTACACAAATACACGTGTCTGTAAAATGGTTGAATATTTATATTTCTTACATTTTAGCGTTTGTAAAGCCACGTGAGGCAACTAAACCAATCAGAGACAAACAAACGCTCACCACACATTTTCAGGAAGTACATCACCTGACACATGACTTACATCAGATATACCCCCATGTTTTTAGTCTTTCAAGGTATTTGCTTTCTTTTTTGTTTAATTATTTCAGACACATACCTATCAATAAACGGGTTAATTAAACTTAATTCCATCTATTATTACTGTTGGGACAAATGCACTTTGTTTGGTTCCACGTATGTGTTTCAACTAGAACTTGCTGAGTTTACGGATCTTCAAAATGGAAAGTGCAGTCCCGAGTGTTGCCGATTTGGTTCTGGAAGCTAGACGTGTGTTTGAGCAAAACTTCGGGGGTGATGCTCCAGAGGTGGCTGTGTGTGGTCCTGGGAGAGTTAATCTAATAGGGGAGCACACTGACTACAACCAAGGATTCGTTCTCCCGATGGTAACCTATGTATCATTTTCCATCCTATAATGTACTTTGCCCCTTGTATCACGTGAATGAACAGCAGTAGTTCTAGCTTTTGCATGGTATGCTTATGATTCCAGATCCATCCATTATTCAATAAATTTGGAAATGATGAATTCCATATTTCTTGTGTGCAACGTTCTTGTGTGCAGCGTGTGTTGGTTGAACATAGATGCTATTTATTAGACTATTCACACTTAACACACACACACATGCACACAAACACAAATGCACTTGATCACACAATTTGTTTTCCATGTGTCAGGCACTGCCCCTGTTAACTGTTGTTGTGGGCAGTCGTACCTCTGGCCAGGCTGTCTCCGTAGTAACAGCAACTAAAGATGTGTCAGAACCAAGGAGGGTGGACTTTAGCCTGTCCACTGATGGATCGCCTCTGTCACCGGGACAACCCAGCTGGGCCAACTATGTTAAAGGAGTGGTGCACCATTACAGGGGTAGTAGACATTTTATATTTTAAAGGTCACGTTATTGGTCTAGTGTGGTAAACAGCTGACTAACACAGTTGCTGGAAACCTTATGTCAGTGCAACGCAAATACCCTCTGCTAGAAGTGCTTTTTCTGAATGTGCAAATCTTAACATACACTCGTACCCCCCCCCCCCCCCCGGCCGTCCTCCCTGCAGCCCCTCCTGTTCCAGGGTTTAGGGCAGTGATAACCAGCAGTGTCCCACTAGGGGGCGGTCTTTCCAGTTCTGCCTCTTTGGAGGTGGCCATCTACACATTCCTACAGCAGCTTAAGCCAGGTCAGAGATTAAGCCTCTGAATACATAAAGAAAATGAAAGTTTTTGGGTCTATCTTACTGCATGTTTTGTTCCAAATTAAATTGATTAAAGAACGACCTAAGGCGTTCATATCTAACGCTTGTGATGTTCCATGCTGTTATCAGTTGTCATGAGGAAGTGTTCAGGAATGTGGAATGACACAGTAAATGTCACGTCTGACCCGAGGCCTGTTCCGATCACGATGTGGCGTTTTGACTCCCACAGACGATGGAGACAACGTGGCGAAAGCGGTGGCGTGCCAACAAGCAGAGCACACTCACGCCGGGGTGCCCTGCGGCATCATGGATCAGTTTGTGTCGGTGCTGGGCCACCAGGGGCACGCACTGCTTATAGACTGCAGGTACTACAGTGGTAACGGCTGCTGGTAGCACACTATAATAAAGTTATATTAACATGCAATCCAATCTTCCATGATGCCACGTTCCTGCTCTCGCCAGGTCTCTTGAGGCGACACCAGTCCCCCTGTCTGACCCTGACCTGATCGTCCTCATCACCAACTCCAACGTCAAACACTCCCTGACCGGTAGTGAGTATCCCAGCAGACGCAGGCAGTGTGAGGAAGCTGCCGCCATCTTGGGAAAGAGCAGTTTGAGGGACGCAACGCGCAAGGACTTGGACGGTATGACATTATTGTCTTATCTCATCTGTTGTTTACTCTTCTATTCTATTGGAATATTGCAGATTTTACAGCACTGAAGGAACCCCTATGGTTGTGTCATCCATTTTGTTTCCAGAGGCTCGAAGCCAAATGGGAGACGTGACCTATCAGAGAGCTCGCCATGTGGTGGAGGAGATAGAGAGGACGACCAAGGCAGCCGAGGCTCTTAGGAAAGGAGCCTACAGAGAGTTTGGCAAACTCATGGTGGAGAGCCACAACTCCCTTAGGTGTGGACACGCCTCACTTACAGTATACTGTTCATAGAACTGAGTGATTATGTACATCTTTTGAATGTATTAGTAAAATTAGATGTCCACCCTTTGAATTATCATTAACATGAAATGCACTTTGTTATATTTATTCTATGAAGTTAATGTGTTGTGTTTTACTCTCACCATCCCCTCCACGACTTCATTGAACGCAAGGCTTTACATTGAACAGGTTACCTTTTTCTAGACATGTTGTGTGAGTTTGCCCTGTATGGCCCTCTGCCCGGCAGGGACCTGTATGAGGTGAGCTGCAGCGAGCTGGACGCGCTGGTTGCGGCAGCTATGGAGGTAGACGGGGTGTTTGGAAGCAGGATGACAGGAGGGGGCTTTGGGGGCTGCACAGTCACCCTGCTGCAGGCCCATGCTGTAGAAAGGACCATGCTGCATATACAGGTCAGTGTGCATGAACACACACACAATAGACAGGGCTATGCTGCATATACAGGACAGTGTGTTCATGAACACACACACAATAGACAGGACCATGCTGCATAAACACTCAGTGTGTGTATACACATACACACATGGTATAAACATGGGTCCTAGGATCAAAGCAGGAAAAAGGTTTGACAGCTATTTGCCCTTTCTTCAAAAGATTTTGTGTTTTAAAAGCAGCATTTCATTCACATTGTTGAGAAATTGCTGAGACATAGATAACTACAGGATAGTCAGCACCAGTGTGGGTGCATTGTTCACTGGGGATAAAAAGAGCTTTTCAGGGCCATGGCTGTCACTTTAAGGGGGTCATTTTATACAAATTGCCCAGTCCCCCGTGTCTTGCCGGGACAGCCCCAGACTGTGTGTGTGTGTGTGTGTGTGTGTGTGTGTGTGTGTGTGTGTGTGTGTGTGTGTGTGTGTGTGTGTGTGTGTGTGTGTGTGCGCCAGTGAGATCAGGGGCAATGGGGTGAGAATAAAAGGGAGCTCCTCAGCGGCGAAGCCAGTGGCGTTATTAGCATGCGAGTCTGCTCCTGCTTCCCCGCTCTCTTTCAGTTCGTTGGCTTAAACACTCGCTGGACTTATGCAACTGGTTTTGGGAGGGCTGGCCGGTCGCACTGAAATCAAATGGAATTCTTAATAGATGAGATCAATGAAGATGTGAAGCCACGTGTGGACGTCAACAGGTTGTCTGAATAGAAAATATGTAATTCTCCGAGGTTTGAAGAGGGAAAGGGACATTTGTTTTGAAACACTGTTTTCTAACTCTTCAGCTGTGCGTTTTAAAAACAGACTTGGCAGTTGTCCTCGGATCCTTGTCCAACTCCCTGGTATCCTGGATACTGCTCGGACACGTCGGCCTCCCAAAGAGAAAGGAAGTCTCTGGCAAACAAAAGGAAACACTGGAAACAGCCTGCATCTCTGGGTGTGCAGCATTCCAGTCCGTGGCACAGGGCTCTCTCATCAAGGCTCAGAGAGGCTCCGCCGAGAAGAGGATTACAGGATCACACCGGCAGAACATACGGAGTGGTCTAACCTGGCCTGGCCTGGCCCCCCCGTTCCAACCCGGTCCGAGATGCTGAACCTCAACTCCCCGGACAGTAACACCCACGGTAACTCTGTGCAGGACCCTGTGTCGTTGAACGTGGGTGGGGAGGTCTACACCACCACCCTGGACACGCTGACCCGCTGCCGTGACTCCATGCTGGGGGCCATGTTTACCGGACAGGTCCCGGCGCTCCGCGACAAGCGAGGGAACGTTTTTATCGATCGGGACGGCAAGGTCTTCCGATACATTCTGAACTACCTGCGCTCGAGCTCCCTGGATTTGCCGGAAGGGTTTTCCGAGCTCCAGCTGCTCCACAGAGAGGCCGATTTCTTCCAAATACGCCCCCTGTTGGAGGAGATTCGCAACTGTGAGGTGTCTCGGCCTCTGGGTTTAGCGGGTGGACCACTTGGAGCGATGCTGATGGTGGACGTTGACTCCAAGGTGCGTGAGTCTCGGTAGTTTGTGCCTAATTTGTGTGTGTGTGTGTTATGAGATGACATGAGAGAACCGGTTCTTTGTTTGTGTACGGCCCCAGGAGTGCACAGTCAGCGTAACCGTGTCTCTTCCCAGGTGCGCACGCTGCACTTCAACCTACGTCGCGGGCCGGAGAACTACGAGCTCCGCACATGCTCAGTGCAGGTCCTTAGCGTTGACCTTTTCTGTACCTGGAGGGCCTTCCTGGCACTGCTGTGCGAGCGCTTCTCCTACCGGACTGCCCAGGGTCCTGTCTCTCCCGTGCCCAGCAACACCAGACAGAACCGGCTGAAACTCGAATGGGTCCCCAGACCCGAGGAGCTGCCCCAAGACCAGTACAACAAGCTGCGCTACAGAGGGCTCACGGTCTCCGACCCGGAACACACGCACACTTACTCGGACAACCTGGCTGACATGGTGAACGTGCGCCGAGGCCCCTGTGAGGTTGTGGACATGCGCGGGTTTGTGGAGGAACTGCTGACGGTGTCGTGTGTCGAGGGCTTCAGGGTGGACTCAGTGAGCCCTGACCCCACAGATATTCTGAACTGCAGCTCATTACGGCTTGTCAAATGAGGAGGACGAAAGTCTGTGATCCAACTGGTTTTAACAGGTTTCAATCATTGATATGGTCATGTCGTGTAAACATGCTAACACTGTAAAGGTCACCATGGTGATGATGCATGTGTCTTTTAATGTCTTCTTATTGTTAAAGAACAATTTGGTTATTTTGGTTAAGGAGATGATCGTTAACGCTGTAACACACTGACATGACTCATGTTTTCACTGATGCACTAGCTAATGTCTACAACAACTTCATGTGCACTTAAAAATATGGATTATAAACACAAACAATAAAAATCTAGAGACGTCACAGTACTCATCCACATCCAAACACACTATCTGATCTGTCTGAATACCGTGTGAATATTCATGTGATTGATTCTTGTATCATGCCCATATATTGGCCTGTCGTGCGGAATGGGAACAGATGAGATATAGATAGAGGGAGTTATTTTAGCTAGGAGGAAGATGTAGAGGAGGAAGTGTGTGAGGGGAAAAGGTTAGTGTTGGTCGACTTGAAAAACAACCCCCAGAGCTCTTTCCTCCAGCTGGCTCCCTGACTTCCTTCCTTGGGTGCGAAGTGATAGGATGCATTTTTAAATGGCTCTATTCTCTCTTGGCATTGTTCTTAATATCTTGCAAGTGGAAATACATTTCCTCTACTAGTCATGCATGTGTGGTATGCGCATACTGGTATGACATCACACCCTGATTCGAACCCACATGCATGGTCAGAAAGTACTGTGTTGAAACTATGATAGCTCTAACTATAGCAGTAGCAATTGCTTGTGGAAAAGTCTTAATTATTTTGAAGATTTTATAAATGCAAAAACATTGTGTAGTATTTTTGCTCACTGTGTGCTTATCCCAACAGGAGTGCTACAGTGGAACCCCAACGTTCTACAAGACAACTCCCTCAGAGGGAGCTAGGGTCCTTAGCCTGACATGAACTGCCATGCTGGGTGGATTTTACACCTATCCTCTTGCTGCAATTGCCACAAAAATCATGCTGATTAAAAACGAAACTTCTGGGAACAATTCAAATGTGATTAATCAAAATAGAAAAGGCGTTATTAATCAAAATAGCAAATTTCCAGATCAATCAAAAATATGTTGCCTTGTTCTATCTTGCAAAAATCATCATGTCCTGATTGCTAAAAATGTCAAAAATATACTGTATGTTAAAGACAATTAATAAAAGTTGTAGCTTTTGAATAAAAATGGGTACAAAACGTTTGGTTTCGCTGGTGCATTTTTATTTATTAAAACGTTAAATGGGAATTGGAATTTATTTATAGGCTCTTTAGGCTGTGTAGGGTCCCATTTTCGTTTATGGGCTGAGGCTCTTCACGATTAGCTTTAGTGCCAGTGGGTGGGAGGGGAGGAGTTAGTAAAGGGTAAGTGCTCCCTGTCGACGTTTTGAATCAGGAAACGTCGACTCGGCTGCCGCAGTGGTGGAAAGCGAAATAGACAGACACACGGTTTCAAACAAACCTCATAAGATTGCTTGTGCTTGGTGTGAATAATAACCAAGAGGACTAACATAGTGTGTATAATAAATGGAGTCTATATTCTGTTTGGATAATAGAAAGTGAGCTAGCAGTTCCATCTGAACGCACACCGAGTGGTGAGAAGTGAACAACCGGACCGGGTCAAAACAACAGTGGACTTGACGTTGCGTTAGCTAGCTGGGGCAACGGCCGTCTGAATTAAGTGAGCAGCAGGTGAGTTGTGAAGGCCACGCCGCAAAGCATTGTGCGACCACTCACACACAGAGGTGTTGTCTGTCTGTGTTTGTACGTTCATGCTTTGTATCCGGCTCCGTGGAGCAGCGTTTAAACTTTAGGTAACGTTAGACAACGCGACTGCGAATATGTTGACAGCCTTATCAATAATGGCAACATGGGCATGGTAAATTAGCTAACTAACTTAGCTAGCGAGTTAACCCGTTATCTAACTTGGCTAACTAGATAGCTAACCACACTCCACAGCTGTTCGAGAGTACTCTCGAGTCCTCCTACTACGATTAGCTATGTTCGCTAGCTAGCTAGTAGCGGTTTGTTACCTAGCGATTCAATCAATATTCAGTCAATGAATGTAAGGATATAAAAATTTGCGAAGTCAGTATTGTTACACAGTTAGCCACACAAATCACTGAGTTCGAAATAAAAAGATGGAATGATTTTCACTTTATTCAGATGTATCCATGCACTTGCAAACGTTAGCCAACTCATTGTTTATATTGCAAAATGGTGAAACATAAGACTGGCAATATTGACAGGATGTGAGCTAGGCAAGGTGTGTCAATTCGCAGGTTAGTCTGACGTTACAAGATTGCCAGCTTTTTGAGTCAACGAAAGGTATAGTTTGTCAATGAGTAATTGTCTGTCTGGGAAGGGGGCGTGGGCCGGGGCTTGGGGGCAAAGATCAGTAATACCGGTTGGTCCAGTTTCAGGGAAATTTATAACAAAATTACGACAACCAGGTTCTGTGATAAAAAAAATAGGTGGAAGTGGCTATACAATGGTGGTTGCTTGCTTGATTCTGTTTATTAGTTGCTACATAAAATATTTGCAAAGGTTGAAGATTGAACCACAGTTCTAGTAAGTTGTTTGCAGGGTCCCATGTTGGCAAACAAAAATATCCCAAGGCATAGCATACTTCTTATGATATTGGCATTGTCAGTATGGTAAGTCAAAACAGGTGCTTTGAGAGCCGTCATGAGCCCTGCGGGCGCAGGTGTACTATAAGGCTGTCCATAGTCTGCACCTGGGCTAGTTGAGTTGGAGGACAGTCAATGTAGTGTCCTTCCCACCTGTATGCGGATGACCCGCCATACAAGAAGCCTTTGTTCACTGGAGACCTTGCGCCATTCTACCAGCCTTGTAAAGTTCACCTGAAACTATTGTGAAGGCAAAACAAATGCCCTTCCCCCTCTTAAAATGCTGGTTAAGCCCAGCTCTGAAATGATGTCTGAAATGATGGTAACATAAATGCTGCGCTAACTGGCAGGTTTAACCTTGACTGTTCTTTTTAACCTTTTTGTTGCAGCATTGTGGTTTGTGATTGAGCATTCTGTAACCCTGAATGCTTTTCCCCTCGCATGTTTTTTCTTTCAGTTTTAACACGAACGTGCTTATTTGACCAAGAACGACGTGACTTCAGTATACCTTGCCCTCGTAACCCTTCTCTCCTCCAAGCCTTCATCAAGGGCGGTCTTCTCGGCTTGTTAAACCACATATGATCTTTTAGTTTCATCTCTGCCAACGTGGAAGAGGTGATCAGGCAGGAGAAGTTGTCTGTGGCTTGTACTAACAAGGCAGCAGAGGAAGTAGACCGGCAGCAGTAAAAAGAACCTCGTGTAGCCCTGTGGGTCATGCTTTCCAAGTGATGCATCCAAACAGAAGCCAACACCCAGATGTGTCGTTAACCTGGTTACACGAGCAGCTAGAGATAGCATTGTGGCTGATTAACTTCAATGTTTAGACTGAATTAACCCTGGTATTTGTGATATACCTTTATCCTTGATAACAGGTCGTTAACATTCATTGTTTTTTATTTATAGTCTTCCTCTCCATAGGTCTGCATAAAAGCAAATTTGATGATGGCGTTGGTCAGCAGAAAAACACAACAATGTGCAGTAATTGGATATGCCTCGGCTCTCTGCTCAGCTAAACCGGGCTAGTGTTGACTGCCATGGGTTTCTCCCATCTCTTTCTCTGTGTATCTGTGCCTTTCTCTCTGGTTCTGATTACAGGAAAGAGGGGCTGAGTTTAGGGAGAGAGTCTGACATCCTGCCAGCCACACCCTGACAAGATCTTGTTTCTGTCGTTAGGACAGTGTGAAGGAGCCTTTTTTTTATACACAGTGGGCTTTATCTCTTTCTGTGGCGCTAGTGATTTATTTTACACCTCGGCGGGCAATAGGCCTAAATGCCGGGGACATGGTCCCACTTTGTAGCATCGAGGTGCAGACAGTTGTCCGTGTGGCGACACAGTGAAGCAGTCCTTCCAAATTTGTTGATGCTGAGTGTGAGGGGAGTCATCCCTAAGAATAGCCCGGTGATGTCCAGTGTCACTCTGGTGAGACACTGCTCTTCTCTCTATCCGGTTGCGGTGAATAAAGAAAGGTGAATGGGTGGATAAGAAAGATAAACAGAGTAATGGCGAGAGAGGACAGAGCCGCCTTTTGTATTGCTGCATGATTCCAGGAGGGCCGACCCGTTGGCCAGCACAGCCAATTCCCTCCGGCCATATTGTGTCTGAATAGCTGTTAAACTGGTTTTCCTCCGTCTAAATAACACGCGGATGGAGCTCACTCCTTACTGAAACGCTCCACGGAGCGGTTCGTTAAAGCCGTCCATAGTCAGGGGGAGGGTCCAATTAGTGTTGCACTCCCTTTTTTTTTTTTGTCAACAAGTGCTGACATAGTTGGGGATTGCGTAAGTCGCATATTTGAGATGCCAGGCGTTTTGGAGTTACTCACCGTCTGACACACGGAAGTAGTGCGGCCGCTATGTGGTTGTTTACAGACCCAACATGGTTGCTGCCGTTATCATGGTTTGATCCTCAGAGTTTGTGGCTGTCGTGTCCAGGCACGTCGACGGAGCGTTTTTGTTCTCCTCTCTTAACTCCCTCAGGACTGCTGCGTCGGCCCGATAGACAATGACCTCATAAAGGGAATCGGCCTTTGCTGAAGGAACCATAGATTATATTTTGAAAGCTTGCGGCTGAACTAAAATGTGTGAACTGTTAGGTTAAGTTGGTAGGGGCATGAGTCAGACCTGTCCGCATGTCTGTGACTAAGTCCGGATGCGGAGCGCGGCTGTTCACACCATCGCTGTCACAGGTGCATTGTACACAGATGATCTCACTATTTGTAGATCAAACAAAGTAGTCAAATACTGGGTGCAGGCAGCCCGGTCCGGTTGCCTGCTCCCAAACCCCAAGGTCATTACTCTTCTCCTGCTAAGTGAGCTTCCTGGGAAAATCCATATCTGACACAGATAAACGACTAATGTAGGGTCCCTTCAAATCAGCCTTGTTTTCCTCTGTCTTTCCTCTCCAGCTTTCGATTGTTTCTCGAGTCCGATTGGCTGATAAAAAAACATGTTCGCTCTCCAGGGGACTTCCCCATAACTTTCCAATCCGGTTTACCTATTGCAGCTGGTATTCCCATGGGTTTCCTAGAAACCTGTCTTACTGTCACATTACACTGTTCCTCCAGTTTTGTTTGTTTGCCCCTAAAAGTGAGGCTAAGCTCACCTATTGTATTCAGATCATTGGACCTTTGAGTTTTAGGTATGGTGCTACACTTCCTTATAGTGTTGGTCTAGAGCTTGCAAAAGCCAAACGGATGCCGCAACTATTGAGTGGGCCGTCGCCTAGCTGCTTGCACCTAGGCCTGTAAGGTAGCTTGTTTCATGCCTCACTGTAGCTGAAAGAGGCATATTTATAGAATGAGAGGTTGTAGGTGGCTGTCTAAAACCACAGCATTTAACACCACACTGTTCTGCGCTGGCTGTTTAATGGGAGGCAGGGGGTTCTCAATTAGAACCAAGCCAAGGCTGAGAATAACCCTTTAAAGTGCCCTTAATGACCGTGTTGCCTTGCCTAAGCTATCTGTCTGTCAGGCTATTTGAAATCCCACCATTACTCTCTTTGGGGTGTTTGCATTGTCATTAGGACGTGGGCTCTCGAGGTCTCACAACAGAAACTCCCACTTGTCTGTCTGTTTACTTTAAGCACCGCAAGGCCTTCTATAGGGGTAACTGGGTGAGGGGTGGCTGGGGGAACGTTTCCATTCTGGTGGTGTGTTTGTGACGTGCGTGCGTGCGTGCGTGTGTGTGTGTGTGTGTGTGTGTGTTTTTTATTGCAACCGTTCTAAGCAGGCTTTACATCAGCAGATACTTGTCCTTACCCTAAGAAGACGCTTTGGCTGTGTGAACCAGACCTCCCAGCCTGTCATTGTTAGCAGGGCTTAAAACCCTGAGCTCCCTGTTTCTGCCCCACTGGCTCCTGTGGAACCCACCCCGATACATACAGACACACACACACACACACACACACACACACACACACACACACCTGTGACGTTTTCCCATAAAAGTGAATTTGGCTGACCCTACTACATACAAGCATTAGCGCCAAACTCAGTACTTGTTTTTTCCTCTCCGTTGTGCCAAAGTGTACAGAGGCCTTATCTTGCTGTTGAAGCCCAATACTTATTTTGTGGAATGGAGTTACAGTGGGAAGGAACATTCCAAGGTCTGCGGGAGGACCTGTCTAACACAGCAATGAACTCAGTTGACCTCTCAGGGCCTGCCAGCAACTGTGCCTGTCCTCTGGGCACTTTGCGTAGGGAGTGTGAGAGCCAGCCAAGTGACTAAGCTAAAGGTCCTGTCGCCATCAAGGGTCTGTCTGGCCTGATATACGTCTCGGCTCAGCCCGTGACAAACTGGCTGATAGGAAAAACAGTGACTCAGGCCAGAGCTGATCGGAGGCCCATCGTTCATTGTTTTTGCCTTACTAATTTAGCATGGCTCTTAGATCTGTCCATTGCGTGCACGTGGCTCTGTGATTGCCATGCGGCGGGACACGGAGGCAGACCCGCGTTAGCCCTAGAGGCCCTTTGAGGCCAATCATTCGGGGCTGTTTTTTCTTGGAGCTCAGCTGCTCTCCGACGTGGCGGACATTCTTGAGTGTCGCCCCGGGGCCGAGCGAGGTTCGAGGGGCTGGGCCCGAGAGTGCAGTCGAGCGGGGCCGCAGAAGCCCAGGCCGCTCTCTCTCTGGGGGCTCCGTGTCTGAACTTTCCCTCCACGTGACGCAGCACACACAGCAGGTCAATGAGGTGGAGGTGAAGCTCCGTCGAGACCCTCTCCGTTGGTGGAGTTCTTTCTAAGGGCAATGTCGAAGGGGAGCATGGTATATTTGAATAGGTTTTAAGGGTAGGAGTCTCGCTGTGTCACTGTTGGTCACCTTTTATCAATAATCAAAGCAGCTCTTTCTTTCTTTCCCTTCATTTTCACTCTCCCCTCCCCCGTTCCTTTTCTTTTTCTCCCCTTTATCTCTGAAGTGGCCTTTTGGAAACCTCTTCGCTGCGTGACAGGTGTTTTCATCAGCTGCTGTGTGCCAGTGCGTGTGTGTGTGTGTGTATGTGTGTGTGTGGACTCTTTGGTAACTGGCGGCAGAATAGAACAATGGGCTCCTCAGTTGTTCCTCCACTGACCCCTGACCCTGAGCCCTTGTCTGAGATAAGCACCGCCCACTCAGCCTGGGTAGGAAAAGTATGTTTGGGGTTTTCTGGACAAAATGCCACCTTTGGAATTCCTTTCTTTCATCCTGCTCCTGTCAGTGGACTAACAGACGCTCACACACACAAACACATGCAAACACACACACACAAACTACCTTAACTGACTGTGTCTGTTATTCTTCCTGGTATCCTGAGGAACTGGAGTGTTTCATTTGTCTTCCTGGTTGCTGTTATAAGATTTTCAGAATGGGTCGTTCTGTCTGTTCGTTTACTGTGGCATATTGTTCTCAGAATCACTGATGTTTTGCCATTTGTAGTGTACACTTAACAAACTGGTCAGATTTCATAGAGAAGACTCGATTCACAAAGTCCGTTCACCTCAGCTCTCCTCCTTCACAGGGTGTGTGTGCGTGCGTGCGTGTGTGTGTGTGTGTGTGTGTGTGTGTGTGTGTGTGTGTGTGTGCGTGTGTGTGTGTGTAGAGGTGGTGGGCCACGGGGGTCCAGACTAGAGGATGAAGAGGTTCAGGAGACATGGCCAGGAGACCCAACGAGACAAGATCAAGCAGGAGCTCTTCCAGTTCAACAAGGTAGGCCCGCCCCGGCCCGCTGCTCAGCCCAAGCTGCATGTGCCTGTCCTCCCTCAGTTCATTGACTACTAACCATTTTGTTGCTTTATCCTCCCCTAACCCATTTCTTCCCACTCTTTTGTATCCTGCCTGGAAGTGGGCTGACCTTGTTGTCCCTCTTCCTTTGTGTTGTCTCTACGTGACATCCTCCGGGTCTAACCCTCGTTCTCTGTGTTTGTTTCCCTCAGACGGTGGAGCATGGCTTCCCTCACCAGCCCAGTGCTCTGGGCTACAGCCCCTCCCTGCAGCTCTTGGGCATAGGCACCCGCTCGGGGGCCATCAAACTGTATCCTACGCCCCCCCCTGGTCGACTGAGCACGTGTGTGTGTGTGTGTGGCAAGGCTGTGAGCAGGAAAAGCCTCTTTGGAGAATGCCAGCGTCATGTTTGAACTTGAGAGCAGGCTCGGCCCTCCCGTCTGACGCCGCCCGTTTTCCCACGCTGTTGCTCAACGCCGCCTGGCACCCACCGACACTGTACGCTAGTGTGGGGGTGTGTGATTGTGTCATTCACACACACACACACACACACACACACACACACACACACACACACACCGCCTCATTGACAGCACAGCGGTGCCAGTAAGCACAGTCTCCCCATTCTCACGGTGACGACCCCTGCGTCTCCCGTTTAGACAAGTCCCTTCACCCAGTGAGGCAGCTTGCACTGTGATGACCCTAGCACCCGTAAAGTTTGTGTATGAATGAACACATTATTATCCCAGTACAATACGCTGCTGGCTACAGATGCCGGAGAACAAACAGGCGTGTGTTCCGTTTTGAGTGGAGACACACTCCGTTCGCGGTGCCCTTTAACAGGCGTTGTTGTTGTTGTGTTTCTGTCACAGTGGTTGTAATCCACTTTAAGGTCTTAGGCTTGAATGCTCGTTGTTGTTGGTGGCTGCCCAGTTCCAGTGTACTATGTATGTATGGGGGCTGTATGTTTTCTCGGAGGCAGAGCTTTGTAGGTTCCTTGACCCGGGTTCAGATACGGAGCGGCGGGCGTGGAGTTCATGGGCCTGCACGACGAGAACGCCGCCGTCACACAGGTCCACTTCCTCCCGCAGCAGGTGAGTGTGAGCGCAGCCTACCGCTCAGACCCCGCATGGGCCCGTGTGTCCGCAACGAGACGACGCCATCACTATCTCTTTGTGTGTGTGTGTGTGGTGTTTAGTTGGAGCTGGTGACTCTGCTGGATGATAACAGTCTTCACATGTGGACCCTGCGCTCCCACCAGGGGGCCTCTGAGCTGCTGGAGATGGGACGCTTCACACTCACCGGACCACCTGGGTGAGACACACACACACACACACACTCATCATCGTTTTGCATTGTTTTCCGTCTTTAATATACGCGGAAAGCAGCATCAGTTTAACTCTAGGTCATTTCCAACGTGGTTCAAGTAAACATCTAACACGATGTTCCCTGAACCAACGGGTTTGACGGGTTTACAAACAATGGAACACCAATCGTCCAAACCAAACCATTGATTTAGCTAGAGATCTGATAGATAGTTCTCATCTGAAAAAGGAAGGTCGGCGTTGGTGTGTGACCGTCTCCTCTCCCTCGTCCCCCCCCAGCGCTCCCCCCAGCGTGACGCGGGTGACGGCCGTGCTGGCCCACTCCTCAGGAGAGCTGCTGCTGCTGGGCACCGAGGGCGGCCACGTCTTTGTGGTGGAGGTGCCCGGCTTCAGGGAGCTGGAGGAGAGGAACATCAGCCTGGAGCACGTCACCGGCAGGTGGGGCACGCACGCACGCACGCACACACACACACACACACACACACGCACACACGCCATATGTCCTTCTGTGGTGTTTGTTAAACCCTCATTTGTGAATCAATGGATCAGGAGCATTAGGGGCCAGAACAACAGGCGACAGATTATTGATTGGTCTGTCAGCAGCCCATTAATCCACTCTCCCTCACAGACAGACAAAAGAGTGAACCCCCCCTTTACACACACCCTAGGGCCTGCACACCGTACACACTGTTCCACGAACACTCTCCTGACGGGCGGTAGACTGGTGGGATCAATGAGATTTTAATGGACCATCTCCATCTCCCTCTCTCACTGTCTCTCTCCTGCACTCTTCTCTCTGGTTTTGTGTCTCTCTCCTCCTCCTCCTCCTCCTGTTGCGCAGTGTGCCAGAGAGCTACGTGGGCCGGAGGAGCCTGGAGCACGTGGAGGCCCTGCAGGAGAACCCCGTGGACCCCAGCCAGGTGGTGGTGGGCTACGGCCGCGGCCTCATGGTGATCTGGAACCTGGACAAGCAGTGTGCCATCAAGCACATCCCCGCTACGCAGGTACACACACACAGCCTCCTCCTTATTGTACTGATGAAACATTAAGCGGATGAGCAGTTTTGAAGAGTTAACAGACACACAAAATTAACATTATATGGACGTAACCAAGTGTAAAACCGCTTATAAAACATTTGTATTGCAACGTTCTTGCCGTTGCTATTTCTATACTAAATCAGACTCATCGCCAAACCAAGGGTCGAAACAAGACTATTGCAGTTTGCTAGCACAAAATTGTATTTAATATCCAGTTACTCTGTATAGGGAGGCGTTGTTGAAATACAGTGTTTTTAAAGACCATACAGTAGTCTGAAAGGTCAGCGTGCAGTCAGTGACCAGTGGCCACACGGTGAATATGTGTGTTTGTCCCCCCCCCCGACGTCACGTCCCTGCCTCCCCTCACAGCAACTGGAGAGCGTGTGGTGGTCGGAGGACGGCGCCCACCTCCTCAGCTCCCACAGCGACGGCAGCTACTGCCGCTGGGCCCTGGCCGCGGAGGAGGAGGAGGAGGAGAGCGAGGAGAAGTCCGACACGCCTTACGGTGAGCTCCTGGTCCCCTGCCGTACATTCCAAGGTCATAAAGTACAGTGAATGTCTAAGCCAAAGCATATGTCTCTTTATCCTGCTCTTAGGACATTTCCCGTGCAAGGCCATTTCAAAAATCATCCAGCTGACTACGGAACAAGGGTACGTCCGGTCTATGGGAATTGGAGCTAAATTCTGCTGTGTTCTACGCTCTCGCAATGTTTAACTAGCTCTCCACGTCCCACCGAGCTGACCTTAAGTGTGTGTGTGTGTGTGTGTGTGTGTGTGTGTGTGTGTGTGTGTGTGTCGGCAGGCCGCCCTTCCTGCTGTTCAGCGGCGGGATGCCCCGGGCTAGCTACGGAGACAGACACTGTATCAGTGTGATCCACAGCAAGACCCACGTGGCCCTGGACTTCACCTCCCGAATCATCGACTTCTTTGTCATCCGAGACGGCCCGCAGCACAACGGTGCGCCACACACACACACACACACATTGAAACTCATTTACACAGCCACACTATTAGAAGTGTATGCTACTAGTGTAGGTGCACTAAAGCTGGCAGTATCTCAACCATGTTCCGTATAAAACTGGAAAACAATGCTTACACACACAGGAAAGCATCTCTCATGATCATCTTTCACGAACATTGCTATAGTTTTTAAGTCGCGGTTCAAGACCGTAGCGTCTACCTGCTCCTCTGCGTCTGTCCTAATGCCAGCCATGCCGCCGCCCCTTTGCCCCCGGCAGGCGAGCCCAGTGCCTTGGTGGTGCTGGTGGAGGAGGAGCTGGTGGTGCTGGACCTGCAGACGGAGGGCTGGCCCGTCATCCAGACGCCCTACCTGGTGCCCCTCCACAGCTCGGCCATCACCTGCTCCCACCACGTCTCCGCCATTCCCCTCAAGCTCTGGGAGAGGGTGCTGGCTGCCGGGGCGCTGCAGGCCACACACTACTCCAAGAAGGTTCGGCGCGCACACACACACACACACACACACACACACACACTATTCGAATATAAATGCAACCTGAGTACAAACCCCTCCCCCTCCTCTTATTGTCTTACTGTGTGTATTGAGTGTGTTTCTGTGTTTCTCTGCCCAGCCCTGGCCCATAACAGGAGGAGAAAACCTGGCCCCAGACCCCCCTCAGAGAGACCTGATGCTGACGGGGTGAGGACACACACACACGGCTCTGGGGTTTACCGTGGGAAGTGTAGCAGAACACGGTATTGATGTAAGGTGTCTATGTGTGTGTTCAGGCACGAGGACGGCACGGTGCGTTTCTGGGACGCCTCGGGCGTGTGCCTCTACCCCATGTACAAGCTGAGCACGGCGGCCGTGTTCCACACCGACGCAGACCCCAACGACAACTCCAACCAGGGCACCGAGGGAGAGTGGCCCCCCTTCAGGAAGGTGTGTTCTCATAAGGACAGGACTAGAAGAATGACATTAGAATGGCCACAAGAAGATTAGTAGGAGTTTGTGTGGATATGCAAGAATATCTTCCCTCTGTGATAGGCTCTGATAAGGACAATGCCCAGGGCCTTGTAGTAGAAGGTTATAGTCCCAGACTGACCCTACACCCTCTCTCCAGGTGGGCTGTTTTGACCCGTACAGCGACGACCCCCGGCTGGGCATCCAGAAGATCCACCTGTGTAAATACAGCGGCTACTTGACGGTGGCCGGCACCGCTGGACAGGTGAGGCTCCTACCAGAGACGCTCTTTATCAAAGAGAGGGAGGGAATCTTGGCATCTCTGTTGACATGCTAAACAATAGTGGGCCCTCTGGTGGCCGTTTCTGGAAAGGTTACCGATGTGATGGCAGAATCACCCAACAGTCACGTCGGTCAGTGTTCTGATCTGGGCTGTCTCAGGATGGGTCAAACATCAGCGGAAACTGATCTGTGTTTGATTGATTTCTGTCTCGTGCGTGAATGTTGCACAGATCTTGGTGCTGGAGCTGAACGACGAGGCAGCAGAGCAGACGGTGGAGGCCAAAGTTGCAGACCTGCTGCAGGGGCAGGAGGGCTTCCGCTGGAAGGTACCACACACACACACACACACACACACACACACACACACACACAGAACCCCCCCCCCATGCCTTCTACCTTCTGTGCGATAAATAACTGTTTGGTGCCGGAAAATTTATAATAAATAAATAATAAAATGATAAATAAAAAATAAAAATGTAAACCGTCTTGACTTTAGATTCCTCCACGTTTGTGAACGACAGTCCTCTGCTCCTCTCTCTCTCCACAGGGTCACACTCGCCTGGAGGTGCGGGAGGAGCCGGTGACGTTCCCCCCGGGCTTCCAGCCCTTCGCCCTGGTGCAGTGCCAGCCCCCGGCCGTGGTCACCGCCCTCACCCTGCACTCGGAGTGGAAGGTGGTGGCCTTCGGCACCAGCCACGGCTTTGGCCTCTACGACTACCAGCAGAAGAGCAACGTCCTCGTCCGGTAAGGGGCCTCGGGCCTTCCTATCACTCACACACTCCTGCTCCTAGGAGCCTTTTTGAGGTGTCGGTCACTTGGAGCTACGCGTAGCCCTGCGGGGTCGAGTCACTCAGTGGTCCAGATACTGGTGGAGCGGTGCTGACTGTCTCCCCCCCCCCCCCCCCCCCCTCCCCCTCTCTGTGCAGGTGCACCCTGAACCCCAGTGACCAGCTGGCCATGGAGGGGCCTCTGTCCCGGGTGAAGAGCATCAAGAAGTCCCTGCGGCAGTCCTTCAGACGCATCCGCCGCAGCCGCGTGTCCCTCCGCAAGCACCACGTCAACAACCCCTCCAAGGTCAACACACAGTACACACCACGCCATTTTAAAAATAATCCTCTTATATAAATGTTGAAGGATAAGCCTTTAGATGATAAATGGTGAGCCTTTAGATGATAACGTGCGTCCTCTCCTCTCCTCTCTGCAGCTCCAGGAGGCCAACGCCCGTCTGGAGGCGGAGCTAGCCGAGATGGAGCTGGCGCCGGTCCAGAGGAAGATCGAGGCGCGCTCCTCGGACGACTCCTTCACCGGCCTGGTGCGCACGCTCTACTTTGCCGACTCCTTCCTCTCAGACAGTGAGTCCCCGTGACCACGGTTACTTCACGGTTGTTTTCCCGAGCCGATAAAATGGGAAGGGATCGTTTGTCTGTCTCTTCATTGTTTGACGCCTGCCCATAGGCTCTCACCACACGCCCTCTCTGTGGGCGGGGACCAATGGCGGCTCTGTGTTTGCCTACATGCTCCGCCTCCCGCCCGTGGAGCGCCGAGCGGAGGACCCGATCACGGCACTCCCCGGTGAGACGCACACACACACACGCACACACACTCACACAGACACACACTTATATACATATTTTCGTCTTAGTAATGTGGAATAAAAGCAAACATCTGCAGGGGAAATGTCATACAGCAGAGTGGTTTGCATATCTGCTCCTGAGTTGAGGCTGAGGATCAACAAGGTCGTGTACTAACGCCCTCTTGTTTGTCCCCCTCCCCAGCCAAGGAGATCCAGCTGATGCATCGTGCCCCGGTGGTGGGCATCGTGGTGCTGGACGGCCACGGCGCCCCTCTCCCCGAGCCCCTGGAGGTGGCCCACGACCTGGCCCGCTCGCCCGACATGCAGGGCTCCCACCACCTGCTGGTCATCTCTGAGGAGCAGATAAAGGTCAAGCCCCATACAGGAACATACCAAATCACACGCACGTGAAATCGGATGTGTTAGCACTAATACAAAGGCCTGTTAAGATTCACTATTCTAATTTAAGACCTATTAATAGCAAGTGGCCCAATACAACTCTCACCAACACCCACGCGCAAACGTAGGACTTCAACACGTCACCTTTGTGAAAACCCAGTGCTCTCTATTGGAAGGCGCTAAACGCACAGCCCTCCGTCTGTGTTCCCTTTGCCGGCGTCCAGGTGTTCACGCTGCCCAAGGTGAGCGCCAAGATGAAGCTGAAGCTGACGGCGCTGGACGGCTCGCGGGTGCGGCGGGCGGGCGTGGCCTGGTTCGGCAGCAGCCGCTCGGAGGACTACGGCGAGAGCGGCCTGACGGTGCTCACCAACCAGGGGGACCTGCACGTGGTGTCGCTGCCCGGCCTCAAGATGCAGGTGCAGCACCCGTGCATCCGCCGCGAGGACGTCAGCGGCATCGCCTCGTGCGTGTTCACCAAGCACGGCCAGGGTAAGGGGGGCGCGCGCACACACACGCACACACACACACACACACGCTCTTACTCTGACGCGCGGCGCATTTTGAGGTCAATACTCCTTTGTTTTTGTAGCGTCTTTCTTTTTTGTCCATGCAGACTGATCTTCTTTTTTTTTCAAGGCCCTGAAAACGCCTTTAAAGAAACAAGCCTTCTTTTGTGTGTTTTTGTCTCTGGTTTTATTCTGTTGTTTCTTCTCCATTTGATCTAGTGGTTATGGTACGTAGAGCAAACAGTCCGTCTCTCTTTCTCTCTCTCTCTCTCTTCTCTTCTCCGTCCTCTAGGCTTCTACCTGATCTCTCCGTCGGAGTTTGAGCGCTTCTCCCTGTCGGCCCGCTGCGTGGTGCTGCCCCGCTCTCTGGTGGAGCCCACGCCCCGGTCGCCCTCCTCCATCAAGCCCCGCACACAGCCCGACGGGGCCTCCCCTCGCCACAGGTACAAGCGCACCCCCTCACCGGGGGGCCGACAGGGCTGTCGACCGCTGCCCCACTCACGCACCAGTACTGTAGCGTGACCTCTGCACGTGCTCTGTCGTTACAGAAACGCCAGAACAAACCACGGCGACCCGGGTAAGACGTCGGCTTGTTCAGCCCGCGCTAAAACGACTCCCAGCATGAGTCGTTGTCTGAACGGCACACCAACCCCGCACCGTCAAACAAAGTGTCGCCTGCGCTGACGTCTTGTTTACATGCTTGTGCTGTGTCAACAATACACACACACACACACACACACACACACACACACTGTGCCCGTCTGACTGCCTGCCGCCTGTGTGTTTACAGAGAACACTGCTAGACGTGTTATGGAGCATGCTTTGCTGAATGACGAGTGTGAGTACTTCAGAAGGAGGAGGCGTTAGACAGAGCGATGGGTGGATTTTTAGGATGGTAGCTTGTTGACTCCCATCTGGTGTCGAGTCAGTCCCCAGAGGTCTACCCTGCTCGTATGACTCTCCCTCCCCTAATGTCAGCTCTGTCTGTGTTCCCGTAGCTCCTGTTACGATAACAACACACACACACACCTACATCCGTGATGTGTGAGCTAAACGCCTTGTTTGTTTGCGTGGAACCAAAACACCCTCCCGAGTTCCAGTTTAACTAGTTGCATGGAGTCAGTATTTGTTCCTTCATTTGAGCCACTGCCTGTGACGTGTGTTGAGCTTTGTTCAGGTTTGTGTTGGTCTAACGGGGGTTTTCTTGCAGCGGTGCTTCAGGAGATCCAGAAGTCTCTAGAAGGGGAGCAGACGTGAGTGTCTCCACTTTGCAGATGTAAGGTAACCCCGTGCCTCTGCAGCTGTCCCGTTGGTACTAAACGCCCCATGTCTCCCACAGGACGTTCCTGGAGAACAACGTGAACAGCCGAGCCGGAGGGGAGCTGATGAGGAACGGAGGTGAGGACCGCGTTACCCTGAGTACCTCTGAAGTCCAACTCGCATCAACTCTTTACCAGTCCCTAATGATGTGTCCTGTGTGCCTTGTCCCTCTTAGATTGAGCCAGTGGTCCCCGTGCCTAAAGTGTCCTGGAGTCTGCCAGTGCTCTACTCCTGCCTCGCCCACTACACTACCACTACTACTACTGACCCCCTGACCCTGGAGACGGTCTCCTAAGTGCACTACCAAAGGGCTTTGGTCAATCGCACGGTGCACCCTGTGAGCAAGCTGATTTGAAGTCGCCCCCCCCCCCCACACACAGAGGGCGAGACCACCGCCTGTGCCTCCTGGACCAACCACTGTACCCCCCACACCCCCCCCCCGCCTGCCTCCGCCCTCGCTGCACTCAGTACCACCGCCTAGCATAGCAACAATAGCATGGTCACCCGCTTTATTCGTTGAACTTTTCATTTGGGGTCACGCGTTCACAACATGATTCATGCCAAAAAAAAAAATCCCCTCCCCCAAAAACCCCTGAGTGTTGTTAGTAGCGTAACATCTGGAGTTTGCCATATGCACCACTGATCCCTGCTCCCTCACTCTGAAAACCTTGTTCACCACAGGCCTTTACTCAGCTGTGCCCTCGCCCGTCAAGCTGGCCTCCGCCAGTCACCACCCTGCCTTTACTGCACCACCTTTCTGGCCTTTTTCTGTACAGGACAGACGGACACAAAGGGGAATGGGGGGGTCGCTGTTTTGTTTTTACTTCTAGAATGATGATGATTATTATCGTTTTGTACATTTTAATATTCTGTGATTTTGATCTGTTGTAATGGAACCTGATCTACACGGACGGAGACTCTTCCAAAGGAAAAAAGGAGGAGAGTCTCAAAGTGACCCACGTTCGTTATCTTTGTGACTATAAGCCACTGCTTACAGGAGGCTGTTCCAAGAGCTAGCCAACTGGTCAAAGAACTGTTCTTTTTGGAGCAACGCTTGACGCATCCCGCCGCTTGACGCATCTTGTTTAGTTTTTTTAAGACCACACATTTTTTGTTCTGGTCCAAACCGCCATGCCATTCTCTCTAAAGCATTACATTTTCTCTTTTCAAACGTCTGCCCATTCTCATGTGGTAACCCATCTAAATCCTTGTCAAAGGTACTCCTCCACTACTGTGTAGCAAGCCATGCTGTGCTTTCTAGGGGCACCGTTTTGTTTTTTGTGGGGTTTGGTTTGATTATTTTTATTATGATGATTTTTTTTTTAGATTTTTTTTTTAGATTTCTTTTTTTTTTTACTCATCAATGAATAATGTAATTTAGGAATGTAATTTTTAAATATTGTAGTCAAATGTTTAATATATATGTATATGAATCTGTTTAACAGTGGGTCTATTTTAGCGGGGGTTGGCTGCTATGAAGTCAGATCGTACAAGGAAATATTTTGGTACTGTTTCTCAAAAATGCTGGGTATTTTAGCATTTGTGGGCTAGAATATATTTTTGTAGTGAATGATTAAGTCTAAGAACCCTAATTGTTTTGATTTGTAACTTCACACTACAGTTTCTTGCTGGATAATTACATGTTTTTTTCACGAAAGATCCATGTGCCTGTGTCTTTATTTGGCATTGCTGTTGTCCACCTGCGTCAACAATGTGTGTATGATGTTGATGCTATTTAATGGTCTACATAATATAATCATAAAATATATATGGATTGAAACACGTTGTCTGTCCATACACACGTTTCCTAGAGGGAATATACGGTTTTGCACTTTCTTGAAGTTGAAACTTCTGAAACCCTGCCCACCCACCCCCAAAAGAAACATCTTAATTATCCATTGAAACGATGATGATGTCAGAAGGCCATAAGGTTATGCTGTGCTAGCTGCTGCAGTGAATAAAGGAGGTATTGGTTGTCATACATGGGACAGCGAGGAGGTTTGATCATCCATAATAGAGAGGTGCTTTGTCCACTAATTGCCTAGAGCAAAGTTGCTCTGAAACATGATTCTGCTATGGACCTCTTGCTAGAGACTTGTACACACTGAGGACTCTGTTGGACAACCATTGGGAAGAACAGAGATGCAATCCTAAAGGATGAGTAAAGGTCTTGATGGCTGATGCGCAATCTTTTGTAATATTAGCTGTTCTTCCCAATGTTTAGGTCCTAGAGCGACCAGTGCCCGGTCAGGCATAGCATTCCAGCACACACTGATGGCATCGCTGTCCCCAAGAGTGCAAGGCAAGGCACTGCCGTTTCTCCCTCTCCCTTCATCCCTCCCTCCCTCCCCTCCATCACCACCTATTGTTGAACCCTCCTCACACTGCCTCTCACCTTTCCTCTCACCATTCACCAGCTGCCCACACCGTTTGCCCCATCTGTGCGACCTGCCTAACTGCGTTTAATAATTCAAAGGCGCTGTGTGTGTGAACGTGGAGTTTTGTGCGAATGCGTGTGCTCGCAGTTGCGTGCACATGCCTTTGTCGGGCGGGGGGCACGCATACCTGCGGGTGTGTCGGTGCACCTGCATGGGAGGGTGGGTCGGGTGTGTGGGCATGTCTCCCTCCAGTTCCCAAACGTTTGTTGTGTGTGTGACAGTGACACCCGCTCCCGAGAACAAGCAGGAGCCTCTCTGCAGACCCCCAGCATGCCCGTGTTTCACCTGAGAAGCCAGGTAAGCTATATCCCACGGCGGGACGACCTCTCCCCGCTCTACCCCCCAGGGGCACAGGCTGACTGGCTACAGAGCTGCGTTTAGATGGACTTAAAGATAGCGCTGCCATTCAGCCACCGACGCAGAGATCCCATCGTTTCGTGGTCATTAGTGGTCCCTTGGCGTTCAACTTCATCAAACATTGATGGGCAATTTGGCGGTTGTTGTTTTTTTTGTGCCTAGCGCATTCTGTTTGTTTGTACTAGGTCTGAGATTTGTAAACTCCTGCTACAAATAGGTGTCGCTAATGTTGTTGATCTGCAAAGGGTGTACATCCAAACAATGAGAAACAGAAGTGCGTGTGTGTAAATCTGCTGCGTGGCAGCTCCTCTATCTAAATATGACCCAGGTGCCCTTAGCCCCGGGATAAGGATCAGGGTCAAAGTATTTGAAACCCAGTCTATTTGCTGACTGAACCAAGGACCTGGTTACACTGGCCTTGACAGACAAGTCACTTAATCTGCGGCATTCCATTTGTCCATTTTATTTAGTGATTAAAAGTATTTATCAAATGTTTCAAATTAAAAGTTTTTTTTTAAAGTTTTTTTTTACATTTGTCTTTATAGAATCCCCTGACCTTTTAAAAAGGGTGAAGGTATGCCACCGGTAAAACCCACAGGCAGAGTGACTGGTGTGAAACAGAAGGCAGACGTAGGAAAGAAAGACAGCCGCGAGACAAAAGGAAGGAAGGGTTCCAAAACTTCCCAATCCCCTCCAAACGGAAATGGCGATAAGATCCCTCCTGAAGTCATTGGAAAGGGAAAAGATACAAAGGACAGGGATGTTAAAAAGAAAGACGTCGAGGCCAATAAGGAGTCTCGGCAAGACGCAGGGAAGAAACCTAGTGTGAAGAATATAAAGGACACATCCAGACCCCCGAAGGAAAGCAGTAGCATAGTTAAAGCAAAAGATGGCGCAAGAAAAAAACCCAGCTCCAAACCTTCCCCCGGAACACCTGAAACAAAGGCTGGGAGGAAGCGCACACCTCCAGCCAAGGCTGGGGAAAAGGGAGGGGGCCAGGTGACGGAGACGGAGGAGGAATCCGAGAGCGCTGGGGTGAGCTCATCGGAGGAGAGCGAAGAGAGGGATCGTGAGGATGAGCGTGACAAGGGGGAGGAGGTGGAGTGTAGCGAGGTGCCAGCCGAGACGCAGGGGAGCGCGGAGAGCAGTGAGGAGGAGGAGGGCCGAGTGTCGGACACGGGGCGAGACACGGAGAGAGACACCGACGGGCGGGAGGCAGAGGAGGACGAGTCCGACGAGGAACGCTCCAGGGAAGCCCTGAAGAGACGCAAAGTGCGGAAGCAAACTGTCACCACCAGCGAAGAGGAAGATGAAAATGTAGATGAAGGAGAGGAGCGGGTACAGAAAGCTGATCAGTCAGAGGGAGCCACCAGCGATGGCAGCGAGGAAGAGCAGTTAAGCAGCGGGCCAGCAGAACCCGTGCCGCTAGCGGACAAACCGGCCAGGGCCCCCAGAAAGAGGTCCAATCCCTCCAAGAGGCCCGGCGCCAAGCTGAAACACAAGATGGTCAAAAAGACAAAGGCCGAGAAGCAAGCCGAGATGGAGGAGCAGAAGAGGGCCAAGGCTGAGAAACAGCAGGCCATGAAGGAGGAGCAAAAGAGGGCCAAGGCAGAGAAACAGCAGGCTGCCAAGGCAGCCAAGGCAGCCAAGGCAGCCAAGGCAGCCAAGCAGAAAGCCAATGAGGAAAAGAAGAAGCAGAAGGCGGCAAGGAAAGGGGAGCCCCCGACAGAGTCAACGGAGGAGCCTAAGAAAGATGTCTCCGCTGACAACAGGGACGCGCCGAAGGTTAAGTCCAAGCTGCAGCTGGCCGGCAAAGCAAAGAACATCAAAGGGAAGAAAGATGCGTCGGAAGAGGACGAGAGCGAGGAAGAGGAGGAGGCAGCGCCGCCGTCACCCAAGGCCACCAAAGGCCAGGCCCGGATGTTGCTGATCAAAGCCAAAAGAAAAGGCGGTCAGGAGCCTGCTCAAGTGGAAGAGGAGCTCCGGGGTGGCGACCAGGGCAGCGGTCATCCCATCGACCCAGTCTTGGGCCGGCTCAAAGCCGGTAAGAGAAAGCCTGGGGAGGAGACCGCGGAGGAGGAGCCGGGGGAGGCCGAGGGGTCCTCCAAACCGAAGGACAGCCTGCTGGCTCGGCGGAAAGGCGTCAACACCCTGCGCCGCGTCTCCGGCTGGATCCAGAGGAAGCTGCCCCATGGCTTCCACTGGAGGAAGAGGATCACCGTCTGGTCCAGAGCCATCGGCGTCTCCCGGTGGCTGTCGCTCCGGACCCTGAAGAGGCAGAACGCGGCGGCCGCCCAGTCCAAGGGCAACGTCTTCAAGCACCGCATGGCCATGAGGATGGCCAGCAAGACCAGCCTGGCCAGCCGGAAGAGCCGGTCCTCCGTCTCCTCCGCTGAGAAGAGAGCCAAGGAGACGGAGGATCTGCAGGGTAAGGAGGGGGCTGACGAGGGCACCTCCGCCGGAGATAAGGAGGCCGAAGCCAAATACGCGGTCGTGCTGCCCCGGATGAACATGCTGGGGAAGGCCAAAGGAGCCCAGGCGGCCCTGGCAACAGATTCCACCCCAGGGCCCAGCGCCACCCCAGCCCCGGGACCCCCAACCGCCGCCACCAAACCCCCAAAACCCGGAGCCAAGCTGGTCCTCCCCGTCAAGCCCGATCTCAGCCTCCTCAAGGCCGTTAAGAAGCCCTGTCAGGGACAGCCCGGAGCTGGGGAGGCGGAGAGGGATGCCGGGTCCAGCAGCGGCGGAGCGGGGAACGCCTCCACCGAGGGCCAAAACAGGAAGGTTGCCGCGGAGAGGTCTGAGGGGGTCAGCGCCGTGCAGGGAGTCAGGGGGAAACTAGGCTCCTCCCAGATCAAACTGACCAAGCTGTCCCTGGCCAAGCCACTCCCAGGGGGAGGGAGCGCCGCCGGCCCTGGGCGGCCCGGAGGACCAGACGCGGACGGGGTGCCTGAGGCCGGGCTACCCAGAGCTGTCGCGGAGGATCCGCCCAGTGGGGAGCCAGGTGGAGTGGCGTCCGGGGTGGGGACGAGCTACGAGGAGGAGGCGGACAGGGAGGTGGCTCAGCTGATGGGGGAGGGAGGTCTGTACACAGTCTGCCCGCCGGAGGTGCACTGGGCTGGGACAACGCGGATGAGCGGTGACCCTCAGGTATGTTTTTTTACGTTGTCAGTGTCGGAGTCAGTAGTGAACGATGAAGGACGTGCAGGACGTAATAATCAATCAACCGTTTCATTATAGCCCCAATTTTGATAGTCTTACTGTATTGATATGCGTATTGAACATACTATTTCTCTTACAAGCTGCGTGCCACATCCATGCCCTATCTAAGACCCTTTGTTTACATGACCTCCAGTTCTGTTTTCTTCTCCCTCCTCCTATATCCTTGTCCCGCTCCTCCGTGGCCCAGGACTGGCTGCGTGGGGAGAGCCTGCTGCCCCACCAGACCGTGGAGAAGCTCACCAAGTGGACGGTGTACGACGATGAAGGCCCAGGCAGGAGCGTGCCGGCCCACAACGGCAGGGGCCCCTGGGAGTCCGAGGACCCCACCCAGGACATGCTGGAGAGTCGCCTCCAAAGCACCAAGGTAGCCCCTCGTTAAGCCCACCACAAAAAGGGGAACACAAACCGCTAGCCCGGTTTCTCACTTATGAAATGCTATGCACGGGAACGCGACCAGAATCGTGCGGATGCACATACGGATACTGATTTTGTCTTGTGTGAGCCTGCATAACTGTGGTGTCACTATTGATCCTGACCTCCTTTGTGTCACGCACCAAAAGATGTGTGTGTGTTTGGGCTAATGAGCTGTAAGACAAGCCAATCAGTATGACTGTCCAGTGCTAATGGATTACCTGGGGACGTATGAAGTCATTGTTTGTGGAAAACGACAGCCCGTGAAAGGCTGGCTCCTGGTTTATTTATTTCCCAGTCTGTGCCAGGACAATAGAGCAATAGAACAACAACACAGTGCGGCCCGCTGCTGGTTTAGGAGGCCGACACTATATCAGCTATCACACGGGGTGGTTGGGGCGTATTGGTTACCTACTACCTGGAAAGGTTTTGAGTGGGACAGGAACTAGCGGGCCGCAATGAAAGGAAGCGGAGGGACTCGGCATGGAAAGGCTGAGACTGGGTCCAGGTTTCGGCTTTCCACAGTCAGCTGGCAGGGGCATAGCTCATAGCTGTGGCGGTAGGAAAACCCTAAGTCGGGTAGGATTGGTTTATGGGGAATGTTTTGATGTTTGGGGGGGGGGGGGGGGGCGGGGCTGGAGCTCGTTGCTGACCCCCTGGTTGGTGGCTCCCATCTTTCAGGTGGTGATGCCGGGGAGCGAGGCAGCCGTGGAGGTGGACGAGGTGGAGGATCTAGCCCAGCTGGAGTGAGTGACGCGCAGGGAGACGCACGTACTACACACACACACACACACACACACACACACACACAAACAGTTTACTTTGTCTAATGCTTGCTCTTGCGCCAGGGAGGTGTGTGAGAGTGCCGTGCTGCTAAATCTGAAGAAGAGGTTTCAACGTGACTGCATCTACGTAGGTTACACTTCGTCTCGCGCACGCACACGCACATGCACACCGAAATGACTTTTGAATTGCGTTTCTATTCCCGATTGAGTTCCCGAAATGGGTCAGCCATTTTGAATACCCCCCCCCCCCCCCCCCCCATTGGCTTCTCCTCTGCACCCCAGACATACATAGGAAACATGCTGCTGTCGGTGAACCCCTTCAAGCCCCTGGGCATCTACACAGAGGAGCTGCGACGGCACTACCAGGGCAAAGAGCAGCAGCACAACCGGCCGTGAGTCCACGCCGCCACCAATCAAAGCATCGCCACGACGACCTCTTCACAGACCCACGCTCTCTGTAACGAGCTCAGCTATGATGGGTTGTTCTTTCGAACCAATGTTTCCAACTTTTTTCCCCACTCCCTCTCCTGGTTTCCTGTCCCTGCCGCAGCCACGTGTATGCCATAGCGGACGCTGCCTTCAGCCGGTCCCAGAGCTCCCCGCAGGAGCAGTGCATCGTCATCAGGTACGGTCGGGGGAATGCGCTCCTCCTTCTCCGTCCTCCTACGAACAGCCTTAGCCCGTCTGTGTGTGTGACTCTCCCTGGGGGTGTCGGTTTGTCCCCCCCCCCCTAGTGGTCAGAGCGGCTCGGGGAAGACGGAGGCCACCAAGCTGATGGTCCACTACCTGAGCTCCGTGTACCAGGGGCGCCACGACAGACTCCGCCAGGTACACTCCGCCGGCCTCGCCCGACACAGAGACACCAGACGTTCAGTGCAGCTGTCCTGTCGTTATCTCATTTAGAACACATATGGAATCTTGTCGACTGTTCTTTATCTCTCTTTTACACCCCCCCCCCTCACTCCTCCTTCCCATCCCCATTGCCTTGTGTTCTCCTTTCTCCCCCTCCTCCCAGCCCATGGAGGTGCTGCCCATCCTGGAGAGCTTCGGGAACGCCAAAACCATCCTCAACAGCAACTCCAGCCGCTTCGGCAAGTACCTCCACATGCACATTCTCCAGTGAGTCCCGGGACCTTCGCCCCCCACCCCCTGTTCCCCCCACCCCCCTGTCCCGTCCAGTGTGCTGTGTTGACACTCCTCCGTCAGGTCACACCTCCCCCTGACGCCGTCTCTGTCATCCTCTCCTCTCTCGGCTGGACAGCGGGGTCGTCGTAGGGACCTCCCTGTCCAAGTACCTCCTGGAGAAGTCCCGGGTCGTCTTCCAGGTGAGGTGGCCGATGTGGTGTGTGTCACGGGTCATTCATCCATCAGTCACTGTCACTCGAAAGACACGGTTTGCTGACACGTTGTCTGACAAAGACGGTCTATGGTTGAAATGTTCTGTGGAAGTGGGTGGTAGTCACAGTGTGGTCTCCCGGTGGGGGTCCTGGTGTGTGCTGCAGGCCCCCGAGGAGAGGAACTTCCACGTCTTCTACGAGCTGCTGGCCGGCATGAACGACTGGCACAAGCAGGAGGTCTATCTGCAGGGAGCCGAGACCTACTACTACCTCAACCAGGTTACACACAC
>JAPMUY010007535.1:60000-72500 GCA_026901105.3 Galaxias olidus | reverse complement strand
GATATGCTTTAGTCACCACTTGTGTGTGTGATGTCAGTGGTGAAACACTCCCGCTGTGATATTTCTATATCACGTATTTATAGATCGGGTCACAGCTTCCTTTGTTCACAGAAACCTCTAGAAATTCCAGGACAAAAAAGAATGTGAACAATAGGAGGGGGAGAATTGTAATGAACTTCCCTGTTTCGAAAACGCTCGCGCATTTTATTCCCTGCACCCTCCCAATTTTGGAATCGCTGTTGCTGTAGTCTTAGAGATGGTAGCATGACACCCATTTAAATCAGGTCTTTGAATGTAACGTGGCGATGAGTGGAGTGGAGAGTGAAAGAGGGTGAATGTTTAACCCTGCAGCCTGCTCTGCCCTCAGCCTTGTAAATACTGCAGCCCGGGTGACATTCTACCTGACAGCTCCACCACCTTTTCTGAGCTCTCCTTTCCTTTTCTGAGCTCTCCTTTCCTTTTCTTAGCTCTCCTTTCCTTTTTCCTCTCCTTTCGTTTTTTCCTCTCCGTTTTAATCACAGCAACGCATGCGCTCACGTCCAGAAGCACCACACACGCACACACACACACACACACACACACACACACACACGCACACACGCAAACATAAATACACACACCCTCACACACCTCTGCCTTGTACTTCAACCCCTATTACTCAAATTAGTCCGTGAATCTCTTGCGCCTATCAAGATCTTTCCTCTCCATACTTATTCTTACCGGCGCAGAACGACGAGGTAGGTTTTACCATTCTCTCCTACTCAATATCGATGTCTGTTTATTTTCTATGAGGAAGGGAGGGAAAGGGTGAAAGAAGAGAGTGAATACAACTCGAGACTGTGTCTCCTTAACTGACGGTTTTACTGACTTAAATAATGTTGGTTGCTCGACTCAACGAGTTTCCCCCGCGTCCCTTGTCTTACGCCGGGACCGAATCTTCAGTTGGTCTCCATTAGTGTTGTTTTACTCCTGTTAGACTCCTGCTGTTATTGTTTTACGGCACTTGAACTATGAACTATGAACTCTGCAGCTGTCTTCGAGTTCTGTGAACAGGTACAGGTAGACAGCTGGCTGGCCAGAAGCTAGAAGGCCTGACTACTATTGGACTTTAATGTAGCAGGGTGCGTGTTGTACCCTTTCACTGTTAGGTCTTTTGTCTTCTGAAGTGGGTTCACTGTATTCCCTCCCCTGTACTCGGGGGAATAACGTTTGCTAAGCCAACATGTATGTGCAGATTAAGGTAGGAGGTAAACAATTCATCTAGGGAAACTTTCATTGCCTGGTACGATGAAGTGTCACAAAGCCCCGTCCCCTCCTTGTCAGGAGAAGGAGGGCCGATGGCCTGCGTGACAGGTGTATTTGGATTGATTGCCATGAAGGATTCTGTATGTATAAGAAATTGGAAAGCAATTGGGTTGTCTTTGTATTATCCATCCTCTTATCGTAACAAGCTACGATTGTTTGCGTGTGTGATATGCTCCATGCAGTCACTAGCCAAGGGTGTGTGACTTTGGTGTCTTTCGTCCTTTGGTGGACTTCAATAACAAAAGATGACGGTATAATGACAGATTCCCACAGAGATAGCCTATTGACAGCTGCTGTATGGACAGGCTCTCATAAAGCACATGATAAAACGCTGGGTCTGTGGACTCGAGTATCTGTGTGGACTGAATGTGAGGCGGGGCGAGGGGAGAATGGGCGTCTCCTCCTCAGTATATAACCTGCCAGGTTCTAAGAATAGGTCCAGGCACTCCTCACTGACCGACGGTCGGCAGCATCGAGTGGGCTTACTTGTATTCCCTGGAGGAGAGGATCTACTACATGCCAGGATAGGACTGGTGCAATGTCTGGAGGTGGGGAGCAGGGATGCTTGGATCAGGTGTCGGTGAAGGGTTTGTTTTCTTCAGACTGGTTGAGGATCTGAGGGAAAAGTAGAAGACTAAATAGCTCCAGGAGGAAAAACACGTGAATCATTAAAACAGACATGAACTAATAAAACAAGCAACAAAAACATGAACACAATAAGGCAGTCTCAGTAAATAAAAAATTTAAATACAAACATGGCCACATGGCTCACCATGTGCTCCACTCTACTGTCGAGTTAAAGATTTCAGTACATTGTTATGATAGGATTATGATTATGAAGGGTTTGGCTGTGAACAGTTATCATTTTGGATAGTTATTATTTGTGTGTGTGTGTGTGTGTGTGTGTGTGTGTGTGTGTGTGTGTGTGTGTGTGTGTGTGTTTGATTTCAGGACGAAAAAGAAGAGGAGAAAGTGAAGACATCCACCGAAACTAAATCTGTCCCCACAGGAATGGTAAGCGTTGATCTTCATACAATATAATGTTCATCTAGCTGTCAACTCATGATCTGATCTGTGCCATTGATCTCCCAATATATTGAACTATTTGAAAAAATACATATTCCCATATCAACATTGTATATCATATCAACTCTTTTTCAAACATTTTGGAATGACTGCAGAGCTGGGACCACTGTCTAAAATGCCTTCGAACGTCCCATTCAATATGATTTTCAAAGCTAAACTGATTCTTCACAAGTGATTTCACTGGGACATGCTTGATTACGTGTGTAGCTCCACCCAAGTGAATCATTTGGGGATTAAACTTTGAACGTTTCTCAGTCCAATCACTTCCTTGTGTGAGGTAATTCTCTGTACAGTGATTATTCCATGTATATTTCTATGATCAGGATGTGGGAACGTTGGAGATTCCGGCTGAGCTGTCAGCCAGGCTACGTAGTGCAGCAGGTAAACGCAGATGATTAAAACGGAAACACTGGAACCTTCAGCTAACAAATAATCCAGAATATGGAATTAGAATGACAGGTTCAAAAAAATAAATGTATGGTTCATAAGAGTCTAAATGTAGAAAAGTCCACCTAGCCTGCTTCGGTCGTCTGTGTGATTGTAGTACCCTCCCTCTCCACCAGGGCGGCAGCACGGCTCTGGAGTGACGGAGGTAGCGCCACCACAGGTGAAAGCTGAGCACACCATCTTCCTGCCCCTGGACATAGACAGCTACCCCTTCTCTCGCTATGCCAAGACAACGCTGAAGGTAACCACAGCTGGACAGCGGCTTCTCCCGCACGCATGTTCAAAAAGTACACTTCTGTAACGACATCATCACCCCTTCCTTTTTTTCATTCTCTCTCGCCACCTTTCTCTACGTCTTTGTTCACTCTCTCCATGTCTCTCTCTTTCTCTATCCCTCCCGTTCCCTTTAACTCTCTATCTCCCTTCTTCTTTCTCTCTCTCTTTCTCTCTCTGTCAGGATGGCTGGACGCAGCCTCCGGGGTACTCTCTCCAACGACCACTGACCTCCTTGGAGCCGGAAGATGCTCGCACAGCTCTGGAGCTCTACAAACTGGTAAGCACAAAGCTGAGTACCCTCACTCACATTGATATAGTCATACGTGGTCGTATGGTCACATGAATCTATAGTGTGAAAACAACGTTGTTGAATTCCGACCGCAGATCCTGCGCTTCGCTGGCGACTCGGAGCTCAGCGACTGGCAGGAGCAGATGCTGGGTAACTACATCGTGGAGAAGGGCCAGAGCCGCCCCCCCCTGAGGGACGAGATCCTGGCCCAGCTGGCCTACCACACCTGGGGGGGCAATGAGGAGCAGGGCAGCCTCCGTGGGTGGCTCCTCCTGGCCTGCTGCCTCTCGGCCTTCACCCCCTCGCCCACGCTGGACAAGCCCCTGCTCAAGTAGGTGGCCCTTTGTCCCCTCTCAGGTTAGCCCCAGACCTGTAGCTTCGTCCCATGTAACGCTGAAGACTGTTCTGGATGAGATACCCTTCAAACGCCGTCTCATGCGGTTCAGTTCAGCCTTATCACGGCAGGATTAAAATTTGTTCTTTGGCCACACGGTCCTCCTGCTGCAAGGGTTGAACCTCAACGAATCTTGGTGGTGTGTGCTCTCTGATTCTGTATTTTTGTTCAACGCGGCGTAATCAAGGTATAATGGATCAGAGTCCATATCCGAATCCCATTGCGTCCTCACAATAACATGGGTCTGGGATTGCGTCGGCGTGCAGGTACGTGTCGGACCACGGCCCCGGGGAGTACCGGGCACTCTGCCAGCACAAGCTGCTGACCTCCCTGCAGCTCCCGGCCCCCGCCACCCGCCTCTACCCCCCCACACAGCTGGAGTGGACCACCAACCAGCGCCGGGGCAAGATGGTGCTGGACGTGCACACCTACAACGGTGAGGCTGGGCGCCGCGTGCCACTGTGGAGTGTGTTGTCCGTCGCTGTCTGTTCTGTCTGTGTCCCTTCGTAGTTGACTTGGGAGGGCTTTTGGGTTTCCTCTGTGGGACGAAAAGCGCCGTGTCTGTGCCATATCTGCTTGGTTCGTTTCATGTCGAGGAAGGTAGAACTTGTGGCCCGTTTGGTGGCTACTTTACGGTGGGACGTTTAAACCCTCCTCTTCCTCTCTTGTCCTCTCAGATGAGAAGCTGACCGCCATGGTGGAGTCGTGGACCACAGGAGAACAGCTGGCCTCGTGGCTCCTCCAGTTCAGGTTCATTCCCCCGAGATAATTAACACAATTATTTTACTATTAATTACTATTATTATGAAATTACGTATGCATTACTATTATGAGTGTGCCATTTAAAGAAAATGTAAGTCTGACCATAAATATTGCATGCGAGTGTTTTTAATGGTGCATGTGAGTGGATGCTGGTTGTTCCTAAGTGTCGTCAGTCTAACGGTCCTCTCTTGTGGTAGAGGTGTGACGGAGGCTCCCCAGGGCTGGTCGGTGTCTCTGCTGGGGGACGATGGCTGGTCCGACCTGGCCGGCTGTGACTTTGTCATGGACCTCCTGGCCGGAGCCGAGTCGGACGTACGACCAGGGACCCCGTCCTCCACACACTCCGACTACCTGTTCAGCAATGATGGGGACAGGTAGAGGGCGTACACACACACACACACACACACACGCACACACACACACACACACACGCACAAACACACACACACACCCACACACACTACACACATACACTTACACGTTCACGTGCTATGCTAATTCATATGCAGAAAAGTAATCTGTCCTTCTGTCTCTCACTCACACACACACACACACACACACACACACACACTCCCCCCTCTTTCAATCTCTCCCAAGGATGATGAACACAGACCTGGAAGGCTTCATTCCTCCAGCCCCCTCCATGCAGGCCCCTGGGCTGCCCACCTTCAACGGAGGCCCCTGGGCCAGAGAGAGCTACCAGCCAACCCAAGGTACCAGACTGGCTGATGAAGCTTTAACACCTCTCAACACACACAGCTAGGGGCAACGAATCGTTTGTAAAGGTCAGCTATTGGATGTCCAGACTACCGCTCTGCGTTCAGATGGACTTCATCAAAGGGTGATGACGTCGTTGTGTTCTAAAGCACAGGGGCCCCCTGCGTCTGTGTTACAGGTACCCGGGGTCGTCAGATGGACGCCTACGTGGATGACCTCTTTGACCCCGTGCTGGACCAAGGACCCCCGGTCAGTGCACCGCGTGACACGATCTCGTCTAGGTTAAATGTTGTTCATGAAACCAGCTTTTACATCAAGCTAGCTTTTGGAGTGTAACTCCTTGTAGGTTTGGGTGTCTTCTAGTTGTGTGACTAGTTGTGTAAGGTGACACGTTCACTTTTTTGTGTTGCCAGCCACGCGTGTCTCCTTACCATGTGTGTTAGGGTTGGTTGTGTGTGTCACCTAGATAGCACGAGTAGATCATTCCACCCATGTTCCTGCTCAGTGTTTAACTGGGTGATTTACGTGGGTGTGTGTGTGTGTGTGTGTGTGTGTGTGTGTGTGTGTGTGTGTGTGTGTGTGTGTGTGTGTGTGTGTGTGTGTGTGCTCATAGGACATGGAGAGGTTGGCCATGCTGAACAGGAGAATGAGAGGAGGAGGAGGGATCGGACCCATGCAGCCTGGCATGTTTGGAACGGGTACACTGCCTCGTTCTCTGTCAACGCCTTCATCTCTCTGTCTGTCTCTCTCTCTCTGACTCTCTCTCTCTCTCTCTCTCTCTCTCTCTTTCTCTCTCTCCCCTTTGAACCCTTTTCCTCAAAACTCTGACTCTTTTTTTTATCTCTCCTGTTTGTGGCCATGGAAAATCTTTGTGTTTGTGTTTGAGGGCATGGAAAATCACACTCTAATTAGAGAGGATCATTCTATCTCTCCAGGTTATCCAATGACAATGCCGGGCTATGCTACGGGTGAGTGAGACGGGCAATGGGATCATTTAATCTTTGTCAATTTGCTGCTCTTATTCATTTTGGGCAGGTTTCCCAGACTCAAAGGAACTCTGGTGAATTCCAGCCAAGAATACATTTACATATTTGAAGATGAACGAAAATGTGTTTTTCCAAAGAATTGACTAAAATGTAGCGCTCTGTCTGAAGAAGCCTGTCCACGTTTATGTGCTGAGTGTGCCAAGCCTCATGATTCTGAAGCCAATGCTGTCATGTCTTGGTCCTGCAGGAATGCCAGTTGCTCCTGCCATGCCCAGCTATGGGGGCACTCCCATGATGCCAAACATGGTGCCGGCAGCCCCCATGCAAATGATGCCAACCATGCCATGTAAGACACACACACACACACACACACACACACACACACACACGCACACACACACACACGCAAACACACACAAAGTATTTTCTCGTAGTAGAACACAATGCCAGTGCCTTGTGTGACACACAGCATGTCTGTCTTACGGTGCAGCTATGATGATGCCCCAGCCCACGGTGGACCCCCAGCAGATCGCAGCCTCGCAGCAGGCCTTCATCAACCAGCAGGCCCTGCTCATGGTGAGACCTGGGATATGGAGTTCAGAGTGTGCAGACGACAAAAACTACAGAATGGAATAGTCCCACTCTCCCTCTCCATCCACATGTTCATCCATACATCCCCGCTTTGTCTCTCTCCATTTCGGTCTGTCCATTCCATCTGGGCTTCTCCTACTTCCCCTGAACCCCCTGTCCTCTGCCTCTTTCTATCCCCCGCTGCTGTTCATCCCTCCTTCCGTCCGGTCCCAGGCCCAGCAGATGACCATGCAGGCCATGACCATCTCCCAGCAGCAGGCCTCCGAGCAGCAGAGGGAGCAGCGACGCCAGGCCAGCCTCCGGCCCAAGCCCGAGCCCTCCCACGTCCCCTTCCCCCCGCCCGTCGCAGCCCCGCCTCCCCAGCCCGCCCCGACCAAACCCAAAAGCCTCGCCCCGCCCCGGGCTGCACCCGTCCACAGGCCACCAGAGCCTGAGGTAGGTAGTGACTAAAGGCGGATTGGAAACAACGTTTGCGTCTCCATCACTGTCCATTACCTAAAGTCCAGGTCCTTGTTTTCTCCCTACAGCCAGTGATTGCCGAGGAGTACATGGACGCAGAACACCTGGAGTCCTTCAAGGAGAGGAGGGAATTCTTTCAGAAGAAATGTGAGTGTTGTGCTGTTCTCAACCTAAAAATAAATGAGTGGTAGCCACTGTTCTGTCATTGATGCACGTGATTTTATTTCGCTGTTGTTTCTCCTCTCAGTTTCTCAGCCCAAACTTGTAGCGGCGCCCCCGAAGCCACGGCCGGTCCTCGTGAGCCCGCCCAGACGGCAGCGCACGCCCTCCCCTCCTCCCCCGCCAGCCCCCAAACCGCAAGGTAGAACGACTCCGCCGGGCAATCGGCTCGGGAACGTTTTTTGGGACAAGGACTGTGGGTTGACTGTGTCTTACTCTCTCTCTCTCTCTCTCTCCAATGTCCCAAGTGAAACCTCCCCGCTCGCCCCCTATTAAATCGTCGGACCCCGTCCCCGTCTCGCTCTCCAGTCCGGAGCCCAGCACCAGTATACGGGACATCATCAAACAGTACCAGAGCCGTCTGCCCGCGGAACCCAAACCCTTTGAGCCCGTCCGGTCAGTCTGCGGGACGTCCAAAAGAGAGAAACCCGTTTTCTTTTAGCAGATCTTGCTCACCTTGTACTATTCACTGTGCTTTTTTTTGTCAAATAATAGCTCCTTCAGTAGTTCGAGAAAAAAAATCTTAATACATTTTTATAATTTTTTTTAGATTAAGTTTTATATTGTGTCTGTTATCTTATTTGCCATTTCTTTGCTTTTGGGTGTTACATTCTAAAAGGTCCCCCTCTGCTACTACTCCTCTCCAGGGTTCCTGCCAAGTCCTTTGTGAAGAAGACGGACCCTAAGGAGGAGGCTCTAGCCATCCTCAAGAACAAGGCTCCGGTCGGACAGCAGAACGTTCCCAAAGTGAGCCACGTCCACAGTCTGGAGTCACTGCTATGAAGTGGTCATATTACAACCGTCTATACTCGCACAGATCAAGCCTCATTTTCATTTTACAAAATCAAGCACACCCATTCTTATCTTGTTCCTCTTGATTCCTTCCAGAAAATTTGGACCCCCCCTCCCCCCGTCCAAAAGAGGGAGTCCCCTCGGAAGCTCTCCCCTCCCTCCAGCAGGGGGCCTCGCTCCATATCCAACAACATGAAGCAGAAGCAGCGCTCCCTCGCCGACCTTTTCGGCTCGCAGCGGTCCCAGAACCCCACGCTGCCGCCGCCCGACGCCCCCCCGCCCCGCCCGGATCTCTCCCACATCCCCGACCCCCCGCCCATGGTGGCCCCCTCCCTCAGTAAGTGATCCGGGTCTGGACTAGCCAAGGGGGGTCCTACGTGTTATTGTTGGGTGGCGCTTCATGTGGCATAAGGGGCAGCCCCGCCGGGTGGGGACTACATACTGCCTGTGTTTGTGTTTGCTTGTAGACCTTCTGTCCGAGGAGGACAGGGTGCGCACCCAGCTCCACAGGTTCTCCCCCAGCGTCTACTTCTCCTACTCCTCCATGCCCGGGAAGCTTTTCCTGCGCAAAGAGGTCAGGACACGTGCACTAACATAGACACACACACACACACACATACACACACACACACACACACACACACACACACACTTATTGTAGATCGACCTGCTCTTTGTAAAGCTTGCCGTTTAAGTTTGTTTCTCGTGTGTGTGTGTGTGTTCAGGTGTTCTACCCCAGGGAGAAGTTCAACCGCCCCTACATCCTCAATCTTTTGTGCGAGCAGGTCCGTGTCTAGCTCGTTTTCGGTGTGCCCTCTTTGACGCATCACCTCCACCATGAGGCCGTGTCTCACCAAAAGCCCTTCAAACTGTTGCTTGCCTTTTCAGATTATGAGGGACACCTTCTCCGACAGCTGCGTGAGGATCTCCAGGGAGGAGAGGAGGAAAATGAAGGACCTCCTGGGTGAGAACCACGCGAGAACGCCGATGGACCAATGGAAGTATCATAGAACCATTGGACCAACGGAGGTGTCTCTCAAACAAGGCCCTGTTCGGTGTTCCACTCTTGTTCACTGTCTTTCTCCCTCTCCCGGCCGTCTCTCTCTCTCTCTCTCTCTCTCTCTCTCTCTCTCTCTCTCTCTCTCTCTCTCTCTCTCTCTCTCTCTCTCTCTCTCTCTCTCTCTCTCTCTCTCTCTCTCTCTCTCCTCTCCTCTCCAGCGAGTTTCCATGTCGGCACCAGCATAAGTTCCATTCAGGACGACGCCATGAAGAAGAGGATCGTCATGGCTGCCCGCGACAACTGGGAGAACTACTTCACTCGCCTGTTCCCTCTGAAGGTGGGCTCTCTTTCATGGAGACTCTCTCTCTCGCTCTCTCGCTTTCACTTTGTGAACACACACACACACTCTGGGTTGTTGTTGTAGAAGTATCTGGTGTTTGTGTGCTGTGCAGGCGGAGGGCCAGGACACCCAGGTGTTGGGAGTGTCCCATCGCGGGGTCCAGCTGCTGAAGGTGGTGAGAGCCTCAGGCATCAGCCCTAAACACCTCCGTCCACTGCGCAGCTACAGGTACACAGAGCACTGGGTCTGACCCAGCACGGGGTCTAAAATCCTTCCTTGAGTGTCAGAAAAGTGTTATGTAAATAAAACACGTTTTTTTTTATTTTTATTAAGGTCTACTTTTGTTTGAACGGTTTTGTTTGTTTGTTTGTACCTCTGTTGCTGTGTGTGTGTGTGTGTGTGTGTGTGTGTGTGTGTGTGTGTGTTCACAGCTATGCCGAGCTGATGTCTGTACACCTCCGAGGAACAGATATGGTGGAGCTGGGTCTAAGGAACGAACAACTGCAGCTGCAGTCCTCCAGAGCTCCTCAGATTACCGCCATGATTCAACTCTTCCTCAGGGAACTCATCAAGGTCGAGCTCGCCCCTCTTCCTCGCCTCCTCACCACCTCTTACAGACTACAGATCATTTTCCTTTTTCAAACATGCACTCATTGATTTCCATAAGGGATATTAATATAATTTACAGTACATATAATAGCATAATACCTCAATTCCCATGTGTCTGTCCTATGTTTATTGCATGCTAAATTGTATGTTGTGCTGTTTTTACAGTATATGTCTTGTTCGGTGACCTTGGATGCTTAGAAAGGCACATATAAATTAAATGTGTTATTATTATTATTATTATTATTATTATTATTATTATTATTATTATTATAATTGTGTTAAACCTACTCTCTGCTCCTCAGGATTCCGGTCATGTCATCGCTGTGAAGAGCTTTGTGACGGACGACAAGAGCCTGCTCAACTTCCGCAAGGGGGACATCATCAAGGTGCTGCAGACAGACGTCCTGCAGCCAGGTGACACTCTACTGCCCCCTGGTGTCCAGCCCGATGTTTGAATGCATTGAAACCAGGGAGCTTTGCTGCTCCCTCAAAGACAAACATCAACATCTTTCTTCCTCTCCTCAATCTCTTTTTTTTTCATTTTTCTTTCATTCTGATTTTGTCAGGCTGGGGGTTTGGCTCCGTCGGCGGGCGCTCCGGCCTCTACCCAGAGGACCACACCCAGCCGTCGGCCGCCCCCGACTACCACGGCGCCTACATGGATCGCCGCGACGAGAGGCGCAAGAGCATGAGAGCCCCCAAGCCCGGCGGTGCGGCCGTCCCACGGCCCCCCAGGCCCAACCCAGACCCCAACGCTGGCTCCGCGCCAGCCAGCCGCGAGGGTTCCGTTCTGGGCTCCGCGCAGGGCTCAGAAATCGAGGTGCTCCACTACACGATGTCCGAGTTTGCCATGAAGTACTTGAGAGACTCTGTCACCAGGTGGGGGGCACACCGCCAGTAGCAGAAAAGAAGCCTGGTAGAATGCCAAAAAACAAATGTATCAATTAGCATGTTATTTACTGTCTTTAATTCTCTCTCTCTCTCTCTCTCTCTCTCTCTCTCTCTCTCTCTCTCTCTCTCTCTCTCTCTCTCTCTCTCTCTCTCTCTCTCTCTCTCTCTCTCTCTCTCTCTCTCTCTCTCTCTCTCTCTCTCTCTCTCTCTCTCTCTGTCTCTCTCAGAACGGACGGTAAAGGTCTGCCTGCTGGCGGGAGGGACTTCTCCTCCATGGTGCAGTACACTCCGGTAACGGCACTATCCTTCTGACAGAGCAGCGGTGCTGTGAGCTCCTGTGAAGCTGCTCAGTGGTGTCATGCTAACGCTACGTTCTCCTGTCACTCAGGTGCCCATCCAGCAGTCTCTCATCCTTTACTCGGACCCGGAACTCAACGAGCTGGCTGTCCAGTCCTTTAGCAGTGGGTTACTTTAACACACAAACACACACACACACACACACGTTTACACACACACACACACACACACGTTTACACACACACACACACACACAATTACAATTACACACAAACACACACTGGATGGGCTCTGTCATAGAGGCTCTGTCATAGAGGAACTAACTTCCTCTTTTACGCCCTTATTTAATGCAACGTCCGAACGCTCACCGTCCCCCCCTCTCTGCCCCTCCCCCCTCAGACGTGATGCAGTTCATGGGGGACGTGGAGATGACGAAGAGCCACACGGAGGGAGACTGCGTGACACACATCCTAATGGTCAGTCCCAGTCCCCGGGGGCCGTAGGCGGCGAGTCACAGCCACTGCCGGAGCGAAGGCGAGTAACCTCTCCTGTCTCTGTTTCAGCTCGGCAAGGAGAGGGAGTACTTCCGAGACGAGGTCTACTGCCAGGTCATCAAACAAATCACCGACAACCGCAAAAAGTGAGTAAGCCCCAGGCAGCAGGGCAGGTTAGCGGTCCGGGACTTCTTTTAAGACAACCTCCTTTTTAGCTGTGTCTTTATCTCGCTGCGATCCTTCAGTATGGGGGCAGTGCTCTACCAGTGTGTGTGTGTGTGTGTGTGTGTGTGTCCCTCACAGAGAGAGTTGTACCCGCGGTTGGCGCCTGTTGAACTTGGTGACAGGCTTCTTCCCCTCCTCCAACACTCTGAAGCCCTATGTCACCCGCTACCTTCGAGATGTCCTTCAGGACAGCTCACACCCTTACCAAGGTAGAGGACAAACACACACACTCACACACCACACACACTCCTAAATCAAGGTACAGGACAAACACACTTACACACAAACAAACTAATTATTAACTGTACTTCTGCCCTCAGA
>JAPMUY010007535.1:0-55000 GCA_026901105.3 Galaxias olidus | reverse complement strand
ATGCCACAGAATGGCCTTTCGGTGGAGAGCTCCCCGACTCCATACGCTGTTTGTGTTGAGGCACGACTTGGCACTCTTAACGATTCGCGAAAGTGTTAGTCCACCGCCTCAAAGTGCCACGGGCCTCTCCCCTCTCTGTTTTACTGCTTTGTCCCGAGGATTAGTCAGTGTGGAAGGGTCGAGAAGGGCCGGCCTTTTTTAGCCACACACACACACACACACACGAGAGGCAAGTCACAACAGAGCGCTACACAGGACTGGCAACATGGCCGTCATCCGTTACACAACAGGTTCAAGCAGGAGGTCTCCTCCTCTCGCTATCTCGGCGGTCCCACCTGTGTGTGCTGCTCCCTGTTGTGTAACCATTAACTCTTGAGAAAGAGCTGCTGCTTGCTCAGAAGTCGTGGAGGTGGTCGACCTGAGTTTCCGTACCGCTCCGACCCCGCCCGCCCCTTATCTTTTGAGTGACGCTCGACCCTTTCCTTCTATCGGACGGGTGTGAAGTCCAGTCATGCTGACGTGAACGGTGCCGACGTTAGCGGGGGACTGTGAGTGAAGTGCCGACCGGTGTGGGAACCAGGCCGCGGTCCTTCCACGGGGCTGTGCGTGGCCTGCGTTGGCAGGGCCGTGGCGTGGCGCGGGATGGCGGTGGAGGGCTGAGGTGCTGGGCTTAGCGCTGGGCCACTGCTGCTGACGCTGCCTGGTGCTGGGCCAGGGCCCGGGCTGGAGGGTTCACCCAGGACGCTCTCCGTCTCTCTCTTTTCTCTGTGCCTCTCCTGCCCTGTTCCCTATCTCTCATTTTTTCCTCCCTCTCTCTCTCTCTCTCTCTCTCTCTCTCTCTCTCCCGTGTTGTGCTCCGTTGGGCCGCGCACTTTTAGGGGTTCTTTTTAAACCACTTTCACTTTCATCCCTGCTTGTTCCTCTCTGCTGGGTTCCTCTCGGCTGGGTCCCTCTTTCCATCTGTTTGGTCCACTCTCTCTCTATCTCCACCCTGCTCCCCGCTCCACTCCAGCAGAATGTGCTGCGCGGGCAGAAAGGGGAACAATGCCCGACCGCGGCTGGATGGAACAGGTCGCTTGGCAAGTGCTCCTCTCGTCTGAATGGGCCCCCACCCACCCCCGTCCTAGTCAGGGTTTTGTTGCTTCCCTTGCAACCCTCCTCTCCATCCCCACCACCACCATAGTGGTGCAGCCAGCTGCTGAACTGACCAGGCACATCCCAGCCACGGTGGCGGCCAGCGCTGCTTTTAAAGGGGGCTCTCAGTTGGCTGGCTCCCCACACTGATGACGCCGGGCTGGGCTGGGCCGGGCTGGGCCGGTGTCTGCGTCTGCGGAACGCGGAGCGCTGGGAGAATAGATGGGCTGGCGTTTTGGTCGCCGCAGCATTACGAGGCCCTGTCGAAACGGAGATCACAGCTCGACAGTCCCACGGGCCTTTGCTTGTGCACTCTCCCAAAGCAGCTGCTCGAGGAGGGTTAAAGCAGGGAACATGGTGCTGAAGATTGGAGAGTGGCTCCTTGGACCCAGGAAGACGGTAAGTGTTTGAGTCCGGTTCGCTGACGTTGGTCGGCTGATTAAAGCTTGTCGGTGGAAAGTTTGTAGCCTAAGTCTTGGCCATTTGGTGCTTATTGTATAGTTGAGAGTGCCGTTAAGAGGCAGTTGTGTGTGTGTGTGTGTGTGTGTGTGTGTGTGTGTGAGAGAGAGATAAAGGGTTATTGTTGTCTGCCACTAGGGCTTCAAGGATGTGTTGTTACCCCAAGCCTTTACTGTAGACAGGATTTGCACAGGCCAGCTAACCCTGTGTGTGTTGTGTGTGTGTTGTTGTGTGTGTGTGTGTGTTTATCTCTGTATTGAGGATTGTGTGAAAGCTTCCGTTTACTCCTGGGAGACGCGGGGTTATTAATAGCTGTGTGGGCTGCGGAGCTTGAAAGCAGAGCTCTCAGAGTGTGTGTACACAGTGCGTGCGTCCGTGCGTGCGTGTGTGTGTCTGTGACCCATCAGCCTGGGCTGGCAGAGGGCCGCTCTGCCGTGGGACTGTGGGGAAAAGCTCCCACTGAACACACGAGTTCTCTCTGGCCAAGGCTGCAATGGTTAAAATACCAAGTTAAAGTAGACCAAGATGGGACGGGAATACGGCCTTGATCGTTTGACTGCGCACACAGGCGCTCGCATCGCCGCACGCTGGTTGCCATGGCGAACCTCGCTATGATGTTTTTTTTTTCCCCGAAGTGATGGGAAACAATCCAAGGGCTTTTCCCTGTCTGGAGAGATTTCTCGGAATGATTATTGAGCCTCTCCAAAAGCTGTCTTTAGGGGATTGCTGGGTGATGAATTGGCCCGCCAGCTTGTTTACAACCAGGAGAAGTCCAGACAGAAGTGACCACAGTCCTAACCCAGAGCCGCTCCCAGAGCCAGGGGAGGGCCGGGGTCATGGACATGGGAAGGCCTGGCTTAAGCCCACCGAAGGTCAACGCAATGCTCCACAGATTTGGGTGGGAAGGCTGTGTGACTGGAGGGTGTGCGCCGTGTGTTCTAGGAGGAGGGGGCGGTGACTCTGGGCCTGTCCACGGACCAAGCCCTGGGGACGCTCCGGGACCAACTGACCGGCCTGCTGGAGCAGCACCAGAGGGCCTCGCAGAGACGCTCCTCCGCAAAGGTACACACGCACACACACACGCACACACACTCGACTCTCTGTGTAGGCTGCCATTCAAAATCCCTCCCTGCAACGCTCCCTGAAAAGAAAAAAAAAACTTTACAGCACCAAAATCATGGCAACTGATCAATTAATGATCAACGAGTGCTGACAATGCCAGACTACATCTATGCGTGGACTTACCTTTGTTTACTGTGTTGCCTTAGGAACGGTGGACAAAGAGCTTCCTTCACCATGGAAACCGCCACTCTTGCCTACATTGGCCGGGAGCCGCCCTGACCTTGCTGGTGGTGCTGGGACTGCTCTGTTGCTATGGCAGCCAGCCTCAGGGAAGGTAGGGCTTTTTCTTTTTTTTTTTTTGGTCCTTCAAAATTGACTCACCCACTCACTTTAAATGACCAAATGCATGCGTAGTTTGTCCAACTGTTAAGAAAGACCAAACTCATTTTTTCTGCGCGAATCATTTCCCCTCTTTTCCCACTAACTGTCCTCTCCTGTTTTCTCTCTCATCTATGTTGGTGTCTGCTGTGCTGTTCTCCTCCACCTCCGCTCTCCTCTCCCTCTGTAGTTCTGGGATCGAGCTGCTGAACGCCGGCGCCCTCTTCCTGCTCCTCCTGCTCAACCTGGTGCTGGTCGGTCGCCAGGAAAGGCTGAAGACCAGCGAGATGGTCCGCCGCCTCAACAGCATCATCACCCAGCTCAACGGTGAGGCCGTTCCCCACCACTGAAGTGGCCCTGCTCTTTCATCTCTCTCTCTCTCTCTCTCTCTCTCTCTTTATTTCACTCTTTCACTGCTCCTACTTTACTTCGTCTCGCTGTGTGTGTGTGTGTGTGTGTGTGTGTGTGTGTGTGTGTGTGTGTGTGTGTGTGTGTGTGTGTGTGTGTGTGTGTGTGTGTGTGTGTGTGTGTGTGTGTGTGTGTGTGTGTGTGTGTGTCCCGCTCTAGAACACCTGCTGGGCTGCATGGGAGAGCCAGTACGCTGGTCGCCCTCCCTCTACCCGGACCTGTACATGCCCTCCTCGCCCTCCTGGTCGCTCCACTGGACCTACCGCGACTCCCAGCTGGTCAACCTGCCCGTCAGCCTGCTGGTGGAGGGCGACGTCATCGCCCTGCGGCCCGGCCAGGAGGCCTTCGCCTCGCTCCGGGGCATCAAGGTAACACACACACACACACACACACACTCACGGGGGCGCTGCTCCCAACGCGGTGTCCCGTTGTGCACACCCTCTCCAGCCTCACCCTGGGTGCCCTCCTCTGCTCCTCTCTGCCCAGGACGACGAGCACATCGTGCTGGAGCCCGGGGAGCTCTTCCCCCTGTTCTCCCCTCCGCCCTCGCCCCGGGACACGGAGAAGAGGGGCCCCCAGAGCCCCCAGCAGCACCGGCTCTTCAGGGTGGTCCGGACCCCGGTTCTGGACAGCGTCAGGTACACTCTCACTCTCCGTGGACAGGAGCGCTAGGCTGCATCCAAAGGTCGAGGGGTGGCTTTCCCTGAGCTAATGAACAAGGCCGGTGTTTGTATTTATAGTTTTGACGGGATTACGAGGGCTATTCTTTCCCCCGCTGCTAGTTTGAGAGAGGCTTATCTCAGACAGTAAAGCCCCTCACCCGTCACTCATCACAGACCGGATCGGCCGCCCGCCTCGTCACAGTGAACGTTAACCTTTGAGCTTTTGAGCTTTGTCAGGGTTAGATTGTGTGGGAGAAGGGGGGCTTCCACAAAGATTCTCCGGGCCGTGCCACTCGCTCCGTCGTCGATTAGGACGGGAACACGTCGTTCCGTGGGGCCTCTTCCTAATCGGTGACGCCGCCGCGACCTCTCCCTCTGACCTCCGACCCTCGCCTCAGTCAATCGATGACCTATTGCCAGCCTTGGACGAGTGAAAGTTAATGTTCTCTGCCTGCTCCTTTGGTTGAAATAATCCTATATTTCCATTTTATGATTTGCATATGGATTGTTTATTAAGTATAACTAATAAAGTACAAATTATTTCACCACTGTCATCTTTTTATGAATTATTTTTATATTCGTACATCTTGCTCATACATACTAAAGGAACCTACAGAATCTGTTTTCCTCCCCACTTTCTCCTCCAGGAACAGTCTGACCCTGGCCCTGTCCCGACCCATCACGGCGCTGGACAACGAGCGCTTCACCGTGCAGTCCGTCATGGCCAAGCTGGCCTGCCCCATCGTGCTGGTGAGACCCCCCCCGTACCCCCACCACCTGTCTGGGTTACGTAAAGACGATGTCCCTGGTGGAGCTCCAACCGTTTCTCACACGCCCACCCAACCCCCCCCCCTCTTCCCCCGTTGCCCGCAGGGTGCGTTCTTGGTGCTGAACACGGTCCGCTACTGCTGCGACGCGCCCTCCCTCACCCCACCCGGCTTCAACTTCCTCCAGCTTCAGGTACGGAGGGTGCAATCCCCTACAGCCAGTCACGTCCGCCTTCGTTCTCGTTGCGATTTTTGCAAGTAGACCTCGGCTCTGCTGATTTGCACTGGCTATGATTCATAGAACTCTGAGATCTGACTGTGTGTGGGTGTCACTGTGGTTTTCAGCTGATGGGGGTGCTGCCCATCCTGCCCTTGCTCTTCCCCGTCATGTGGGTGCTGGTCAACGCCTACGGAGAGGCCAGAGTGCTGGCTGAGTCTAGCCGGGCATCGCCCACGGGCCTGGTGAGAGACATACAAAATGAACGAGCACACACATACACCCCCATGCTGTAGGAATGAACAGTTAGACATTTGTTGTGCTGGATTACAATATAATACACCTCCATTTGTATAATGCTAGAAATTGACTTAACACACACACACCTTCCAAGCATTACGAAGTGGTACCCTATCAAAAAATTTGCAATGGACCCAGTGAGGGAAATATGTAAAATAAATAAATACAATAATACAATTGATCTTAGCGATACAAAAAACTTTTTGTAAAAAGCTAACCATTAGGTGGTTGTTTATAGCGGTACCTAGCCAATCATCTTTTGACATACGGACATACGCACATACGTACACACACACACACACACACGCGCACACACACACTCCTAGCCAGCTCCACCCAGAGCAGACACAGCCAGGGCCTCCCTCTGTGTTTTAACTAGCCTCTTCTCTCGCCCCAGCTTGCTAAGTTCTCTGAGGATACTCTAAGCAGCTACACGGAAGTGGTGTCCTCCCAGGTATAACCTCTCCCTGTCTCCCCTTCCTCCTCCACCTCCTCCTCCTCTTCCTCTGCGCTCGCTGCCCCTGCAACCCCCTCTGTGGAACCCTGTACACGGCTCACTCGACCCCCCCCCTCCTTCATCCGAACTCGTCCCCGTCGAAAGTCTTCAGCGTCTGATTTGATCACCTCTTGGGTTTTGCATCCACTTCTTGTCTGTTTACGGTTTCTTTTTAAATATGTTTTCTCCACCGTAAAACAGCAAGTTATTTTGTCTTTTGGGCTTTTCATTTGATGTCTCTCTTCATCTTTTGACGGTCATGACACGATCTCTCTAACATTCTCATGAAATCTGAACCGAAGCATCTTTGTCATGTTCTTTATTTTTTTTGGCAGCCTTCCCCCCTGTCATTTTCTCACCAAATCACATATGATGTTTAGTTCACCTGTTAAAAGCTCCTGTTCTACCTCCCACTCACCAATGCTAATCCTGGTTTAAACCTGAACCATAACCTCCTGCTTCATTGTTTGCTTATTTGTAGAAAATACAAAAATAGTAATAAAATGTCCCAAAATAGGAAAAGCTTAATTTGCTTATGGCACCTGGAGCGCATTCATATCCTGTCTCCTATTCCTATAAATCTGCAAACGGTGAATTAGTTTGGTGAAGAGAGGATACAAATCAATTACTGCCTGCCTCTCCCGCCCGCCTGCCTGCACTGCATGATGGGACGTCAGCCTTCTGGCCCTGCGGCCCCGTTCCACCGCTCTCAAACCGCTTCCTCCCCTGTCTCCTTCCCTCGTGTCCTGCTTTGGAAATTGACACACGTATGGGGGAGAGTTCAGCTGTCGTTTAACCTAGAGAAAGGGAAGGAGACGAGGAAGGCATTCTGCGCGCCTTGACTGGGACGTCTGCCAGGACCACTAATAACCACCAAACCCCCCCGAGAAATCTTTTCATCAAGATCCATCCAAACCAAAAACCAATGGGCTGTTTATACAGTATTAGTGTTTATAACTTTTTTTATAGGATGCTCAGTCTGTTTCCAGACCCTGTTGTATACAAGCGGCGTTGCCACGCCTAGCTAGTCCGTCTCTAGAATCGTAGCATCATTAACAGCAAACGTACTACGTCGCGCGACCTTAGCCATAGCATCGATGCTTCGGTGGATCAAAGACCAGTGGCCGCTTCTCGTTGTACATTAGGAGTTCCAGACAACACAGTGCTTTACTGCTTTTCCATCGTCCTAGCTACTGCTAACTCCGCATCGGTCCTTTGGGAGCACCACTTTGACAGAGTGTGTCGGGGCGCGTGTGTGTGTGTGTGTGTGTGTGTGTGTGTACAGGAGATGCTGCGGTGTGTGTGGCGACACCTGGTGGGAGTTCTGAAAGGAGAGTCCCAGACACTCTGCTACACCTCCAGCCTGCTGCACACGCTGGGCTCCGTTACCGTGAGTAGCGTGTGTGCCTGCGTGTGCGTGTGCGTGTGCGTGCGTGCGTGCACAACAACTTTCTACCGTCACTGGAGTCACTGGTTCAGATGAGGTCACTAGGTCTGGTATCCGCGCCGCTGGCTGACCTCTGGCTGACGTCTGGCTGGCGCCGGCTCCACAGGTGCTGTGCTGTGTGGACAAGCAGGGCGTCCTCTCCTGGCCCAACCCCAGTCCCGAGACGGTGCTGTTCTTCAGCGGGCGCGTGGAGCCCCCCAACGACAGCCAGGAGGACCTCCGAGACGACCTGTCCATCAGCTCCTTCTGCCGCATGGAGACCGATGAGGACAGGGACGAGGTGTGTGTGTGTGTGTGCGTGTGTGTTAGTGCGAGAGTGTTTGTGTGTTGTTTTATGTGTCGGTTTGTGTCTCTGAGTGTGTTCAAGTTGTTCGTTTCTCGGATTCAATGTCTGTCCTGCATGGTCTGATTTGTTTTCTTTGTCTCTTGAGTTTCTTTTGGCCTCCAAACTAAATCTGGTCTGTTGTCTCGTTGGCACCAAGGTCTCTTTCTTCCTGCCGTCCATCTATGTGAGTGATTATTTTAGAGCTGTGGTATGAAGGTCGTGAGACCCAGTAGAGGTTCATCAAACTCCCACACAACACTGTCCCGTCCTTCTTAAACAAAACGTTACTGAGCGTCTAGTTGTTGGTAGTTTGCAGCAGTCATTGGTCGTCCCCTGCGTCCGTCAGGTCCAGGAGGTGGGGACTGAGGCGGTGGCTCTGCTCTGTATGGCCGCGGAGTCCTCCGTGCAGCTAGAGAAGGATCACGAGCCCAGCGAGACGTCCTACGACACAGGCCGCTCCAACGAGGCGCTCCGGTCGCGCCGGGGGGCCCAGCCCGCCCAGCCCGCCCAGCCCGCCCACACGCGCTCCAAGCACCCCTCGGGCTCCAACGTCAGCTTCAGCCACGACGTGGAGGGTGGGGAGAATGACTCCACCCAGGTAACACACACATACACACACACACACACACACACAAACATGAACACACATCAACACACACACACACAAACATGAACACACATCAACACACACACACACACACACACACACAAACATTAACACACATATACACAAACATAACACACACACACACCCATGTCGATGCTCTACCAACACAGACTCCTTCCAAGTACCTTTTTAACAATGTCAACATAATGTCTCATCATCCACAGTCCTATTTGACTTACCGAATCTAAGGTGAATGACCCCCCAGACTTGGTTTGTTCCCCTCCCCAGGAGGTGAGCTGCCCCGTGGCGGAGCCGGAGGACTTTGTGTGCGACTACCACCTGGAGATGCTGAGCCTGTCCCAGGACCAGCAGAACCCGGTCAGCATCCAGTTTGACGACCTGTCCTGGCAGGGCCACCTGGCCTCCCTCAAGCCGCTGGGCCTGAACATCATGCTGAACCTGTGCAACGCCGGCGTCACGCAGCAGCTCTGCCGCTTCTCCGACCACCTGTCCAACCTGGCCCTGCAGGAGAGCCACGGCGCCGTGCTGCCCGTGCACGTGCCCTGGGGCCTCTGCGAGCTCTCCAGACTCATAGGTAGGAAAGGGGGCGGGGGGGGGGGGGGCGGCATGCGTTTCAGGGGTGTGGGCGAACCGAATACTCTGGTTAAAGGAGAGTGAGCTGAGGAACGTTTGGGATAGTGTTGCGTCGGGACGGCTGCGTATGCTCGTATATATACACACACACACACACACACACACACACACACACACACACACACACACACACACACACACAGGCCTTCTCGTGTCCTCTCATACGAACTTACACACACTTGTTGACCCAGACATGTCCCCTCTGTGTGTGTGTGTGTGTTCCGTGTGTGTTTCAGGGTTCACCCCGGGCGCCAGGGAGCTGTTCAAGCAGGAGAACCACCTGGCCCTGTACCAGCTGCCCAGCGGGGAGAAGACCAAGGAGCTGGCCCCGCGCCGCCTCAACCACTTCCCCAAGCGCCAGCCCCCCATCAGCCACCTCATGTCCCTCTTCGTCAGGGACTCCTCCTCCAGTGAGTGACAGCCCCTCTGTTTGGTCCGTGTGCCGTGTTCCCGTCTCATAGGAGGCCACGCCCCCTTCCGGCTTTAGCGGAATCCTCCTCACTTTAATGGGAGGCTGTGCCTGCGGTGGCCTACTTGGTGCACGTTCTGAAAATATGTTTTTTATTCTGAGAATCTGGCAGGCTTCTCCTTCCTCCCTGACCCTTCACCCCTGTCCTCTTCCCGCCAGACAACGTCCAGATGCTGTCCCACGGCTCGGCTGACCTCATCCTGGAGGCCTGCACCGACTTCTGGGACGGAGCCGACATCTACCCCCTGTCCGGTTCTGACAGGTACAGTAAACGTCCTGTATTCTCCACATAATGTGAACGCCGCGTGCCAGCAGTGCGCACCATTGCCTTTTTGATTGGTTATTCATCCACGGAAATCCTCCTTAATGGTGACCACCGTTCTAAGAGTTGTTCTCCCTCTGCAGGAAGAAGGTTCTGGACTTCTACCAGCGGGCCTGCCTGTCTGGCTACTGCTCGGCCTTCGCCTACAAGCCCATGCAGGTGTCCCTGTCGGCCCAGCTCAACGGCAAGTGTGTGGAGCTGGGCCCCGGGCCGAGCATCTTCTCTGGCCTGGAGCTGCCCTCCACCACCCCCCTCAAGCAGCGCTGGAACAGCTGGAGCTCCGACGGTGAGCCGAGCACGGAGGCACGGGTGCAGGGAGCTCCGTTTTGAGGGTGTTGTGAGATGGGGGGGGGTTTAGGAGGTCCTGGGCTGAAAGATCGACAAGAATATTTACTATCGAGGGTTATTTGAAAGATACATATATATTGTAAAGGGGCCCAGAATTCGCAGCAACGCCCCTGCATGGATGACAGAGAAAAGGAGTCGATGAGAGGAGGGATGGGGGAAGGCAGGGCTAGGAAGGGGATTTTCATTTTAACGGCATTAAAGGAGAGGTTCTCCTGTCGTTTTCTGTTTTGCCCTGAGTTTCCTCCCTCCTCACTTTCCCACACGGCTTGTCTCCCTCCCTCTGCCTCCCCTCTCTCCTCTCTCCCTCCAGAGGGCATAGGCGAGGGTGTGGAGCGGGAGGACTGTGTCCAGGCGCTGAGCGGGCAGATCTTCATGGGCATGGTGTCGTCCCAGTTCCAGGCCCGTCTGGACACGGTGCGCCTCATCGACGCCCTGGTCACCGCCTGCATCCGCTTTGTCTACTTCTCCATGGAGGATGAGCTGCGCAGCAAGGTACACTTTACCCCAGCAAGGTACACTTTACCCCAGCAAGGTACACTTTACCCCAGCAAGGTACACTTTACCCCAGCAAGGTACACTTTACCCCAGCAAGGTCACTTTACCCCAGGGTTACCCAGCAAGGCACACTTTACCCCAGCAGGGTACACTTTACCCCAGGGTTACCCAGCAAGGCACACTTTACCCCAGCAGGGTACACTTTACCCCAGCAAGGGTCACTTTACCCCAGGGTTACCCAGCAAGGCACACTTTACCCCAGCAGGGTACACTTTACCCCAGCAAGGCACACTTTACCCCAGCAAGGGTCACTTTACCCCAGCAAGGGTCACTTTACCCCAGCAAAGCAGACTTTACCCCAGCAAGGTGGACTTTACCCCAGGGTTACCCAGCAGCTGAGACACTCAGGGGCTTCAGGGGAATGTGTTTGCTGCGTGTTTTCTCAGTCATAGTTGCGGAATCCTATTTATATATAATTTAGGTCTTTTTGTTTGAACTCACGATAACATTCAGATGTACTACGTGTGTTTTGAGAAATAATTTGCACAAAAAAAGTTAGAATTTTTCATTTTTGGTCATCTGTGAAAGGGACAAAGCGATAGAATGTGGGCCTAGTGATGCCATTGCTTTGTCCCTGTAGGTGTTTGCTGAAAAGATGGGTCTGGAGACGGGCTGGAACTGTCACATCTCCCTGACGCCCAACGGGGACAGCCCCTGTGACGGGGGAGGACCCTCCAGCCCGGGCCAGGGATCCCTGCACGACGACCTGCGCCACGGTAACCCACTCGACTGTGTGTGTGTGTGTGTGTGTGTGTGTGTGTGTGTGTGTGTGTGTGAGAGAGAGAGAGAGCACGTGAGCAAGCATGTAAAGCAGTAAAGTAAGTAAGGCTTGTTGATATTCAAGTGTGTGTGTGTGTGTGTGTGTGTGTGTAGACTCCCGTGACGAGGCGGAGGGCCCCCTGCTGCAAGAGGAGGAAGGCCCTTCTGACATGGCCAGTTTCCAGCCCACCGACAGTGACATCCCCAGCTTCCTAGAGGACTGCAACAGGGTAACACACACACACACACACACACACGCCGTCCTTCTCTATCTCACACCACTACTCACTGCAGGCCCAACAAGAGGACAAGAGAAAAATGTGTGTCCTTCCTTTTTGTCTTAGCGTGATCCCTCTCTGTTTTTAGGCCAAGCTACCTCGCGGTATCCACCAGGTCCGCCCCCACCTGAAAAACATTGACAACGTGCCCCTGTTGGTGCCCCTCTTCACCGACTGTACCCCCGAGAGTAAGTGGAGGGGCGGGGGGAAACGTTGTGACGGGGCTGTCCCTCCTTGTGTGAGATCTAATCGGGGTTCTGTGTGTGTGTGTGTGTGTGTGTGTGTGTGTGTCTTCACAGCCATGTGTGAGATGATGAAGATCATGCAGGAGAACCTGGAGGTGACTTGCTGCCTTGGCAGCTCGGCCAATTTCCGCAACAGCTGCTTGTTTCTACAGAGCGACCTAAGGTGTGTGTGTACAGGAACTCTCACACCCTTCCTCTCTGACACACAAACACACATACCTACACACAAAACAGTGAACAGCTGTCTATTTCTACAGAGCGACCTGAGGTGTGTGTGTACAGATACACACATTCCCTCCCTGCCACACACACACACAAGCTGTTTGTTTTTTTCCTAGTATCGTATATACATAGATTCTATTTATACAACAGCAGCTCTGCGTAAAGATTTTTTACTCTTAGTGGGTCAGAGACACACTGCGGTCTAACACCCCCCCCCCCCCCCCCGTTTCCTCAGCATCGCTCTGGACCCCCTGTACCCGTCGCGGTGCTCCTGGGAGACCTTTGGCTACGCCACGGGCAGCGGCTTCAGCGGCGACACAGAGGGCCTCTCCCCCCTGCGCCTCTCGGGCCAGCTCAACACGCTGGGCTGTTCCGTCACCTTCCACCAGGGGGAGAGCGTGAGCATGGTCAAGCTCATAGAGCAGGTCTGGACTACACCCACTTCTAACCCTGTATACTTACTCTTTTTTTCTTTTCTTTGTAAAATGTAAAGAAAAGTCATATGCAAATGAAGGTATTATCCTTTTTTTGTGTGTGTTTTTAAATGTGTTTTTTTTTTTTTTAATATTATTGCCAATGATTTTATTACCCGTCCGTGCCAGGCTCGCCACACCACCTACGGCATCCGGAAGTGTTTCCTCTTCCTGCTGCAGTGCCAGCTGAGCCTGGTCATGCTCCAGGTGAGCCCCTCACGGCACCGGTACGTCTTGTCAGTATGAAGTGGTCCACCACTGGGCTGGCCTTTGACGGCGTGCTGCCTGTGTTCCTCCTCTAGTTCCTGGCCTGTGTGGCCCAGCTGCCCCCTCCCATGAACATCACCGACATCGTTTGGCTGTCCTGCTTCTGCTGCCCGCTGCTCAGGTAGACACACACACACACACACACACATGCACACGCACACGCTCACAGGCTGAGCCTCCCTCCACTACACACACTCATCCCTTCACAGTTGACTTGGACTAACAGTCCCATCTTATGTTAACAGTGTGTCCTTCTTGGGAAAGCCACCGGAGAGTACTGTCATGACGGTTGCCACAGGGAAAAACCTAGATGCCATTCCCAGAAAGGTAGGCGGCCTTTTCCATATGATAGAATGGCTTTCGTCAGGGATATTTACTGGAACCTTCCGAAAGCTGTTAGGCTAGCTTCACAGCCATGGAGCCAGAAATAGTACCACAGCGGGGTTGACTTATTCTAGGAACTCGCTTTTTTTCTCTGTTGTTCACTTCGGCCTTTAAAGTATAATTAGCCTAGACTGACGTATCTCTCTTGTGGTGCACTTCCTCCAGACACAGAACTACTTCCTGGGCTGCTTCCTGTTGAAATTTGGCCTGACGGTCTGCGTCTACCTGCTGGGCTTTGGCTTCACGCTGCAGGAGGTCTGCTTCAGGGCCGCCGGCAACCACAGCCTGGACGCCAACGCCACTCTCCCCTCCTTCCCTCATCTGCTCACAGCCAGGTCAGGGCGCCCAGGACTCTGGTCCATCTGTATGCTGGCGTCGTAGCATCTCGCAGGGGTCAAATTACTTTCAATCCTATTCGCACATCCCCCTGTCTATCGATGCTGCTTTTGCTGACGTTAGCGTGTTTTGTGTCGGGCCGTGTTTCTAAATGCAGCTCGGCCGAGGCCGCCCCTCAGTGGTTCGGGGAGTTGTCCAATGGGCTGCTGCTGACTCAGAAGGTCATGGCTGGCTTCCTGGCCCTGCACACAGGTACTGCAATACCCTAACCCAACCATGCCTAGCCAAACAAGGTTTCGTCCTGTGGAGTTGGGTCAGCGTGACATGACCGTCTCTCTCCTGTTGTGTTTCAGTGATCATCTCTCTGAGCTATGTGCACTGCTCCCAGCCGGTGTGGAGAAAGAGTCCCTTCAGCAACACCTGGTGGAGCCTCACGGTCCCTGTGGTGTGAGTATTATGGATATGAACAAGTAACGTGTTATATTTGTGTGTGTGTGTGTGTAAAATATGGTCACATTCTAACTGTCTCTTCCCTCCTTGAATATATTTTTTTACACCTCTGCACCACGTCCTGTTTCCGCCTGTTAATCCTGACTCTGTCTGTCTGTCTGTCTGTCTGTCTGTCTGTCTGTCTGTCTGTCTGTCTGTCTGTCTGTCTGTCTGTCTGTCTGTCTGTCTGTCTGTCTGTCTGTCTGTCTGTCCGTCCGTCCGTCCCGCTGCAGGCTGCTGGGTCAGCTGGCCCAAGCCACCGTGGACTACCAGCTGTGGCAGGACCGAGCCAGCCCCGTGACCTTTGGCCTGGGGGACATCCCCCTGCTGGCCTGGCTGCTGGCCTCGCTCTCCGTCCTGCTGGTGCTGCTCGTCAACGAGCTGGTCAAGATGCACGAGATCCGGTACGAGACCCGGAGCCTCCGCGGCGTTCGCTTCACGGCTGATGATAGGAGGGGACTTAGTACAGGCTGTCCTTGGACATTCAGAACATCCTAAACAACTACATGGACATCCACATATTGTTCTCAGAGCGGGCCCGTGGAAGGTTTGGGATGTTTTGGGTTTAGAAAGGCAGTGAGGAAGGAAGGGCACTGAGAGGGAGACATCAAAAGAGAGGGGAAGATAAACGAACTTGAGGGGCAACATTCAACAGCTGCCAGATGGAAGGGATTTGGAGGATTAGTTTGATTGGAGAATTGTGGATAAGGAAGATTTGACTTTAGTCTTAGGAGAAACGATGCAAGTAGAGACTAGTGGATGTTGGAGAGGGACACAGTAAAAGTAACTTCAGTAACTATATCCATTTCCTGTTTTTCCATTGCAGAGTGCGGGTTCGGTACCAGAAGAGACAGAAGCTACAGTTTGAAACCAAACTGGGAATGAACTCTCCCTTCTGATTGGTTCCTCCCAAGAAACACTCCGGTGTGGCAATACTGGGAACCAATCCGCTTGTGGGGACAGCTGATGGGTGGGATCAGGGTGTCACTCAATCTAACTCCACCTCAGCCACTAAAATACAGCACTGACCAGGTTGAACAAGTATCAAACAATGGCATTGTTTGGTGTATATAAGATATTACAGAATTTTTATTTTCTATTTGACCAAATGTTTTATATTTTATCATGGTTCTTTGAAGAAGAAAAGGGAAACCCCAAAGTGTTTATCCCTTTTTTTAAATTATTATTATTATTACAGCCAAAAAAAAAAGATCATTGTCATTCTCAGACTTTTGTTTTTGATGCATGAGGAATGTCTTTCAGGAGATACCGACATTCACAGTCACTTTGATTCTGTCTCTGGACCCAACGCATGCTGTCTTACTTCCTGTTCCTCACAAGCAGACTGTGAGACATACCACTGGAACAGTGCTGACCAGATTTCCTCAGACATGTCCAAATGTCCATAATGTCTTACAGCCTACTCTACTGTCGTAGTACCGCAGGCCACCACACGGGGCAACAATGTAAGGGTTCCTCGTCCACCTCTAGTTAGACCTCAAGTGGAAGCTTTACAACAAGCATTTACCAACTGGCCTTCTCTGGGCCCCTTATAATCATTTGACCATGTAATGAATATAGCGTTCACCGAGTCTCCTGACGAGGGAATGTTCTTTTGGGGGTTTTTACGGTCGAACAATGGTTTTCTTTGTTATGACCCAGACTGTCTCCCAAGCCAAGCCAAGGGCAATCCTGCTGAAACGCAATTAGACATGACGTATAATTAGATTTCACTGTAAATCTTTTCTAATTATATAAGCCTATCCGAAAGAATGTGTTGGCATGCCACTTCAACTCATGTACTGTATAGGACCTGCTAGCGGTTTATACCTTATTACTGGAACACCTGCAACCGGTTGCATCTTATGTCGTACAGTGATCCAACCCCTGCCAAGGGTGTCTACGTTGAGGTTGTACTTTAGATTCTTTAGAACCTGGTTTTGACTTTCCATCAGCGGTAGTCTAGAATGCTGGCGTCTTGTGATCGGTGCTTCACATCATTCAGTGGCCTTGTCCGTCAGCCCGAGTCCCCGGCTGTGTTACCAATCAACAACCCCACAGACCGGACACTCGGCCTGCTGTTCCATGTTAGGACAACGTATTCCATGAAACCCATTTGAACTCAGTGAACGCGAAACACAGCCTGACCGTGTACATCGCTCAAGCTGTTTTACTCTTTCTCCCTCTCGTCTTTGCTCTCTGACTCTGTGGTTAAGCAGTGCGTGAGTGTTCCCCTCCCCTGTACCAAACCTCTCTGTGCCAGCCTGCGACGCTCTATCCAGTGTATCTATTCAGTGTATGTATTTGTTGTTGGGATAAATATGTCCCACCAACAGCTGGCATCCGTACCGTTTACTGTCTTGTCCTTGAGACTGGCCTTTAGCACCGTGCTCTCCACATTTGGTGAATGTTCTACAGTGCTTGACTGTATACAAATGGGCTTGTTCTAATGTACAACACACAAAGATTGAACGTTTTCCTGTCCTTGTACACTCTGGTGCCCCTCTCCCCTGTGGGAATGTGAGCTACAAGGTCATTCATGTCCACTGGTAGGCTGGCTCACTCCCAAAATAGCACCAAGCGTGTTGCCTGGGATTACACCCTGTGCCAGTGGCGCCCTTTATATGTCGCTTGGGAAAAGAGGGTACTTTGTCAAGCACACCTTCCGATAAAGCTGCAATCCATGCATGGTCTACTGTGAAGATGTGGCGTTTAATCACTGAGCCATGGCTTGTGGTGACCTAGGCACTAGAGATGTGTCTTTTTATAGCTGGACTCGGCAAGGAAGCTCTTGAGATGATTTTATAAAATGCACCAATACTATATAGACCTAGCTCCTGATTAATAGTCTTTACAACTTTTAATTTATTTTGATTTGCTCTGTTATTCACTTTTTTGTCATGCATGAATATTAACTTATGGATGCCCAGCCTTGTTCGTGTTGATGTTTATATTATATGGTTATTATTTTTACGCTTTTTGTAATAGGTTTGTTATGTTGACAACAAAATGTGAATACAACAAGAATGGACTGAATATGTGGCTAGTGTTATAGCACTGGGCTCACTGGCTGAAAACCTAGCTCATAGTTTGGTGTTCATGGAATACATTTTAGTAATGTCCATATGCTTGAAATAGAGCCTTTTGTCAATTAAAAAAAGGTGATCGACTATTTTATAGTTGTTCCCCAAAATATAAATGTTGTATATTTTGTATTTTTTTAAAGAAGGTTTATGTAAAATATCCTCGGTTTTCGCAAATGTATTTGTGAATTGATTATTATGCCAATAAAAAATATTTTTTAAATAAACAAATACAATTTTTCTGTACTTTTTCCATGTATGCTGCTTTTGGCTGCACCTGTTACAAAAATTCACTGTGCACCAAAAATGGCTTAGTAAATATAGCATCAATGATTTTGTACGGAAATAAATATAATGTTGTTGATGTTGATAGGTTATTATGATACCTGTTCTTTTTCAAGGCGGCGCTTTTTCAAAGTCGGCCACCATTGGATAAGAATGACTGTATATAATTTCTCGACCAACCACACTTGAGTGTGCATTGTGGCGTCTGATTCATGCGTGTGGTGAATCTTGCTAACAGGGTTTTGCAGCCAGCGGTCGAACGGCAAAAAGGACAATTGTGTGAGTGTGATCCGTTGTCAGTCCTTTTATTCGCAGTAATAGAGGTCTTTGATTATAATAGACTGATTGACAGATATTGTCGGTAAATGTATGTATCCCTATGAATTACTTGTGAAACCCAAGTGGCAGGGCAGCCAGTAGCTAGCTAGCCAGCTAATAATGTCAATTGTTGCTGTGTAAAAAAATTGTCATGAATCAAGACTTGCAGAACGCAACACATTATCTTAATTTATTGATAGCCCAACAGTGCCGACGCTGCACAAAAAAAATGCTAGGAATTGCACGTACGAGTTTCCATGTGCTTAGCTAACATACTTAACCTTTTTATCTAACATGACATACCAATTAAATTGCTAGCTAAATTAAATAGGCAGCTATACAAACCATGGAATGTCACACCTCGCTAGCTAGTATTAGTTGAACCAATCTCGCTGTGGCCAGTATCTACAAGACTGCAACCCTACTTATAGAAGTCCTAGAGCTCGAGCAGGAGGAGAAGAGTAAGTAAGAGGGCGATTACCTGCTTGACGAGAAGGTAGAGTAAGCTACTGCTGCACATTTTTGCAATTGCGGTGCCTGTGGTTACACAGAGTCGTGCCACTATGGATATCAGTGTTTTGACATGTCTATCAAGCTGAAGTATACAGAGGAAATATTTTATGTCGATATGGGTGTAAATGTGTAATGTTTAGCGTTAGTTTTGTTTCGAATTTGTTAAATGTTCGATTGGTCTAGGCAATATTCAAGTGTGGAGTCATGATCCTGCATAGTTAGTCAATGTCTGGCAGCAATTAATTGTTTAGGAATTATGCAACTGTCTTGATTTAAGATATTAACACCTAAGTGGTGATTCATGCATACAAGGCATATTTTCAGAGGGAAGGTTTACTCATTGTTCTACATGTCTGTCATTGTCCTTAAGTTGTTCAAAATCAATGAGTGGACACTAGAGGACTGTGCCATTCTGTCAGGGTTCCAAGATGGACGTGGCAATTTCAAAGTCCCATGTGTTTCTCAACTACAGCCCCAGGGCCATCTTCTCCCAGTGAGAAACGCTTCTGCACGGTGTGTCTCAGCTGATTTGCCTCTGTCTTTCCGAGTGAGGAGAAATGCACCTCCAGTTCAAATGTGCCATAATAAAGACCAATAGTCTGTCTATTACAGACTTTGGTTTTAGCAGAGTTGATATGGCCAAAAATTCATCAGGCTAGATTTTCCTCATGCACTATTTGTTTTCCCCTCTGTAATGGGTGCACTGGAGGTGACCTAACTCTGGTGTTTATTGTGTGCAGCTTCCAGATCATTAGCTACTTCAGTCTCACTCTTGGATTATGCCAAGACATTTTAGCTTTACAGTTCGTTTGCTCTAGAGCCTTGTGTGTGCTGCAGTTCTATTCACTAAAGGGCTAATCATTTAGTGAACTTTACTGAGCGCATTTGTGCTGTGCTAATTTTGTCATTTGACTTATGTCTGTGTTGGTTGGTTGCATAACATGTCAGAAAAAGCAAGTGACTAAATTAGGGATATGCGTACAGACCAATGCATGAAAATTGGCAGGAATTGATTGTGCGCTTTTTTAAATCGTAACGCATGGCATATAAAGTTGCTTCAAATCAAAGGGCTACAACACTGCGACTGACAAAACTGGCCAATTAGAAATGTCTGCCTCTATACTCTCTTCGTCTCAGTACTTTCACATAGCCTGTGTCAGTAGCAGTGTTGTTCTACTTTGGCTGTTATTTTTCTGGTTTAAAAAATAAATACTTTTCTTTATGCGTAGGCTGCTTGGATGCGTGCTTGGGTTGCCAAGAATGGTCTTATCATCACATGGGTTCCAGTGGAACAATGAAAGTAAATCCATCTTTGTTGGGCACTGATCAGGAAAGACCTTTATCCACCTAGGTGGAGTTTGCCCCTGAGCTTACGGCGCGTGATGGAGGCGGTGAAGGAGAGCCCCAAGGGACCCCTCAGCTCAGCCAAGATGGCGGCCCTGGCCGCAGGCATCTCGGTGGGCGTCACGGTGGGCTATTTTGTCTACCGCCACGTCAGCAGCAGCAGCGGCGACGACGGCCGTGAGTGTCCACCAAGCTCCTCTCACCGTTATCACACACCAGGGGATATAGTGGGGTGTCCCTGTCTTTGTGATAAAGGAATGCAGTGTCCTTCTACTTGAGATACGCTATTGTTTTTGGGATAATTTGACGTTAACCCAACAGTTGGTCTCTGTTTGATATGTGCAGCTCAGCCGGCCAATGCTGAGGAATCCAGGATGTCAGTGCCCCTGGAGGTGTACAGGAACATCTCCAGATGCCAGGCGTCCTTCCTAGACATAGTGAGTATGGTCACCATTCTAAAAGCATGAACAGGGAAGGTCCTTGCCAATACCCCTGCATAGTTTTATACGTTAAGGAAGGTTCTAGACTGAGTCTTCACTCTACTAAGCCTATCTGTGTTCTCACTCACTCACTCACTCGCCCCTCAGGTGACCAAGAAGTCTGGCGCCAACGTGAGGGTGGTGAGTGACTCCGTGGAGCCCGATACCCCGTGCACCTCCGTGGGCTTCCTGCTGCGGGGCACACCGGAGCAGGTGCTGCTGGCCCGCTGCGCCCTGGAGAACCTGGCCAGCGACTGTGAGCCAGCCAGTGACTTCGTTGAGGTGCCCCGCAGCGCCTTCGGCCGGATCATAGGTAGTGGATTGAGGAGCTGCATTTCTGTTTGAGAATGCTACTTGGCTTGTGACTTCAGATCTCCATGTTAAATCATGGATTAAATTATGCGGATTAGACGATTCCTAGTTGAGTGTGTGTGTGTGTGTGTGTGTGTGTGTGTGTGTGTGTGTGTGTGTGTGTGTGTGTGTGTGTGTGTGTGTGTGTGTGTGTGTGTGTGTGTGTGTGTGTACCACAGGCCGTGGCGGTGAGTCTTTGAAGCTCATCACTAGGACCTCGGGAGCCAGAGTCAATTGTCCCAAGGAGCGGGGGAGGAGCCCGGAGGAGATGGGCAAAGTGTCAATCACTGGGACTCGTCTGGAAGTTAGGCAGGCCAAGGTGGGGAACCGTTAACATGTGAATGTGCACATAATCATTTTTTCTCTTGATTTTTTTCCTTTTTGCCCTATATTTTCATTTTCCCTACAGGAGATGATTTTAGACAAAGTCATGGAAGACCAAGCCGTAAGGAAAAAGATCTCCCAGTCCTCCGCCCTTCGTCAGAAACGACGACTGCACGACATCGAGGTTCCGAAGCCAGAGGCCACGGAAGTCAAGCCAGCGTTCGGGCTGAACAACAATGGCCCGTGCTCCCTTAGGGCCGGGGAGGAGGAGGAGGAGGGTCTAATCCAGACCGATGGGACCACAGGAGAACCAGTAACCGTGGAGGAAGAGCCGATGGAGCTCAAGGTCATCATGGGGGAGCACAACGAGGATGACATTGTCTCACCGGATTCACTCTCTGACGTGTCCAAATTTGAAAGTACGTTTTCAAAACGTCTTGTTGCTTCATCAGTATCTGAAATAATTCATTTGACTTTTTTATATCTATTACTGCCACTTAATGTTGCCAGTTCCAGAGTTGGCGATTCAATATTCGCAACACCCAAACATTTTGAGGAGAAAGTCGGATGTTCATTGGCCACAGCCGTAGTTGTTGAACCCAACCCTTAAGAGGAAGGATGGTCTTATTAGCCCTCTGCCTTGACAACATGATGACAGCCTCTTCCTCCTCTCTTCCTCCTCTCTCCAGTCCCCAGTCCAGACCTGAGCTTTCAGCCGGACGAGCACCTGGAGGTGTACGTGTCTGCCTCGGAGAACCCCCAACACTTCTGGATCCAGATCCTGGGCGTGCGCTCCCTCCAGCTGGACAAGCTGACCGAGGAGATGAGCCGCTTCTACAGCAATGGGACCTTACCCGTGAGATGGAGTTTTTTTTAAATGCTTGTTGTTTGCGATCAGCCAATTGTGTCGGACAGGCCATTATTGTTGAACAAAAGCACTGCCTCAAATTACTTTTGTGGAGTGTGGTACAATGGTGAGCCTTTTTCGCAAGCACGCTACATAGTTTTGACAAGTCTTTTTCCATCTTAGGTTTCATACTCTATTGTGTCCATAGTGTAACCTACCTAAAGTGTCACTTGTAGCATTTGAACCCCCAAAGAGTTTCCTGATCTCCAAGTGTCTGAACCAATCGTCATGTTCCGCTCCCTCCCAATAGGAGCAGAGGGTAGAGACCATCGTGGTAGGGGACATCGTGGCTGCTCTATACAAGGACTTGGGCACCTGGAACCGGGCCCGGGTTCTGGGGGTGCTGGGCTCCGGCCTGGTGGACCTGTACTACGTGGACTACGGGGACAACGGGGAGCTGTCCCGGGACAACCTCCGCAGCATGAGGTGAGGGGGTCTGGAGGACGGGGGGTTGTTGTTTTTTTTCCTGTGAAACTGAACACGTTCCTTTTTACAGCCGCTCAAGTCCTCTGAATATGTCGCGAGCTGTTGACGTTCTGTCGTCTGTCCTTGCAGGAGTGACTTCCTCAGTCTGCCGTTCCAGGCCATCGAGTGCAGTCTAGCCGGCGTGAGACCACTGGGTACATGGGTTTTATTTCTCTAGTGGCCCTGTAAGCGCATAGCATTAGCAATAGCTAATTACAATGTACTTGTCACAGGCCAAAGGTGGTGATAGATTCTTGTGTTTGTTCCTCTGCGCCCTAGATGACGTTTGGACCGATGCTGCCTTGGATGAATTTGACCGGCTGACCTACTGTTCCGAGTGGCGACCCCTGCTGGCCAAACTGTGTAGTTACTCCCATTCTGAGATCTCGTCCTGGCCGAGTGTCAAGCTCTATGACAACAGCGAGGGCAAGGTCAGCCACGCGTCGGCCGAACGGCATTCCTCGCCGTCATCCGTTGGATAAAACATTTTTTTTCGACCAGGGCTCTCTGGGTTCAATGGACGTTGTCTTGCCGACGTTTTCTGTGTGTGTTGGATGTGTCTGGCAGGCTGTGGACCTAGGCGAGGAGCTGGTCCGGTTGGGCCACGCCGTGTGTTGCCAGGAGACTGGGGACGAGAGAGGTGACCGTGGCGACCCTGGCTCGCTGCAGAGGATGCTGGTAAGGCTTACCAGACAAAAAGAGTCTGAAGTGTACCGCACTGGCCTACTCAAACGATAAGGGAGATGGTAGATTGGATCGTTGAGACGCAGCCGTGTCGTCATGTATTTATTCGTTATGCTCCTGTGTTGTCAAACTAACCTAACCCCGCGTCACGTCTGAACTGACCGTTGGGAGTCTCTGTGTGCTTTCATGACACGGCCTGTCTTCCTGCCTTCCCTCAGGATGACGTGACGGGGGCGACTTCCGAGCTCAGTCTGTCCTGCATCAGCCTATCAGGTAAGTCCAACGCACTGGGACTCTTCAACAAGGGCCAGTGTGAGTGTGAGTGTGAGTGTGAGTGTGAGTGTGAGTGTGAGTGTGAGTGTGAGTGTGAGTGTGAGTGTGAGTGTGAGTGTGAGTGTGAGTGACCAGTCCCTCTCCCGGGTAACCTGTGCGTTTAAAGGTTCCCCACCACCTTCTGGAGAGGGGGTCTCTGAAGAGGGGGCCACGGCGTACGCGTCCTCCTCATCCCACCAGCTGAGATGGCCGGAGGTCCAGCGGAACGAGCGCCTGTCGTCTGGCCCCAGTTTTGTCTTGTCCCACTCCACCCCGGCCGTGCACGCGGAGCCGCCGTCCCTCCCCACGGAGTCACATGGCCTGGCCCCCCTTCAGCCCTACTCCCCGGACCAGGAGGCCCCTGGGGAGGGCTGCCTCTCTCTGAACCACACCCACACGCTCTACTCCGACTCCGGCTCTTCGCTGCAGCTCACCCACACCCTGTCCTCCTCGCCCACGTCCTCTGCCTCCTCCTTCTACTCCGCCTCCTCATCCCCCTCTCCTCTCTCCGACGGGAGAGGCGGCGCCGTCGCCGCCATGGATTCCGTGACTCTGAGCGACGAAGTCTTCATGGAAGGGATGAGCTATGACGGCGACGCCGAGGGCAACGTGACGGAGACGTCCGGAGATGGAGAGACCACCGGGGAGAGCTCCTGGTCCCTCCGGTCCTCCGGGGTGTCCGTGAGCGTCGAAGGCGGCTCCGGGGAGGAAGTCATCAGCATCAGCTCGTCGCCCACCTCCTCCCGGGCCAGCGAGCTCTCCAGCCAGGGCGACGAGAGCGGCGAGGGTAGCCGCGGGAGCGGACTCGGGAGTAGCTCCGGAGGTCCCTGCGTGATCATGCTGAGCGACAGCAGCAGCAGCAGCTGCAGCAGCTGGAGGACGGGCCGCGATAGCGACAGCGATGTTGTTTGCATGGGCTCTCTGGAGCCAGCGGGGGAGAACAGCCCGTGTGACTGCTGCTTTGAAGACGGTGACGGCAGCGAGCCGAACGTACAGTGTGTGAGAGGAGGAGCGGCAGAAACAAAGGGGGTGGAGCCTGACCCCGTGAGTGACGGAGTAAACGGCGAGGCCAATACAGAGGAGGGCCACCGGAAAGATAAGGAAACGGGACTCCAAGTGGATGAACACCAAAGAGGAACGCGGCCTGTGGCCTGTGACGGCACCTCAATGTGTAAGCACAACGTGGGTTTCCTTTCGTCAGAGAGCGAGGCAGCAAGTGGCGGATTGGACCACAGGGTCGTTCGTCCACCTCCCAGCAGTAGTAATGGTTCCACAACACGGCCATGTAACCAGGACCCCAACACGTCTGGGGGAAATATGACCGGGAACTCTTTTAAAGGAAACCGTTGCAGAGGTAAAGATGAGTGTTGAACTCGTCTCACCAGGGGGTGATTCTGCACACGTCACTAGGACATCACAAAGGGTGCACGGGTGTTCTCTTGGAAATCTTTGTCTCATCTCTGGGATTCTTCTTGATGCACTTATTGTAACTACCCAGTGGAGGCACTGTAATCCGGAAACGGAACTGACATTTGGTGGAAGAAACAGAGGGACAATAAACCTTTTTTTTTTTTTTTCATACGCCAGGATTTTGTGTTCTTTATTGAAACAAGCTACGCCTGACTGGAGATGTGACTGTTCAGCTTCCGTCACTGAGATGTGTTCTGTTTGTGTGCTTTGCAGAAGTGGCCTCAATCTCAGGAAGTGTTGATGATGTCGTAGAGGATGACCTTCTATAAGATCAAATAGGTAAATATCAAGGTAAGGTTGTCTTCAGTTTACCCGTTAATGCCAGGCTGTACATCTGACTTAATCTGATAATAACAGTGATTGTTATTATTATATAATAAAAAGAGGTGATACATGAATGGGATAGAATGACCATGTCCCTCCATCTTCCAGCACTGACCATCCACTCGGCATCACTTCTGTCGGACGAAGTGGACTATTCCCTGCCTGAATCCCTGTCCTTCTCAAGAAGCCTTACTTACTTGACAATTGTGCAGCAGACAGTTCCTCCAGACAATTTTTGTTCTTGCGTTTGGTGTCACCTGAATACGGGTGGAATTTAGAATTCATCGTTTGCCTTTCATGCAGTTCTGTTTTGCTGAATGCCGCATTACTTTTATTTGTTGTTACTGTGTTTAACCGCTTAGAATGAAGAGAGGAACAAGAAACCAATGCCAGAATAAATGTTTAAAGCACTGTGATATGAGTGGCTTGGGCAGCCAGTCTCTTTAGGAATGTTTGCGTTCTTTTGTTTTTCTGTTCATATGTAAATTAAGATTTAAATATATGCACTGAGCTTCAGATGTTGCATATGATGTAAAAATAAAGATATATAGATATATATATATATATATACACAGACATATGTTGCCAATACAGGTACTCAGATTTTGTTGAAGAAAATGTTTTATTATTTTATATGCACAGATGGTTATTCAGAGGATCAGATATTGGATTTATTTTATGTCACAGACATTGTCTTAACATTACAGAACGATCCAATAATTGCAGGCACTGCATGTATTAAAACATATGTATATTTATAAATAAAAGTATAGAACCTGGCTGAAAGTGTAGTGTGTTCAACTTGTTCCTCTTACAGCAAATATCACGTTTATTTAGTTGTGTTCCTGTGACTAATGGAAAACATTTGTTTATTTTACCTTTTTGGTGTGTGACACGAAGGCCCATAACGATCATACGGTTCATCTGAAGTCTCACCCATTGACAACGTTACGAGTCATTCATTCATTTTTTAAGTAATTCATTTACATTTCAATTGCATTGTTTTCAGCATCAGTCGATGGCTCCTGTTCTGCTTTGACCAATCGCATGGAAGTGGTCTACATTCACGCATGCGTAAAAGCCTGAAAGTAATTTGTTGATATCCTGCTTCTTGTATTCATTTTTTGAATTTGATATTTTCACCCCTGTCTTGGGGCTTCACTCTGATTAAATAGTCCAGTTGGATAGAAACTATTCTATATGAAGGGCTGATGGAGGACACAAGAGATTCGGTAAGTGAAGTTATATGATATGTGGGCCGCAAGGTTTCTGTTAGTGAGGCTTTGCTTAGCATTGTTGCTGCTTGGCTAGCGCTTCTCCTTTGTTGTTATCACGTAAGCTAACGCTAGCTAGCAGCTAGTTTAGCCCTCAAATTAAAACTGAAAACTGTATTTAGAAGTACTCTATGTTCAAAAATTCTAGCCAAACGTTACATATTATGTCAAGGCTATATACAGTAATGTCCCGCTGTCTATAGTTTAGCTTTTTCTAAGCATATATAAAGTGAAAGAACAGGTTTCCGCTTGCTGTGCTAGCGTAATTTTAACATAATACATTAGATAGAAAGCTACTAGTTGAGGGTGAGGGAGCAAGGGCCCATAGTCAACTAACCTTTGCTTCCCCAAAACAATTAGTTATTGCTCTTCATTTGTATTTTGAAAACCGAAATGAACTAAACTATGACAGTTTATTGTTTATATGATGGGGGCAAAACACTCTGAAATGTTACTAATATTACTAGTAATCAGGCTAACGTTAGCTCTGTTACTTGTTAGCTTGTCAGCTGACTGAGATCAGAAGAGGAAGTAGCTAGCTAACAACAATCAATCATGAGTAAATCAGTAACAAGACTCAAGAAGGGATGTTTATGTATTTTTGGAGGTTAACAACATTGGTATTGCTATTTGATTTGGCTGCTTTATTTTTCACAATCTGCAGACCTACATTAATCTTTTCAAATATTTAGTTTGTGTGTTTAGCACATCCCTTTCGAATATAGTATGTCAAAATGTAATACCAAGCCACAACCATTTTTCCAAATAATTCTTAATTCTCCATGTTAGTATTGTCAGATTATCCTATATTTTGCATAGTGTAGATAGTATGGACAAATCGGTATTTTTTACGGTTCTCACGTACGTTCTTTACTTATTTTATTTTTATTTATTTTATTTATCCTGTATTTAACCAAGTGAGTCCCATTGAGATAAGTATCTCTTTTACATGGTGAGCCCTGGCCAAGAGGAAGACACCAGCATAGAATATTAAAAACAAACATTAACATAAACATTAAAACGAACATAAAACAAGCAGTAGCAAAAACTCTTTTCCCGTTTTGAAGGCGGAGCGCACCCCACGTTCGGAGCGGAAGCGGCGAGACTCCTTCGGAATGTTTGATGGTTATGACAGCTGCAGTGAGGAGTCCACCAGTAGTTCCAGCTCTGATGACAGTGAGGATGAAGTGCCATCGATCCCTCCCACCCTACCCATCATCAAGAACAATGGTCAGGTCTACACCTATCCTGATGGCAAGGCTGGAATGGGTCAGTTCATTGGCATGCTATTACATTACAAGCACGTTGTAATATGATACAAACTTATAATTGAGTGTCTGACACACTTTATATCCTCCTAGACCGATTGCCCGTCTTGTTATCTAATGCTCTCAATGTAAGGAATGTAGAATTTAATTGTGAACTGTTAGTGGATATGACATTTATTATGTGTTTTTGTTCTCCGTGGTATGTGCTCCACAGCTACCTGTGAGATGTGTGGGATGGTTGGTGTACGAGATGCCTTTTACTCCAAAACCAAGCGCTTTTGCAGTGTGTCCTGTTCCAGAAGTTACTCTTCAAATTCCAAAAAGGCCAGCATATTGGCAAGACTCCAGGTAACCACACATAAGCATATGTTCTCTGTACAGTCGTGTCTGTTTCAGATGAGTAGAATTTGCTTTGCTGTGGAATTCTTGTGTATTTTTGCTCAAGTGTTTCTGTGTTATTGGATATGCATTGGGGTATTGACTATTAAGATTCAATGTGTTCTGCAGGGTAAACCACCAACGAAAAAAGCCAAGGTCTTACAGAAACAGCCTCTGATGGCAAAGCTGGCAGCTTACGCTCAGTACCAAGCAAGTCAACAACAAAACCAGGCCAAATCAAAAGCAGGTGTGTTTCTGAATGCAAGGATTCTAGGGTCTTTAGGGAGTTTTGGCGCTGGATGAATGGGCTTTGCATTCCAATGCAATATGTTCCCTTTGTTTTTCAGTTGTTCCTGTTGAAGGCTTTGACTGGGGCCGATACATCTGTAGCAATAACACCTTCGGAGCGCCTGTCAGCTGTTTCAAGCACGTAAGTGAAATCACGTAGGACCAGGTCCCCACAACCTGGTGCATGATTGATGTAACCCCATTTCCCCCCTGTCAAAACGTCTTCTGGGGAGGCACCGTTGACAAAGTCAGCTTGTCTTTTCTCCTGTGCCAATTGAACTCCTCGTGGCCTAGGTCCCTATGGGAACGTGTTGGGGAGACCTCGCAGAAGGTGTCCGGGTGGAGATCCTCAACTCTGACACCAACCTCTCCACTAAAGTCTACTGGATAGCTGGGATTATCAAACTAGCAGGTAAGGGCCAGCTCTTTTCTTTGGAGCAATTAACCTATCGACTGTAAGTTACGTAACCATTCAAAAGTTTAGCGGGGATGTAAATTAAACGCGGGTCCGACCGGGTTTGCTCTCCGTGGCGCTGTACAGGGTTCAAGGCTCTCCTGCGCTACGAGGGCTTTGAAAACGACAACAGCAAGGACTTCTGGTGTAACCTCTGTGTGCCCGAGATCCACCCGGTGGGCTGGTGCGCCTCCAGCGGGAAGCCCCTGGTGCCTCCCAAGAGTGAGCTCCCACACCACCTCTTGGTCTTACTGCACACAAAGTATTTCATTACTGTCAAGAGTGTGAACCTGAGCGCCTACGAGAACAGCTGACAGTAGATCTGTTTTGTGTCTGTGTGTCCATTGCAGCCATACAGCATAAGTACTCTAACTGGAAAACGTTCTTGGTGAAAAAGCTCACCGGTGCCAAAACGCTGCCCCCCGACTTTGCTACCAAGGTAAGACGGCCTTCGCCAATTCATCGGTCAACCATCTGTCCGGCAACCGTGCTCCCTAAACCGAATGCAAACCGACCGTCTTCCAGGTGCACGAGAACCTGCAGTACCCCTTTAAGAAGCTGATGCGGGTGGAGGTGGTGGACAAGACCCACCTGTGCCGGACGCGGGTGGCCCTGGTGGAGCAGGTGATAGGCGGGCGCCTGCGGCTGGTCTACGAGGAGAGCCAGGACGGCTCCGACGACTTCTGGTGCCACATGTACAGCCCTCTGATCCACAACATCGGCTGGTCGCGCAGCATCGGCCACCGCTTCAAGCGATCCGGTGAGTCACGCTGGACGATAGCGTCTGCTAGTTGACTGTAGAGCCTGACAGTGTTGTGTTAACAAGCGATGCTTTCTTGAAAATGGTGGTGGTGGGGGGGGGGGGATAGAAAAAGAAATGCTCTTCATTGTTCTACCTCTGTTTTTCCAGATGTATCAAAGAAGATCGAGGGTCAAGCTGATGCTCCCACCACCTTGTTCCAAAAGGTGACGTTATGCGCTTACCTCGTAGGGATTACCATGTGCCTTGTTGAGCAACGTGCAATATGGTTTCTGTGGACTATTTTTGTCATCATCCATGCATAATCCTACGTTTAGCTACCAGATGGACTAGTGTCACCGAACTGTGTTAACCCCGCGTCACCGTTTCAGGTGAAGGACGTGGACCAGAGTGGGGAGTGGTTCAGGGACGGGATGAAGCTGGAGGCCATCGACCCGCTGAACCTCTCCGCTATATGTGTAGCCACTGTAAGAAAGGTACGGCCGTGGTTAGCATCCGTAGCACCACCAGACTCCTTTTCCGATAGGGGCTCAATGGAAACGCACTGTACTGTAAGCAGATTCGGGGTGTAATTCTGTCTGTTTCGGCCCGGGTGTAGGTTCTGGCGGACGGGTACCTCATGATCGGGATCGATGGGTCGGAGGCGGCCGACGGGTCAGACTGGTTCTGCTACCACTCCACCTCTCCCTCCATCTTCCCCGCTGGCTTCTGTGAAATTAACAGCATTGAGCTCACGCCCCCTAGAGGTAAATGGGGTTAGGGGAGGGGTGCCTAGTTTCGCCAAAAACATCCCACTTCCAGCACCAAATCTTTAGCCAGTCGTGTTAGATTGCGTTGTGAAGTATCTGACATTTAGATGCTTTTATCAGAACAACATGCTTGGCTTAGTGGGGATAGAGCATATACGTTCCATGTGGCTCCCGATCCGACGCTCCCCCCAGTTGTGGGACCAAGCTGCCCTGGTCAGGGGGTTATCTGTGTACCTGGCCTTACCAATGACTCTGCCCCACAGGGTACACTAAACTGCCATTTAAATGGTTTGACTACCTCAGAGAAACGGGTTCAATAGCCGCTCCTGTCAAGCTCTTTAACAAGGTAGGATCCGGCTGCCGGAACCCTGGCTGTGCCGCTATTGTTTTTTAAATCACACTTCCTGTGTAAGCTCTGTTTGCCAATGCTTTTTGTGTGTCTTTTTTCTGTTTGTTTTTGTCTGTTTAAACAACAATTGTACATAGTTTTCCTCCTGCTCTATTATTGTCTTATTTTCATAACTTTGTATTTATTTATGGAATTTGTGTTATTTAATTTGTGTGTGTGTGTGTGTGTGTGTGTGTAATATCACGTCTCCTGTCCCTTCCTCTGACCGCGCTGTATCTCCAGGACGTTCCGGACCACGGCTTCCGCCAGGGCATGAAGCTGGAGGCCGTGGACCTCATGGAGCCCCGGCTGGTGTGCGTGGCCACGGTGACGCGCATCGTCCACCGCCTCCTGCGCATCCACTTTGACGGCTGGGAGGACGAGTACGACCAGTGGGTGGACTGCCGCTCCCCGGACCTCTACCCCGTGGGCTGGTGTCAGCTGACGGGCTACCAGCTCCAACCCCCCGCCGCGCAGAGTGAGCACGCACACCAGCCGGTCCACGCACTGGAAAGCCTAGTTCAACCACACACACACACACACACACACACACACACACACACACGCTATCTAATCTAAATTACCGATTTTTAAATCACTCTAATAAACAAACTGGGGAAAAAGACATAACTGTGCCACGTTTGAGGTTTTCCGGAACGGTGTAGTTTTCCAGACTGCGATGTGGAAACGGCTTGTGTTGTGTGCCGTTCCAGGCGCCAGGGAAATCCCGCCGGTCGTGCCCAAGCAGAAGAAGAAGGCGCAGCAGTACAAAGGACAGAAGAAAAGTAAGTCCTCGTTCTCCCTTTTGGTTTGGCTCGGACGGCCTTCTCCGTCTCCCTTCTTTCCGCCTTCTCCCGTTCCGGTGGTGGGAATGTTGGAAACCTCTGTTTTGGCGTTCTCTGTGGCTGCTATTGGTGGGATTGACTCGCGTGACGGGGGAGTTGTGGCACAGAGGGCGATAGGCTTTCTGAACCGTGTTGTGACTTTTAAAACAATGGTCGCCGCACACACGTCCTGTCTCTGTGGGCTAGCGGACCAGTGCTGTAAGAAAGGACGCTGCTTGACTGACTGACTAAATCTTAACACAAAAGCGCTACTTAAACCTCCAGCCGTTGTGGAGCCTTTGCCTTGCATGGACCGTACCTGGTTTACTGGTGAACGTGAGCCGCGCTCTCTGAGTTTGGCAGCTGATAAGTGGTGCTCACCATGGGGCTTATTGACAGGTGTAGCTGACTGCAAACACACTCACGCTTATTCATATGAACGATTCCGTTCGCTAGCACTCCTTTTTTTTCCCTTTAACCTTTTTTTGTCTTCCTGTGCACCGTCTCAAATTGTGTTCCCTCCTTTGGGACAGTGGACACTGTGAAGTGAATCAATTGCGGGCATCACTGGTAATAAGCCCCTGGTAGCTGACCCCTAGTCTGGCTTGGTGTTTAGAGAGGAAGATCCCCGTCGGTCGGCGGCCCTTCAGTCAGGCAGGCAGGAGGAGGAGCTTCTCGGGGGACGAAGAGCAGAGTCCGCCCCCTTACAGCGCCCAGGGGCCCACTCGGCCTCGGCCCCGCACCCATCACCACACCACCCACAAATCAGGTAACCCATCTCGTGACTACCCACACCGGCTACGTGCACCGAGGCTTCCCCACCGACAGGGGGCGCCAACGGGGCCGGTCTCTGAAGCCGGGGCCAGGTCCTTGGTCTGGCTGTGTGGTGGAATCTGCTGCTGCAGTTTGTGTTGTCAGACATGGCATGTGTCTGTCATTTCGAAAACGTTTGGTATTTTTGCACCTATATGGAATGTTTTTATTTGAGGTTATATGAACCATAGACAGTTTGCTTTCAGTTTATTTATTTTGCTATTTTGCTATAAAATGTCACATATTGGGCCTAACTTTCTTGAGAGAGGGGCTTTTCACAGTATCCGAGCATTATGAAGAAACCTGACGTTTGATGTTGTGCGTGTCATTAAGCCGAGCACTAGAGCACGAGGCATTGAGGATGGACCAGTGTCTTTAAAAAGCTCCCTTGTACACACTCTTCACTCTCCTGTTGCATGCGCTCTTCTCCTCTTCTCTCTCTCTCTCTCTCTCCTCTCGGCCACCTCTCCGTCTCTCCCTGTGAACAGAGTCCATGCTTCGCCTGAAGGAGGAGGCGGCCGAGGTGGACGAGTTCACCTTCTCCCAGGGCATCTCTGATCAGGAGAGCAACGGCTCGGGCAGCTACTACATCAAGCAGGAGCCCTGAGCTCTGGCAGGCCGCGCTGGGGGCGGGAGAGGCCGTGCCTTGGATACGAATCCCCACAACGGGAGGCCGCTTCTCTGGATACGCCTCTCCCGACCATCCAGGGCCTCTGTCAGAACACTCCTCCAAATACCTTCAGAGACTTGCCACACCCATACACCGCATAGGCCAGTTACTCAGCACTCAGTGGAAGACAGGCAGAGGACTGCTCCCTTGCCTGATCAAACCTCTCCCCCATCCCCAGAGGGTTTCTTTGGGCTTCCCTGAAAACATTAGCCCCTCTGTAAACAAGCCCTGGAGCTACTATGTGGATATGCTCTGGTATTCACTTATTACACACACACACACACACACACACACACACACACACACACATCCAGGGCTGAAGGGTAGCCAGAAGCTTCCTGAATCCCCCTGGGGATGGGCGGAACACATTCTCTCCTCCTTTCCAACCCTGGTGGAGTCGATTGCAGCTTTCTCTCTCCTCCAGAACTACAGCGTGACCTTTTTTGAGCTCCAGATGGACATCCTCCTCATGCTCTTCTTAGTTTTGAGGGGAGCCCTGCTGGACCACACCTGCCCATCTCTGGCCTCCATTCTGCTGGGCCAGCACGCCTGACACCAAACCCTGGGCCATGCACAGAGACCTGTACAAACTGTGAGAGACTTTTTCTTGTTTTTTTGAGCCAGGTCATTCTTTCAATTTTTTCTTCAATTTTTTTTTATTATTTTATTTTATTTTTTTTGCTTTTTTAGGTTTCAGGTAAATAAGTGAGCTGCCTAGTGTGGAATTTCCATAGGACTGGGAAGAAAGAGAAAATGATCCACAAACACGAGGAGCTGGAGAAAAGATGTCTATATTCCGTTTATACATTTTTTCATTTTTGTCTCGAACAATTTTGCCAGGTGGACTTGCTTTGTTTATTGTACTTGAAGTTTCGATATGTTTTTGTAAGATTGAATTTTTGTTAAAGTTTCTTTTTTTGTTCCAATTTAAAACAATTTTTTTTTGTCTTAAACGCTGATTACTTACTTCACATCTTCTTTTTGGTGGTTGTATTGGGGGTACTATGGTTGTGTTGATAAAAAAAAAAAAAAGGATTCTTATATTCATATAGTATGTGTGACCTAATCATATAGAACTACAGTATATATAGATATTAAGGATTGTGATTTAAAGAATGGACTTTGAATAGTATATTGTATGATTCAGAAACCTTGCCGATATGATTGGACGCACACAATATAGATGAGTGCCAATATCCACACTTGTATAGTGGTAATATGAATCAATATGTGGGCCAGGCTTAGTGCACAAGTAGGATACTACCTAAACACAGTCACATGGTGCACTACAGGTATAATCAGCCCAACGAGGCTATTAGGTTCATCTGCAAGTTAGCTGTTCAACAACCTAAAATGTATGAACCATATGGAAAGGATTCACCCCTGTAAATGATAAAAGTTATAACTAAAACAAAAACAAAGTAATATTGTTCAACTTGTTAGGTAGAAAAGGGTGGATACTTTGCTTATGGAACAACCGTTTGGTAAAAGGATCAGGTAATTCGTCTTATTAAAAATAGCAAGTTTGATCTGAAAATAGCAAGTTTGATTTGATCAGTAATGAAATGAAATCATTGAAAGCTAATAATATGCAAGATTAAGATTTCATTGGCGTTTGCTTTCATTACTTGGGTAGTTCTCGATTCAGAGCCATGTTGGTGTGAACTGGTCATGTATTAACTGAGCCTCAATATAACAAGTCTTTGCTGGATATTGAATTCCAAACTAAAGCACTGCTTACTCCGTCGCGGATGGCAGCATTTAAACAATGTGATCTGAAAACGGCATAAAATCTACCTGTGCTGTCATTAGATTTCAGCAAGTTTTGAGCTCCAAATAAGTTGTTGTTTGGGTGAAAATCCAGATTGGTTTGCCAACCTCACAGCATTTGGCTTTTAGTTGTAATGACCAAGCATCTAATTCAAAACCAATCAGAGCTATAGCTTCTTTACAGATATATATATACTACCTCCTGATGCTAGACAAGTGTAGATATTATATCTTGGTGTGTGTAGATTTTGCCAATGTGAAGTATAGCATATGCAAATGAAAAATACTATGGTAACCTGATAAGCTCATCTTGACACAAAACAGAAGATTTCTTTCTGTTCCACACAGCACACAAATTGAACCGGATGCAATAATAGTTACTATTAAATATCCCAATATTAAAGAAACCTATTACACCCAAAATCATATTATAAATATATTACATATAGTATACTTAAAAAAGGTATAACATGGAACTGTGATATAAGTCTATATGAGGATATTGACTTGTATAGACTTACTGGATTGTCAAACATATTATATGGGAATATGAAATAGATATTTGCTAAAGAAGGGTCGGTGACTCATTGTCTCATCAGTACCCGTAAGGTTCACCATTCAATTCTCAGGTAGTGTTTTTTGGAGACGTTTTTATGGTTGTAAGGGTGGCGAAGTGCATTACAGTCAGAATCAATTAGATGGTGTTTTGATAAAACCATGTGCATCCATTTAAAAAAAAAAAAAAAAAAAAGTTCATCGCTTGCCTCCTAATTGATGTTTTCCGTCAGTGTTTGAATGTTCATTTATTGCACATTCACATGGTGTCAAATGTTCATTGACTTGCTCTGTTGATTGGCTGTTTGTTCTGATTAATATTTGTCAATGTACAATGTTCTCTTTCAGTTGTTTCCATATATTTTTTTAGATGTTTGTAGTAATATTCAACTTTTCTATCAATTTGGAATATCTTATTTGATTAGGTTGGATTCTAAAGATAAAACAAGGCTACAGTTGCAAGTCCAGATGAGCAATAACATATAGTCTCGCAATCCTCATAAATAGCAATGTTTTTTGTTTGGACTGTGCTTTTGAATTGAATCACCTGTAAAAACTCTGAAGTGGGTTGAACAAACCAAGCATTAATTCACGGTCATCATTCTTAACAAATTCACTGACCAAACGGCGTAAGAACTTAGTAAAAAAAACAAAATATCACATGACTGTTTTAAGAAAACTGTGCTGCTACTCTCTTCCACATAACCCAAGAGTCCTAACGCACAATCAATTCTGTTTGTTAGTAAGAAGCTTCATTTCAACAAAGACAATTTGTCTTACACCAAGCTGGCTATTCTTAAATCAACAAATAGCCTCCCCCTCCCACATTCCCCTTTATGTCCAGCTAAAGCTAGATGACATTTACATTTATGATGCTACCCGGTTGAAATATCTGGTCTGTCTATGTCTGTCTGTGGAACAGGGTGGGGGAGGCATGTGTATTTGGGACAGGCTGCACTGATCAACTGAATGCATGTAGAATAGTGAACATTATAATTGCCATTTGTGTGGTAGTTTTTTTCTTTTTCTTTCCCTGTCCAATTTTCAATCAAGCCTCTGCTAACGTAGACCATAAAAAGGTTGAACCGATTGTAGTGACACGGTGAGGACACCACCTTGACCAGTGAGCTTACATCTGTCTCATCCGGTTACATCTGGTCCATAGAACTGGTGGTAGGGAGTTGGGCTTTTTTCTTTTCCATTCATTGGATACTAACACGGGTCTTTTGTATGTGATAGCCCCCCCCATTATATTCAACTATAATATTGTGGTGCTATTTATATTTGATAAAATTACTATTGTATTGGGAATATTATTCTCAGAAACTCTAATTGCAAATTGAGAGGGTTAAGTTATGGTTTTATTTTGGATACAAATAACAACAAAAATATATGTAAAAAAACACATTTATTGAAATGGTAAACACTGACCCTTGAGGTACATATTAGGTTGTAGTTGGAAGTTTATACATCTTTTTGATAGTGTGTGTACATGATGTTTCCTTACCTTTGGTCATTTTGTGCTGTGATCAAGCTTTGATAGACTTTCTCTTGACTTTGTAAATAAAACCAAATGTTTGGGACATGGTATTGGTTGTTTCTTTGTTTACAAGCATCGCAAACCATTTTGTCATGGCTGTGATAAGGTATGTGTTGGTGATTTTTGTAAGAATGAAATTTTACACAGAATAAAATGCTTATGAATATGCGTGTATTTTTGACTCCTTACTTGTGAATATAGATTTTTATAGAAGGGCTGTCTATCTGTGATGACAAACACTGATCAGCATGATACTACTATTCTAAGCAAGTCATATGCCCCTCTGCCAATTCAGGGGCAATAAACCAATAGGTCTTTGGTTCACCTGTGAACAGGCCTTAAATCTACTTTGAAGCTCAACTGAGATTATGGCCTAACCTAATCCCTTTTAATAGCATGACCCTGTTCTGGAGCCTGCCAACATTAACCTTCACTCCATAGAGACAGGGTTCCACCAGGATTTAATTTCTCATTAAATCCCTACGCCAGTCATTTTCTCTAATGGTTGATTTTTCTCCAATGGCTATTAAGATAACCCTGAGGACAGATGGGCGAGAAGGGATAAAGGAATGCTTTTATGCTTTAGTTGTTCCTCCCGGTCACGTGGGCTTACTAAAACAAGTGTATAATGCCACTTTTCTATCGAGTTAAAGGAATGTTTATAACATTTTATATGAGGCTTTCTTCAAGAGGTAGCACCTATATCCTCTGCCAACTATCAGTTCTGGGGATTAATAGAAAACAATTTCAGTCACCGTTTATAACTGGTCTGCAGACAAAAGACTTGGAAAACTAAGTCACTGAACGTCCTGTGACATGAATTACGGTATGCATTGTTTATCCCCATTGCATCCGCAACATGCGATTGTGTAGATAGAAAATACAAAGTTAGGAATGTGTTTTTATTGAGTCAATCTCCGTTCAACGAAACACACATGTCAAGTACAAAGTCACCTCAACTGCACATTCATGAGGGAATGAACTTGGGAATCTACCAAGCAGGAATGGACCAATGAAACAGGTACAGCAAGTGAACAGGAAATAGGCAGAAGTGAGGAGTAGGGTGGTGTATGTGGCATGTCTCCTCAGACGGTTGAGAAAAGTGTTGAGGCAAACAAAACTGATCTCAAGTAAGTGCTACATGAAGTCCCTGGTGGAAAACCCGTTTAGTAGACCCAGCTCTCTTGGCAGCTAGTGTAGTTGACCAGCTCCTCAGGCTTGAACCACAGGTTAATCTCCTGCTTGGCACTTTCTACAGAGTCACTGCCATGGATGATGTTCCTAGAAGCAGAGGGGGAAACCAATAGTTTAAGTTGCATTAACAAAGAACTGCATTGCATTAATATCCAGTGGTTTTATGCCAATGTAGGACACCACTTTTTCATAGCTATCAAAAATGAACATATACAAGAACACTCCAGCTATTCTGACAACTGCATTGACCATCTACACCTACACTTAAATAAAAATCAATAGGTTATCACTTTTCCTGATGCTGCCTGCCTCCCTTACAGGAGCCAATGCATAACGGTTGAGTGTCACTGGGCCTCACCTGCCGACTTGGACGCAGTAGTCACCCCTGATGGTGCCGGGCTTTGAGTCAGCAGGGTTGGTCTCTCCAAGCATCACCCTGCCTGTCTTCACCGCGTGCAAGCCCTCCCACACCTACAGGGATAACACAACTCTGGTTCATGATTGTTATCTAGCATTGAGGACTCAACAGTTGGACAAAAGCAGAGTTTGATTAAATCACAGTCATGGAACATAGATTGTTTAGAAATGATTCCGGAGTCCTACCATGGCGCACACTGGGCCGGAGTGCATGTACTCCACGAGGCTGGGGAAGAAGGGCCTGTCCTTCAGGTCAGCATAGTGTTCCTTCAGCAGAGCCTCAGAGGCCTACAACACAAAAACCATAGACAAGAGCCATCAATCCCCAGGGGACAACCAAAAATTAAAAATTCAACGGTGCACAATAATTGAGTCAGATTTCGGCAATGTTGACGAAATTACTTTTGAAAGTATAGTGTCACAAGGTAGCAATTACGCGACACTGGAATAAGTTGTACAGCAAAGCTAACCTAGGGATACATGTAGTTTGGATAACCAAAGTTACTCAGAAAATGAAACTAGTACTGCACATTTAGTGCAATTTACTTCCACACTGGCATTCACAGCTGTCCAGATGAAACAAAGAGGGCTGTGCAGGTCAAAGGGGGTTCAATGACAGTACAGAAGAAATGGCCATTTTAAAACTAGTACTTTAACTACTTGAATCACGTGAATCAACATGAACACCGTTGAATTACAAGCAAGCTACTGCAAAATGTAGTTAAACTGCGCGTTTAGTTAGCCTGCGTGCAGTTCACTTCCCCAACACTTGATCTGACAATTCCTGTACGAGTTGATTAGGACCGACAGGCTTTATTTGAAGCATTACGTCAAATTATTGCAATTGTGGGATAGACTATGCAATGAAGTGTCAGTGAACAGTTGACCACCCATACAACTTTCTCTAGCAGTAGCACACAAGTCAAGAGGATCAGGAGACCTTAGGATACTTATCAGTGCACCAGCCAAAAATAACCAGGCAAGGTAATCTGTTCACCACGAAAATGTTAATAAACCAACAAGACCCAATGATGTAACCCCCTATAATAAAACTTAAACGCAAGTATTAACTTCAGAAAATACCTTGCACGTAAAGTGTTGAATATTACTTTGGCACATTGTTAGTTACTTACATGGGTGAATTTCATGCCAACGAGCTTGAATCCCTTCACTTCAAAACGCTTAATGATCTCTCCGATGAGTCCCCTTTGAACGCCATCAGGCTTGATTGCAATGAAGGTACGCTCGTCGTTTCCCATTATGCTGCAAAATATACGTGTATGTTATAAGAAACCGAAAACGTCAAGCAAAAACTCTTACAACTAGTTACTTACGATTGTTGGGTGCATTTGGCACACTCGGCTTTGGGGCCGGGTGCCGAAGCTCCCGACCCCATCAAGGCGCAAATGACATGCAACGCCCTGCCAGGGCTATTACTAGATATAAATGTCAGACTCTACCGCTTAGGCGTTTAAATCCAAGGCGTCATGCAGGGCTACCTACAGAGAACGCGTTATTTGGCAAAGACCAAGTAATTGAACTAATCACTGACCCACAACCACGCTTGCGCATGGGCATATAAAATCATTAAACGCGAATCACAGAGTCAGTCGACTCGAAGACAGTGCTGGCACGTGAACCGCGTGGACGGCTACGTGGCAATGACAAAGGGCTATGCTATGAAGTTTCACAAAAGGATCCAGATGACAAAATTACCACCTGGTTACTTGCTAAAAAACCAAGGTTCTTATTTAACCCGTTTTTAAAGATAAGGACCAGTTCCAAAGACCATGCGATCTAGTCTAGACTAGACTGCAAGCTAGGTGCATCCTTTTTGTTTCAAAAGCGTGTGACCGATTGCAGCAATGCTAGTAAAACGCTGGATTTTGCCGGTAGCCATACGCCACATGCTGCCTCGCCTTTAGACAGACAAAAGGAAGCACCATCAAGAATAGTTTGATTATCGTTAGAGTGCACCAAAATATTTCAAACTGAATCAATGCACTCAAAAAACAAAGATGTTAACTAATAAAGCTAAGACTTCGCAGCCTGATTGCAACGAGGTTATTTTCCAATTTAGCGGGCCTCTTCCTCGTAGCCTAGCGTTAGCAAACTATTCCATCGACCGGCATTATCCTGCCACGGTTCCGTCAAAACAAAGCCGAATAAAATGCTCAGTGAAACGAATTAACATAAATTCTAAATTGGTATTACGTTGTTTCTAATAGGCATTTGAACTTACTTTGAGTGACAGGAAACCGTTCTGTAAACTCCACGGCAAGCAGTTGAGTCAGGAAGACCGAGGAAGGTGGTCCGTGGCTTTATATAGCTTATGGGCGGAGACTCATAGATAACCCCTTAAATTTAATTTCAAAGTACATGCAAGAACAATGAAACAATGTCGCACTCGCAAAATTGCCCAAGGACTACGCAGCCTTCTATTAATTTGCCATAATTTTTGTATGTGCATTCCCGAATAATTCAGCAACATGCAGTGATATCCACTTACACATTGAGCGTTAGTAATAATTAATTAATGTCTGTCTGAACTCGAGCGTGCTCTAGTGGTCATTTGACTTGTTGCTGGAGGAAATGGCTGAACTTTCGTCTTGGGTTGCAGAGGTTATTGCAAAATTTTCGCCAGATTTTAGATTATTTTAGAATCTTAATCTGATAATATTATATAAAACGTAATTTAAGAATAAAATTTGTACCACTTGAGACAACATTTTGTTACATTGTTTAAATTATATTTGTCCTACACATCTGACCATGCCAAAGTAGAATCTTTCCCCCACCTAAACCCTTCCCCAGTAAAATCATCCTCCCACAGGAACTGCACCTTTCATAAAAAATATGATATTATGACAATGATCTATGCTGCAGCTCAAGTATTCAGAGCCTCGGTTAGGACCTGGCTTGCCATTCATTCAGTAGCGGGAGAATGACTGAACAATTTACAATACATGAGGCACTTGATCCTTTACTGGGTTGGTGAGAGACAAATAAGGGCCAAAACAAAGCCATCATCTACAGCTGTCACAGAGACCAGAGAAAGAGATGCTTAATGTCTGCACCCAAAACCAGCATTGTGCGTCTAAAATCCAGTGCACTTATTTGCAAGGCACATGCAAAAACGATCATGTTGTCAATAGTGGTTGACTTTGAAATACTGATTGTGAACCTCGTTGAAACATATTGTTATTGCTACTGTCCTCTAATATGTTCAGTAATATGTATGAATAGTTATAGACCCATGTCCAATTTTTTTATAAAAAACTCATCACGTTTTCTCTGTTATCCTTAAAATGTGTTCCTTTTATTGACAAAAAAAAAACAAGTTAGTCTGGCCACTTGTAAGTTCTAAATATAATTGAAAAAGATGTTACAATAACTAGAAATAAAGTTGATACAAACATGTCATGCAACGTAAGGTGATATTATATGCGATAGATTTATAAACATTGTTACTGCGCCGCTTATCTTTGACCTGAGCACATAAGTAGGTAACATGAAACTCACACAATACAAGGGTTAGAGGAAATGAAAGAGATTAATGTCAGGGTTATGAGTATTAGTTCACTTTCATTTGACATGACGTGATGCTTTAATGTAGTATGGCTTAGTGTATGGTAAGCCATTACACGTCAGATTGTATTTTATTCATGAAAACCCTCTACCGCTCTGTGATATTAAGTCTAAAGAGACACACGTTAAGGTTCAGTTATGTCAGCCATAATGCTAAAAATCATCCCTTGGACTTTTCCCTCCACCCCCACATTGACGTTATTCAATGGTAATGGATAGAGATTTGCAGAGTGCACTCCTTGATTCCTTGCGGTATGAAAATATTAGGTAAGCCAAATCTCTCTGTGAGATTGAATCTGCTTTGAAACGTTACGTTTTCGCACAGGGCCCTTCCTGGCTGCTTTTCAGCGAATGTAACGATCGCTGAGGCAGCATAAGTAAGTGCCACTGCTTAAGATGGAGTGTGCCCCTGCAGGCTGGCTGGCTGACCATTAAACAATGCAGCTTTCACAGAAGCTCTTTTTGTGGCCGAGCTTCCTACAGGATTAAATGCGCTCATTAGGGATGCAGAGGGAGGAAGTGTAGTACTACAAAGTCCTGGGGAGACACTGCACAGCTTGCAGAGGATAAATGGGATCCACAAGAGGTTCGGACATGGAGCCGCGAGTAAACATCCAAACACCCACACGCACACACAAATGCTCAACCGACATGAGAGACATCCCTTCAATGACCACATGTGGGCAGACGCTGTCTCCCAAGTCACCCTCCCTGTGCCCACCTCATTCCATCGCTGCACCTCCCACCGTGGTTCATCATTCTCCATGTCTTTCTCTCACACCCAGCTCAGCATGTCTAATCAAATAAGAGGCCCCGGCCCCGTGTGCCAGGCTCGGCCAGCCAAGACAAGCAGTTCCCTCTCTCCTTCCCCTGCAACCTCCAGTGGATGCTTTTAGAGTGCAACCTGCGAGCTAATCCCTGGTCCTAATCTCCTCCCCGGATGCCTGCTACTCCCAGGCTCTATTTTCACCAAGTCTTTAAAGGTGCGTCCGTAAGACAGGCGTGGCCTGTCTGTCAATCACAACTCGTAACGTGACATATTTGAGCTGGACACTGTTGGCAGCAACTCTGTAAATTGTGTTGTCTGCGTGTGTGGCAGGTGATGCTGGAGTGATGTGTATGTTGTAGTGGACCACTGTGAGAAAGCTGTGCTGGGGGAGTATGATTTCAGCAGAATTGCAGTGCATATCTCCTCGGTGTCTGGCCCTATCTTTATTTTTTTTGTTGTTGCGGGGCTTATCTTTCGCGGAAAACCCTCTGCACAGTCTGTGTTACCAAGGGGCTTGCATTTTTGAGTAATGGACTGTAATACCGTGTGATTATGCCATCCGAAGGCAGACTGCAGGACCGCCCCAGACTGCAGGAGATAGTTTCCAGAGAATTGCTGACTTTCTCTAAATCGATGCCGGCAGACACATCTGTCACGCCGAGAAAACGGTGTCGGCACCATAGTTGGAATGACTCCTGTTCGGAGGGAGATGATTTTGGCTGTCCTTCCAGGGTGCCTTGACAGACAGTCTGTGTTTCGGCATTCGTCTATCTCTAGCTGACATCCACAGTCTGGGTGAGCGTGTCCGTCGGAGCAGACAGGCCTCCTGCCCTGTGTCTGCAGATCTGTCAGTCCCACCACAGCCCCCCCCCCCCCAGAGCCTCCATACAGAGAGCCTACCACCATGCCAGCCTCTTATCAGCCTCACACACAGGGCCCAGAGAGCATGGGGGGGGGGGGGGGGGGGCACTTTACAGTGCCCTGAACAGGAAGGTCAAGTGTAATGTTACCAGATATAACATTGTTTTCACCAAGCCTGTACCCTCCCGGTCCAGTGCAGAGTATTATGTCCCGGTCAGGATGAATAGAGAGAGAACCGCTTCGGCGATGAAGTTCTTGCCAACTTCAGCAGTTCATTGGTACGGCTGTGGCAAGGCAGAATGCTACTCTGTGTGAATTCCAAATGGCCAATGCTCCCCTTTGTGTTATGAATCCATCGTTGGAGAAGATGCTGAGTAAGCTTTGTTTAGAAGGCTCTATTCTGTTGCCAGTTCTAACACAGTTGGACCTTCTGTGTGGGCTGAATATTTTTCAAACCGTCATTTTTGACCTAATGATCACATAGTCACACGCATTCTGAACTACAAACAGGTAAGGGGCACACACACCCACGCAGGCACACACTCGCATGCACATAAACTCACTGATCTGTCACTCTCAAAGCACTACCCAGCAGTGTTGGCTGTGGAGTGTGATTGTATATATTCGTCCACACTGCTTAGGAATTCCATTACATTTCCACACACCTGCATTCAAGATTTAAAGCTCTGGCTACTGGCCCTGCCTTCTTTCCCAAAACAAGGAAAATATAACGAGTAAATGTCAAACGCATGTGAACCTCTTCTTCAAACGCCTGCATTATTGATGTTGTCTACGTCTCGCTCATCACAAGGCCATCGCCGTTTGTCAGCGCTCCTATAAGGCTGCACACTGCAGTCTTTAATTTTAATGGGGACTGAGAGAAGAGAGCGTTTCGGACCAATAGGCCGGCTTTGTGGAGCGCTATTGAACATTCTTGGGTACGTTTCTCCAATGAATACTGATAAAGCCGGCAAGTAGGCATATGGAAATAGCTGTGACCCGCCCGTTTCATTTATGGTGGGCGCACATGTATGGAACCGTTCACACTTCAGAGAACAGGCGTTTGCGCAGTCAGTGGAGGGCATGCGGGCTGAAAGCCACACCGAGAAGGAGTGCTAGGAAACTACTACCATGAAGTTCCATACGTAAACACAGGAGGGCAGTGAGACAATGCAACCGAGTCGGTTGGTATTTAGCAGTCACTGGAGGAGCAGGGAGAGGCGACGGGGAATCTGCTTTCGGTATGCTCGTTGTGCTCTGCGAACACATTTGTTGCACCTGGTGTATGCGGTGCTATGCACCCTGAAATGAATTTCCGCGTCGCTCCTTTGAAAGTGGCTACACATCCTCTGTCATCATCCTCTGAAGCACTTCCACGGCTGCCGGCAGTGAAATGATATCTTTATTCTTCCGTCTGCAGACTCAAGACGCTGTGAGCCGGCCTGAAAGCCATGGCAGACTGCATTCAATTAATATTCCCTTTCAAACGGAAAGGTGTTTCCTTTTTAAAAGATGACATTGAACACAGATAAACAGAATGCAAATGAGGTGGTTCAGAGATTCAGTTATTTCAGAGATTCCCAACTCTGGCCAGTTTGTAACAGCGGCTTAAGTGTGCACAGCTAATAGTGTAGGTCAACTTATCTAACTATCCCAATGAATAGACCACGTTGTCATCATTACATGTGCTGTGCTAGCAGCTTACATACCATAGTGCCTTCCCAGGTGAAGGTGTCTGCTATAAACATGCCGTCTGTGAGTTGGACCTTGTCCTGACTCGCTGGCCCCTGGAGTGACAGACTGGCCCGGGCTATTGCCCGTGACGGGGTGAGGAATGCAGCGCTGTCAGCAACATTCGACTGCAGCCTTCCACCAACCCCCCACCCCACCCCCACCCCTCCCCAGCAAACATCTTTATAACATTATGACACAGCACTTCCACTGTCAGCCCCCTTGGCAGGTATCAATGGAGCCAATGGTCTGGACTCCTTTATCAGTCTCAATCACTCCCTTGGGATGGGATTTGGCTGGGGAAAGATTGTTTGTGAAGCAGTCTCTGTGTGTATGTGTGTTGGATCTTGAGAATGTGCTTTTTTACTAGTTTTGTGTGTGCCTGTCTAGTGTTGTTTGTGTGACATTCAATGTGTTTTGTGCTTGTGTGCTAGTGTGTGTGTGTGTGTGTGTGTGTGTGTCAATGTTTGAGTACGTGTGTGTATTTGATTTGTGTGTGTGTCTGGCTATGATTTGAGAGCTGTTTGCCGCGTGGTGTCGGTATGTGTGTGAGAACCTTTCTCCCATCTCCCCCCATATCGTCTATTGAATGAAATATAGCTTGGCACCCCAGAATCAATGATCCTCTTTTATTTCCATTACCACTTCTGCCCTCTGTAAAAAAAGCTTTCTCGTTGGCCGGATCTGAACACACTTAACTGTGCCGCGTTCCACTAGCTATTCCTCAAATGCCTGGGAATGGGGGAAGCTGCTGCACATATCGTGTGGATGCTCGCGACAAGAGACGCGGCCTCTGTCTCAATTTATGGCACCGTTCGCCCTCTCTGAGCTCTTTAGGGGCACTTTAGGTGGGGGTGGGGGGGTGGGGGGGGGTTGCTGGGCGTTTTACAACCGGATTTAATAGAGCACAGGGTGGCGGCCATGCTCGTAGGCTGTGTGAAGACGCCGAGGTGCAGACAGACAGACGGACATTTAGAGAGATACAGACAGAGCCAAGTGATGCCCTCTCCTTGCTAGTCTTTAATCGTAATAATGTACTTTCCTGTGAAACTGAAAATTACATATTCAACAAGTCCAAATGGCAAGTTATAGTCGACACAGTGCAGGGGTATGTCCTAGTTCAAGTAGGCTTTTCGTGATAATAAACAAATATGATAGGATGCTGTGTATATTTGGTTAGGAGAATAACCTAGCCAACACTGCCGCCAGCGGTCCCCTCATCCTCTAGGATGACAGCGTCAGCACCCTGGACAGCGCCAGAGTCCTGCAACTCTGCCCCCTCGGTCTCCCTGTCTGGTCGCACTTTGGAGTTCAGCACCATGGACAGCACCCCCGAGGTCAAGAGGCACCTGAGGCCAGTTTGTGCACCTTTCAGCCTATTGACTCGGTGCCAGCCTGCCTCGGTGCCAGCCTGCTCATTCTCTCAGTGCAGAGTGAAGAGACAGCAGCCCTGCTCTATCTTCGGCTGGGTGAACGAGAGGGTCGACTGATTGAAGCCGAGGGCGGTTCCAGTGCACTGCGACTGCGCTCCTTCCCGGACGCCGCCACACGCCGCTGAACGCACGGTTGTTTCCTGCGGAGGACAGGCTCGCCTGGAGCTCCTGGTTTTTGTTGTCCCACGCAAGTGTCACGGGCAAGCCCGTATAACGCAGCCTAAGCACATCCTTCCGTAACACCTGCCCCGCCCAAGACGAACGATTTACCAAGGACAGTGTGGGTTCCCATTAATAGAGCATTAGCTTCTCCCTCGCCCACCCCTCTGCACTCAGCAACCCCTGGCTTTGTCTTCATTAAGACCCCCTGACAAGCTCCCCACGCGCCTCAAAGTGGGCCATTACCACTTTACATCGAGGCGCCCGTCCCTCCTCGCCGCTAATAGCCACCGCCGCTACCTGCACCTCCGCTGGAAGACGGGGAGGAGAGTACGGCAGGGTGGATGGATGGGCGGGGTGCGATGGTTAAGTCGCCTCGTAAATGGTTTTTATGTGTACCCCCCCTCCCCACCCCCCACACCCCCACACCCCCCCCACCCTCGAGGTGCCGCTCTCACTTCTATTGTTAGCACTTAACGGGTTTGTTTGCCCGCGTGTCCGGGACGGGGAGACTCAGCTGGGCAGAGAGACCAGGGAGCGAGGCGGCGCATCCCGGGGACTTGTCCTATATGGGGCTGGGATAATGCATGCCCCCCCCCCCTCTGTCTTATTTCCCCTTTCCATTGTAGCCACTTAGCGGGGTTGTTCCGTGGCGGTCCGGGTGAGAACGCCTTAGCCACGCTAGCCTGACCCCCCTCCCCCCCTCTCTCTCCGCCAGAAGCGAGTAGCGCTCCCCGTCCCGCTTGTCTTGACAGCGCAGAGGCAGCATTCCATCACCACTGGACAGAGAGCCACTGCAGCGTTTTAAGGAGACGTGCTCTGGACATCTCTCCACCAAGCCTGTTATGGCTGTCAGCGTGCGGCAACAATGGCAGCGCTTGTTAGACAAAAGATCAATGGTGGGTGTATTTGCGGGGTCTCCGATAGGGCTGGACTGGGCTGTCAGCAGCGTGACAGATCGCGGGCGCGATAGCCGACGTGCAAAAGAGACATCTGTCTGCGGCTAGCCAGGTGCACGGCTGTCAGGCATCGGAGCCCCTCCCGACTCGAGGCTCGGTGATGGCTTGACGGCTGCTACGGGCTGGGGAGAGGGGGGGGGGGCGAGTATCTCCAAAGCAGCAGCAGGCCTGGTGCACCTCGAGGAAGCCGAGTACCCACAGCCAAACAGGAGCCCGTGGGCCGGTGTACCGACAGCGGCAGCCGCGTCCCCCTAGCCCCCCCCCCCCCCCCCAACGCTCTGACGCGATCCAGCAAAGCAGCACATCGAGAGGAGATGAGAGGGAGTGAGAAAACCACTGAGTCACAGCTCGGGGGAGGGAGCCTCTACCCCAGGCCTCGAGAGCCGCTCTGTGTGCCTGGAAGTTTTTGTATGTGGTTTCGGAAAAAGCAATAGAAGTTTCGTGTACGTGTGTGTGTGTGTGTGTGTGTGCCTGGATGTTTTTGTGTGTGGGTGTGGAAAATCAATACAAATGTGTGTGTGTGTGTGTGTGTTATCACGTACCGGTGCGATAGTGAGGGAATGCCCGCGCGGTGGGTAGTTTGTCCTGGCCTCTGGCTACGCAACTGCAAGTGGAGCTAATCAGCAGTAATGATCAGGCCGAGGAGAGCTGACACACACCGGGGCCGGACCCACCTCAAACGTGACTCATCCACTGGATGAATTAGTGAAAAAGAAACTGCTGACATGTCTAGACAAGACGATGTATACGTGATGAGGACGACATAGAATGGAGTGACCCTCAGCTCATTAGAAGGCAAGGGAAACCCTGCCCGGGTGACGACCACACACCGCTCTGTGGGAACCAGACTCAAAGGAGTCGAGAGAGAGAGAGAGGGGGGGGGGGGGGGGGGGGGCTGTGGTGGGATCACAGGGTGAAGCCACTGACAGCGGCCCCGACGCTGTTAGTATGCGCCGCGGCCCGTGTCCTTGTGGCGCCATGGAATTCTGGTCTTATCACATTCGAGGGATCTTCATCCATTATTTAGGAAGCGGGCGTGAAACGGACGGACGCTCTTCAGTAATTCCTGGCGGAACTGGCCACCCCCCTTCGACTGTTTTCCCATTCCCTGGACATGTCCCCACACCAGCACTCGCCAATAACAGCGTGTGTCTGCCTCAAACAGACAGGCTTTGACAGATGGAGGTGAGTGTACATGCATAAGACTACATGCATACGAGATAAGACAGAGAGAGAGGAAGACATCGAGAGAGTTAGAGATGCAGAAAGTTCAGGGGAGGGGATGAGGACATAGAGAAAAGAGAGATGCTGAGAGAGGGGGAGATGGAGAGAGAGAGAAAGAGAGAGAGAGAGAGAGAGAGAGAGAGAGAGAGAGAGAGAGAGAGAGAGAGAGAGAGAGAGAGAGAGACTACAGAGCTTCATTACACTGGATTATTTTCCTCTTGGCAGTCGTGGCATGGTGTTGAACTATTCACGCGTGCACTGAGGTGTCGTTAACTCATTTAGAGTTACCACTTATGTGTTCCCCGCATGCATGTTGCCCGGTAGAGCCGGCGGAATCTAAAAGTCCATGCACACACCGACAAGCCTTCTCACGTTTGTCTTCTGATGAATGATTATCCGGAATAAGGAACGTGAATAAGAAGATTTACAAGCCGTAGGGCTGCCGCTGCAAATTGTGCGCCGCAGGGGCTTCACAATGCGTGACTAAAAGGAATAATGGAACTATACTTACACTAATGGAAGCCTCCGCCAAGACCCTGACAACTGGGCTGCATCGACGTTCCACCAGGTGGCAGTGTTGGTTAACAGAGAAGTGACGGGTGCTTCTTGTTTGTCTGCTTGGCAGCCTGTCTTTGGTAGCATTCGCGTGCATGGCAAAATGTAAACTAAACCAGACAAATGGATCACCACGCATGTTTGCTGGTATAAATTCCATCCGTTCCAGTCAATGGGAATCGGCTTCCAAAGACTAGCCCGCCCCCCCCCCCCCCCCCCCCCCCCCCGACGGGCACTTTTAGCTATAGAGACGCAACCCCTTTTCCGCTCCCCGACCCAATCTAATGTCAGAGCACCAACCCGTCGCCTGAGCAGGTGTCTGAGGTTGTTATCTTGGAGGCAGGGGGAGGCTGGCTACAGAGCTGTGGGCTACAGGGTGTAATTGATCTGATGCGGCAAGCTGGCCCGACGGGCTCTGTTTATCAGTCCTGTGCCTCATTGATTGGAAGCCTCTTTACATCGGGAACAATTAGCAACCCAGTCAAGTATGTGACGTATAGCTCTACACGTGAGAGGAGTTACAGAGAGAGAGAGAGAGAGAGAGAGAGAGAGCGAGAGAGAGCAAGAGAAAGAGAAAGAAAATGAGAATCAATAGGAACGATGAAAAAGGGTGTGGCAAGGCTTTGGGTGGACTCGCTGACAGGAACATTTTGCCCTACATCTCTTTTCATGGAGCCTCTTTATCCTCTTATCTTCGAGGAGGCAATTTCAGACACCATAATCAAAAGACACATTGTGGTTGGTGTTGATAAGCTCTTAAGGCCCCGTTCTAATAACCCTTTTTGTAGCTGGTACTATGGTATATTTAGTGTACAAGGCCCTTTTACCTCTTTCATGTTCTGGAGCCTTAAGGCAACGGGCCGTTTGAACCGTTCCCCCTTTCTGTAAACATGCCACTCGTGTTGTTAATGTTTGTAACGTTGATGTTATTTCGAATGCCGTCATTATCAAGGGAACACGAGAAGAAGAATTACAGAACCCACAGGTCTCCTCCTCTACCTCACTTCCACTTTGTCCAGTCAAGCTGCAAGGCCGCGGCGGTCACAATGGCTGGAGCGAACGCGCCCCAACACACGCTGACATCTTGACCCACTTCATCTCTGCGGCGAGAACCGACTCTTCATTCGGGGCCCCCCCCCAAAAAAAACAAAAAAAACGACGAAGAAGAAGGAGGCTCGTCAATGCGGCTGCCAAAAGAGATGGCTGCCAGCCGTACCCCACGGGGGCACCGATGAGTAATCTAGAGAGCGAGAGGAGGGAGTAATCGGCCGACGCTTTTTACCGGGAGAAGGTCACAGCGACTCGGGGCGTCAGCGTGCCCTGGAGGAGCCAGCCGAGTTATCATCCGCACTGTCAGTGATGCTTCTGCTGAGTCCCTGGAAATGACTCGCCGTCTGCCCACTGGGCAGATCCACAATGGCCGCTGCACATTCCCTAATCCCAATGCCAAATGGGAGGGAGTGGGTTTTCCCGTGAGAACGCCGGTGATGTAGGAATGGTCAAGAGGGAAGTTGGGAGCTGTTGGAATTGTTTCTACTGACCAGATACAATTAAGGGAACAGACCTTTTCCTTAGAAGTGTTTTTTTTTTGTTAATGGTGCAGAGCATTCATCTGACCTGCTTGTGGATATGCAGAGGGGATATGCCTGAGGATGAATTTTTACACACAGCAGCAATAATAAACAAATACATTATGCACCAGCATAGTTTGATAGTTCGATAACTGCTAAAAGAAACAAACAAGAAAAAAATAAGAAATTTTTCTATCTTATATAAGGGTGGATAGGAATTGGCAGCTTGACTCTGGCTTAGCTAGTTAGCTTAATACACAGTGACACCTCTGTAAATAGATTCTCAACATCTCCTTGTTGGCTGCTGACTGGCTTTCAAGTGCCATCGTTGTCCTGAAATAACAATCATGGCCCTGAATGGTATTGGAATAGAAAATGAGATTAGCGGGATCATTAAGTATTACAGCAACGGATACTGTGTGTCCCTGGGGGGGAGGTGGACGGACAAAACCGGCAAAGAAGAGGGCCACGCGTTGGCTTCACGACTGGAAGCACTTAAGGAAGTGCGCCATGTTGTCGTTTGTCATAGGACTCGGATGAAAGAGGGCTTTTATCTCCAGGTCATTGGCCCCTTTTATTACAACACATTGGTTGAGCCCCTCTGTGGCTGGAGAGGCGGAAATCCACTTTGTGCTGTCTCTAATTATTCGTCTCCAAAACAAACTGACATGGCTCCGATTCAAATGGAGATTTCTTACGAGCGTGACAGTCATTTCAATCGACGCTGCTTTCCACACGGCGATGCGCTCAGAACAAAGCATCGGTTTCGTCGTCGGTTTCTTGGGTGGACGCCATTGTCGTGGCAACCACAGTTGTCACTTGTCGTCGTCACCAGCATCATCATCATCATCATCATCATCGTCATCATCACCCTTGGTATTACCCCTCCCACCACTAACCTTCTCATCGCACCCGTCATGGGTCCTCGGAGCATTACCCTCCATCTTGTCTCTGCTTCCCCCTCCTCATTACCGTTTCTCCATTCTCACCCTTCATTCCAACCTGGTAACCTGCATCCCCACTCTTGGCATTCTATCCATGCCCTAAGGCTAGATGTGAGAGTGTGTGTGTGTGTGTGTGTGTGTGTGTGCGTGCGCTTGGGTGCTATGTGCCGGCCTGGGCTGGGCTGCAGCGCCCTAGATCCAGGCCGGGTGTTTAGAAGCCGCCATGAATAAGTGATGACATGGTAATCCACAGGCGCTCCACACAGGAGACTGCTGCAGAGAGGGAGAGGGGACTTGACCGTATTAAAATGCAATAAAAGTAAATCAGGTCAGGCCCCTGCTGTCTGTGTTACTTTGAAATGAGAGTGGGAAAGAGGAGACAAAGGATGAGGGAGAGAGAGGGTAAAGGGTGATGGGAGGGAGAGAGAGAATAATTGAGAGGGAGAGGGAGAGAAAGAGAGAGAGAGAGATTAGAAGAACAAGAAGGAACAGAGAGACTGACAATAGCCCAAACAAGAGATGGAGAAGGATAAGAAAACAGATGGAGTGAGGGAGGGAGAATGAAAGGAAAGTCTGGTGGGTGTGGATGGAAAGGGTAAGAGAGAGAGGGGGGATTAGACTCCTCGGTGTAGCGATCGGGTCTGGGGGGCGAGCGAGGAGGGCGCCCAGGACGGCACCCGCCAATCGTGCCCTGATACCAGGGAGGAGCACCGAGCGGCGGAGGAGTCCACAGGCGGGCGGAGGGAGAGAAAGGAGGAGAGAAAAAGAGGAAGAAGGTGGCGACGCGATAAGAGAGAGAGAGAGAGAGAGAGAGAGAGAGAGAGAGAGAGAGAGAGAGAAGAGAGAGAGAGAGAGAGAGAGAGAGAGAGAGAGAGAGAGAGAAAGAACGGCGAGACGCCGATGACGAGCAGCTCAGGCGGGAGCCAGAAGGTGCGGCGAGCGAACAAGGGCACAATAACCCCAAAGCCAACCCGAAATCTTTTGATAAGTCCCACGTAAGGAAATGGCATGCGGGGAGGAGAGAGGCACTGAGCCCGGAGAGCCCGAGGACACGTCTGGACTCATAATTAGCCATGCTTCACGGCACGCCGCGGTACGATTGGGCGTGCGGGCTCAAATCAAGACCCGCCGTACTTCCGAGCGCCGAATTAGCACTGCCGCTGGCTCGCCGCCAACTCCGTCGGCGTCGGAGATGAGACGGAGCGAGAGGGTGAGAGGGAGGGCGAGAGAGAGGGAGGGAGGGAGAGAGGAAAAAAAAAGAGTCAAAAGACAGAAGCCTGGGTCTTTTTTTTATGGAGGGCTCGGTAATGGAGAGTGCACCCGGCGATGCCTTTTCAATTAGCTCCGCCGCATAACGGCCCAGCAGGGCTCTGACTGGGTCAGGACGGTCCACGAGGCTGTTTGTAAAGACCCCGCCCCCTTGGCCTTGTCCTCTGCTCTACAAACCCGCTGCACCCACGACCAGGCCGTTACAACTCACCCCAATCTCCCCCCTGGTGACTGCCCCTCATCCCTCTCCCCCGTCCCATCCTTTTGTGTTCTCAGCCGACGTGATTTCCTGCCACGTGCGGCCCCCATAGGCAATTAGTTTGGATTTGACCAATTAAGAGGATCATAACGGAGGGCTTAAGCCGCTCCTCTGGAAGCTAAGCTCCCCTTTCCGTGTCGTCGCAGCGCAAATGCCCCCGTCGCAGCCCAATGATGTAACCTTGCTTCTAGGAATGTCGAAGGTAGAACAGCTGTTCTTTTTTCAATGGGAACCTATAGGACCTCCTCTGGTGATATCCTCCTCTCTCTCTTCGCCTGCTTTCCACAGAATACATCATGTCTGAGTTCTAAACTCACAAAGTTGGCATGGATAGCTCAAAGCCAATGCAATTGGACGGTGGTGCTCAGATGTGAGGTAAATGTAGCAACACCTTACAAAGCGAGGTGACGTGTCTAGTCCTTTGACAGCCGTACGAGATGAGGTTTGATAGATATTTCGTTGAATGGTGTCCTCTCTTCTGGTATTCAAGACATTCAAACCAACTATTCGAACCACGACGCACACAGGCCTCAAACTCTGTTTAAACAGAGGCTTATGCCGCCTTGTGTACTCATCCTAATCTCCCGCTGAGTCTATTTCGCAAGAGAAGCACGCCCTTTCTCCCTGCTCACACACTTTGAGTGACAGCAGAGCTTGGGAGCTTGACGCTGGTACCAATCTGCCTGCGTCCTCCCGGGGCTCCACAGAAGAGAGCTACGGCTGACTGTTTAGATGTGTGAAAACACACACACACACACACACACACACACACACACACACACACACACACACACACACACACACAACACACACAAGCACACACACACACACACACACACACACACACACACACACACACACACAAACGCTATTCTATTCCATTCTATTCTATTCTATTCTGTTCTATTCTCTGTAAACTACAACGCTACTTGTATCTTACATTTGGAGGAGAGAGAACAGGGCGGCTACGCAGATCTGATTTAAGACCTCTTTTATTCGCTCGTCACATACTTCCCACTAGTTATTCATATTTCATAGGTTACAACTGCCTTCACATGTATTTGAATGGTGATCACAGAGGTGTACACTCCTCTCTAAGTAAAATGTGGCAGGCTATATTGAAAATCAGGGTTAATCAGTGTTTGGTTAGAGAAGTGTTCTGTTTATGAAATGTTTACTACCTCATTTACAGGGACTATTACAGGGACCATCTTTTTAAATTGTAAAACGAAGATCCTTGATCTGGGTTAATAATAATTTTGGGGTAATTTCACGTTTGAAATGTTGAGGGTATGAAGCTTTGCTTATGCATTTTGTATAATTAACAATTTGCCTTCCATGGAACATGGCACATACTATACACAATAAAAGCAATGGACTAACGTGTGTTTTGTTGCATAAAAGTTGATCTACA
>JAPMUY010007534.1:82500-115452 GCA_026901105.3 Galaxias olidus | reverse complement strand
ATTGAAAAAAACTGTATGACAGTGGTAAAGTCATAGGTCTTTATCAGACCTGGAATAGGATGTCCACACATCTAATTCTGCCACACACCTCCCAATGAATGTCTCCTAGCCTTTTCTTTTCTTGGTTTTTAATATATATATGTAAAAAGACTAAGCTATCACATACTGTGCCAACACTCCATGCATGGCAGAGGATATTTGTCTCATTGCTAAATTAAAACAAAGCAAAAGGGACAACCAACCAGCTCCACCCACATTGGAACATTAGGGAAAGAATGTCGAGGCATGTATGAGGCGTGTACGAGGCATGTTCGAGGCCTGTTCGAGACGTGCTTGAAGACACGGCAGCCCTGAGGTGGAGAGAGTTGTTTGAGGGTTAGTTGACAGGTCACGGGTTCAACCGGCGCAACTGCAGAGTCCATCATTGCCACAGTGCCCTTCAGCAAGGCATTTGACTTTTGACCCACTCCGACAAACTCGCCTCATAATTCTTTCTCTCACGCTGACCGCGCCTTGCCATCTCATTTTTACATGACAGTGGCACACCTTATTTCCTGTGGCGCTCCATTTCAAGATGATTCATTGGACTTTCTTCTTTCGATTGCTCTCGCTCATCACTTTTCAAAAGCTTGCTTTGGCTGTGATCTTCTCTATGCTCCATCCATCCATTAGCTCTACCGCTTATCCCTGGCAGGGTCGCGGGGGGGCTGGAGCCTATCCCAGCCGACACAGGGCGAGAGGCAAGGTACACCCTGGACAGGTCGCCAGTCTATCACAGGGCTGACACATAGGGACAAACAACCACACACACTCACACTCATGGGCAATTTAGAGTCACCAATAAACCTGCATGCTTTTGGACTGTGGGAGGAAACCGGAGTACCCGGAGGAAACCCACGCAAACACGGGGAGAACACGCAAACTCCACACAGAAAGGCCCTTGGGTCAGGTGGGGATTAAAGTCTCTGTGTTGCTGAGTGTAAACACAAACACACACACACACACACACACACACACACACATTATCCCCGTCCTGTAACAAGCTGTTTCCAGGCTGTGTGCTCAGTCACCTTGCCAAAAACTAGTTATGTATTAACGTCTGCTCATAAAAGGTAAGGTCAGGTGGGATCTTCAGATCGGCTGCCAGGGATCCCCATTCACTGGAGGGTTGGAGCTCACTAGTAGTCTGACTCACTCACAGAGACACACACACACACACGCACACACACACACACACACACGCACACACACACACACACACACACACACACACACACACACACACACACACACACACACACACACACACACACACACACACACACACACAGATATATACAAACACAGGGGCCGTAGGGCTTATGTAGGTTAGCTGTGCAGGAGCAGCGGGTCAGCTTCATGGCAGGCTGAAGGGAAAATACACGGAGAACTCATTAATACATTGCAAACCCTGAAAGCTGCCTTGCAGATATACACCATCTGCTACTGAAGAGAGAGGGGAGGAGGGAGGGAGGGAGGAGGGAGGGAGAGAGAGGGAGGGAGCTAGAGGGAAGTGTGGATGAGAAAGAGAAGGCGTTTGAAGGACAACTATTGTGAGAGGTTAGCGAGAGACACAGATTATACGACATACTCTGCACTATAATCTAAGTAGTTCAAATTGTTGCTAACTTTGTTTTCTTCTCCATTTTACTCCGCAGACAATTAGACAGATCGAAGCAAATGATTTCGGTCAGATATAATCAGCCTGACAGGTTTTCAAGATGGGGAGGCAGATGGTGTCAATTGCAAACAAAACAAACAAAAGGAGTAGCAGCGAGGACCTAGGCCTAGGCCAACACCATGAACAAATACACTGTGTGTCTGCGTGTCTGTGTGTGTGTGTGTGTGCCACACTATGTAAAAACGCAGAATGTCTGTGTGCGATTGTGGGTGTCTGTGTGCGATTGTGGTTGTGTGTGTGTTTGTGTGGGTGGGTGTCAGACTGTAGAAATGCACACAGTTTTAGACGTACTGCAGGGAGCCTGACTGTTGCCCCAGCTGATCAGTCTCCTAACCAGTGGATGTCACCATCTATTATTCTCTTTTGGGAAAGGTGGACGGTGGTCAAGACAAAAACACACTTACCGAGAAACCGCACAGGCACAGCTTTTTCAAACGCTTGATTTTGTACACAGAGTATTCCAAATCTGTGCTATCAAAATACCATCTATACTGGTATAAAAACCTGACAACTTTCTGAGTCAACTAAGATATCATTGAGTTAACTCCTCAGCAACCCAAGCCCAGCCATAGTTGTTTAGTTTTCTTGTTGCACAGCTACCCTAACCCCAAGCAGTTAACATTCTGGAACTGCCACTTGGCACCCTTTCCTACGAACGGAGGCAGTTTGTGCGTGTATGTGTGTGTGTGTGTGTGTGTGTGTGTGTGTGTGTGTGTGTGTGAGTGTGTTGAGTTACAAGCTCTGCAGCTTGGCTATCCATCCAGCTCTTGTTAGGGGTCCAGGCTGAGCTAATTGGTAAAGAGTTTATTAGCTGTTTTGTTCCTCCCCGTGTGTGTGTGTGTGTGTGTGTGTGTGTGTGTGTGTGTGTGTGTGTGTGTGTGTGTGTATGTGTGTTTGTGCATGGGTTGGCCTGACAAATACTCTGGAGAGCAAAGGCAAAAACAGATTGCTCTGCCTAAGGGTGCCGAAACGGAGTGAAAGTCTAAGAGAGAACGAGAGAGAGAATAAAACGCGATCGAGAGAGAAATTTGACACTATCATTGTCCCCCCCCCTTCTCACCGTGCTTTGACCCTCACACATCCAGAGTTTAACTCGATGGAAGGAAGAGTGGTGTAAGGCACGTTCCACACCAAATGCGTTGTGTGTGTGTGTACAGGCTGCAAGGTGTCCTGAGAACGTCCAGTTTTCTTCCATCTTTCCCGTTTGTTCCTCACCTAAATATTTTTGTCTTTACTTTTCTTGATAATCTCCCTGGGGGAGACAACTAATCGACTTGAATGTGCGCCGCACACACAATGTTGAAGTTAGAACAAATGAATGCAAGGGGCGCTTGTTTTTCAGTAGTGGACCTTAAATTAAAGCAGCTATGAATCCACATTCACTTATCTATGCTGTGCTGGAATTGTTAATGATCGATAACTATGGAATCTAACAAGTATAGCAACCTTTGCCTCTTACAAATGACTATACAGGTATGAGTCCAATTTTCAGACCACAAGATCACGTGTGCACTTGGCTATTGCTATACCTTTATTTTCCAAAGGTTGCACTATTTCATCTGTTTTAATGTCAGCTTTTAGAAAAAACTTTCTCTTCATGGTAACTTTTCAAAGCACTACAGCAAAAACGTACCTGATAAAATACCACCCCATACAGGCTCTATATGCATGTAAATGTATATATCTCTAATATATCTATATTAGATATCATATATCTCGTATTTGATTGAATACTTTCCATATTTTTACTTGTTTGGATAGTTATTTAGTCTTGATTACATTTTGTGTATGCGATTCACTTTAGGGATCTTATGGAAAAAAATATTGGTCTTAGTCTAAAATTTTCCAAATAAAGCCTATTGCAGCTAAAAATAGCAATGGTGTGTGACGGTCTGTTTACATTTTTCCAAGTTTCGTTTTACGTAATTCTCCTCTGGACTGAATAAGCCATTAGTTTCACTTTAGTTTCTTTGTAATACACCAGAGAGTCAAATCGTGCACTCCCCTGCAGGGTACAGTGTTTAAATTGAGTCCATAATTTTCTCCGACAAGCCCCAACAATGGACCCAGGAAGTTCTTCACATTGAAGTTCTTCACATAGCATAAGTTCTTCACATAGCCCGTGCCATAAATTTGACGAACAATACATTCTTGTAAATTATCCATTAAACTAACTTTACAAGGACAAAACTAACAATGAATTACATTCTTGTGTAATAATGTAATTGCAATGTGATTTTATTTTACCTTTTCATTCTACAGTTACCGGCTGTATGGTTGCAGGGAGTGCAGGTATGACTTCAAGAAAATATATATGAATATAGACTTTTTTCCATAATTGTAGGCCGACTATAATTCTAATGATGTTGAGCCTGTTAAAAGTACATACAAACACAAATCTACGGTTTTCTTTTATTTTTAAGTTGTTGCCGTTGCTGCAGTTGTGTTAGCTCCAGCTGCCCTTGGGGCTGCTGGATTTACAGCAGCGGGCATTTCTGCTAAATCTGTCGCCGCAGGAATGATGTCTATCGCTGCGGTTGGAAATGGAGGCGGCATAGCAGCAGAAAGCACAGTTGCACTTTTACAGTCAGCAAGTATTGACATGTAAACTCGATTGACTGCACCTTAAGATAGTAGATCTCAGACCACAGCAAAAGCTTGCATCTTGATCTCTGAAATGTAATAGCAAAGGGGTCTGAGTCAAAAACTTTGAGAACGACTTGTCTAAGATATCAGCTTGTTACATATTATTATGAAGTCAAGATAATACCTTCAATAACCTATCTCTCTTGCTGTAATTATGTTTCATAATATATATATATTTCTTTTTAGAATGAGGTCTCAATAAGGATGTGTTACTCAAGGTGTTTATGTTTGTGGCGTTCCTTTAGGTATGGCGGGTCTGTCAGGGACAACAGCAGCAGCAGTTGGCGGAGTGGGGGCTGCAGTGGGTGCCGCGGTGAACAGTACAGGGGCAGCAGCAGCAGCAGCAGCAGGTGCGGCGGCAGCAGCAGCAACAGGGGCGGCAACCGTGACAGCGGCGTCGACAGCAGCGTCGATAGCGGCGTCGACATTGGAGGCAATAGCGGCGTTAGTGTAAAGCGATCAATGACTCATGAGAACTAGGCTATTCTGAATACCACAACTTACCAAACCACAATGAAGGAAGCTGCCAAGCAAGAAAGCAATTCTTTAGTTCATTGTATTTACCTTTTATCCATTTTAAAACATGGTCAGAAGGGAGTTTTACTTTATTGTTCTGATGACTTACATCCAAAATATTGTCAACAATAGTTTAGTACAAATGAGAACACCAGACACACTTTTATTGAGAATTTATATATATACGCATAATTACAATATTATTTGTTTTGTATAAAGTACAGCCCTTTAAAATTTGTACAACTTTTTTTTACATTTAAATAAAATTGTGATTGTAGATTAAAGCAATTGGGGCAATAGTTGGAGAAATTCTTGTTGCAATTCATCTTAATTGAGTCTGAATATTTACTTAAGCTTCCTTATTAAAATAAAAGTGTGTGGGAAGAATTGTAGTTCTCAATTTTCTCAAATGTTGCCACTTTTGTTCATCACAACACATTATCAAACCTAAATAATCGCATTGACTGTGTTTATTATGACAATCTAAAACCACCATCAAAACCCACTTTTGGTCACCGATCATGCAGTGTTGTGAAAAAGTATTTGCCCCCTTACAGATTTCTTCTGTTTTTGCTTTTTTGTCACACTTACATTTTTCAGATCATCAAACAAATATTAATATCAGACAAAGACAACCTGAGGGAATACAAAATGCAGTTTTTAAATGATGATTTCATTTATTAAGCTAGAAAAAAGCTATCCAAACCAACCTGGCCCTTGGTGAAAAAGTAATTGCCCCCTAAACCCAATAACTGGTTGTGCCACACTTGGCGGCAACAACTGCAGTCAAGCGTTTGTGATAACTGGCAATGAGTCTTTCACATCGCTGTGGAGAAACTTTGGCCCACTCTTCTTTGCAGAATTGTTTTAATTCAGCCACATTGGAGGGTTTTTGAGCATGACCGGCCTGTTTAAGGTCATGCCACAGCATCTCAATCGGATTTAAGTCCGGACTTTGACTAGGCCACTCCAAAACCTTAATATTGGTTTTTTGAGCCATTCAGAGGTGGACTTGCTGGTGTGCTTCGTATCATTGTCCTGATGCATAACCCAAGTGCGCTTGAGCTTAAGGTCCCGAACTGACGGCCAGACATTCTCCTTCAGGATTTTCTGGTAGAGAGCAGAATTCATGGTTCCATCAATTACGGCAAGTCGCCCAGGTTCTGAAGCAGCAAAGCAGCCCCAGACAATCACACTACCACCACCATGTTTGACTGTCGGTATGATGTTCTTTTTCTGAAATGCTGTGTTAGTTTTACGCCAGATGTAACGGGACGCACACCTTCCAAAAAGTTCCACTTTTGTCTCGTCAGTCCACAGAATATTTTCCCAAGTCTTGGGCATCATCAAGATGTTTTTTGGGAAATGTGAGACGGGCTTTGAGTTCTTTTTGGTCAGCAGTGGTTTTTGCCTTGGAACTCTACCATGGATACCATGTTTGCCCAGTCTCTTTCTTATTGTTGAATCATGAACACTGACCTTAACTGAGGCAAGTGAGGCCTGCGGTGCTTTAGATGTTGTGCTGGGTTCTTTTGTGACCTCCTGGATGAGTCGTCGATGTACTCTTGGAGTAATTTTGGTAGGCCGGCCACTCCTGGGAAGGTTCACCACTGTTCCATGTTTTCTCCATTTGTGGACAATGGCTCTCACTGTGGTTTGCTGGAGTCCCAAAGCCTTAGAAATGGCTTTGTAACCCTTTCCAGACTGATAGATGTCAATGACTTTGTTTCTCATCTGTTCCTGAATTTCTTCAGATTGCGGCATGATGTGTTGCTTTTTGAGATCTTTTAGCCTACTTCATGTTGTTAGACAGGTTCTATTGAAGTGATTTCTTGATTCTACAGTTCTGGCAGTAATCAGGCCTAGGTGTGGCTAGTGAAATTGAACTCAGCTTTCCAAAAAATATGGTTAATCACAGTTAATTCATGATTTAACAAGGGGGGCAATTACTTTTTCACATAGGGCCAGGTTGGTTTGAATAGCTTTTTTCCCTTAATAAATGAAATCATCATTTAAAAACATCTTTTTGTATTGGCTCAGGTTATATTTGTCTGATATTAAAATTTGTTTGATAATCTGAAACATTTAAGTGTGTCAAATGTGCAAAAACAATAAGTATCTGTAAGGGGGCAAATACTTTTTCACAGCATTGTAGTTAAATTTAAAAATATATATATATATTTTTTTTATGTTCATTACATACCTCCTGGGGAATATCATTAAACAAACGCTCAGAGAGAAGGTGCGCTATATATGAGCGCCCTGGGCCCTGTATTCAGCTTTTTAAAAATCTAGGGACGCCCGCCCCTCTCTAACCAATCAGGGGAGTTTTTTGCAAGGCATAAGGGCTACCTGCCTGTCAATCACCTCGCGTGCACACTCCTAGGTAAAATACAGGTCTGCTTACAGCGTCACCCTCCAAACAAGCTTGTTACAATTTGCGTCACGGACAAAAGTAGCAGCGGTGTGAACTAGTTGCAAGGAGGCTGAATGTCGTTGCAAAAAACTTGCCTGGCATGTCAAATCGTCAAGTGCAGTTTTAGAATGTTAGGAAGTATCGCCCAGATTTGACAAAAAGGCATTATTTGTTTACATGCATATGTTGGATATACTCGGCAACGTATAGTAGCTTTGGTGCCAACCGCAACTAAATAAAAACGATTGTCATGCACTTGCTCAAAATAACGGGAATACAATTATGAAATTGTTTTTGTTAACGTTAGCTAACTAAGTTGTTACTACGGAAACGGTCATTTGTGTCTCTGCTCTTTGCTTTGGTGTGAACCACTCAGTTTTAGATCGTTTACGATCAGACATTCGGGATTCTTTGGTTTCTCACCTCGGAATCAGACAAAGCTTTATGCGTTGTTGGTGAGAACCAAAAATGTGCAGTCAGAGCACGCATGGGCATGTGTGGGATGGGCCGTTGAGAGGGATAGGAGGGACCAAAGACTCAGGAGCTTGGCTTTTTTGAGTCGTGATTCAAATTCTTGCAATTTTCCCCCCAATTCTCTAGAACTACATACTGCACCTTTAATCGGAGCAGTGTCCCCCACATTAACGTTGTGCTTAAGTAGGCTTGTACGCGATGGCGTATCGCCGAACAGAACCCAAAACCAAAATCTACCAGCCCAACCGCCTCAACCCACCGTGACGCAGGCAAATGGCCCAATAACCCAGCCAACTTGCACAAGGACTCAGAATGTTTTAGCCTACACTGTAAAACAAAAGAAGGTAAAATGTACAGTTAAAAACTGGCAGCTGTGGACGCCAGAGGAGAACCGTAAAAAAAACCGGTACAGACGTATTCTGTATTGCGGTAAAGATTTTCTTTACGGAGTATGGACAAAAACTGGCAGCTGTGGACGCCAGAATGAATCTGTAAAAAAAACAATAAAAATGTGAACAACTTTACAGAACAACCTGCACATTATACTGTTAAAACCGTTGGAAATACATTCAAACTGGTAAATCCAACAGCCTTAACTGCTTTTGTTTCAATGCTTGTTACCGATAATGCGGTCTTCCGACGTATATGGAACAGTCAGGTTACAGTCCTCCCAGACTTTACAGAGACAATTATCAAGGTTGTAGACATTGGCTCTATTCATTCTAGAGACCATTTTCCTTGCGTAACCATTATCATTAAGCAGACGCCGGAAACGCAAGGGCATAAGTATACGGGAATAGACATTTTCACTCAAGGTGACCGTAATGTCAGTCAACCTGCATTATTAACTAAATTAAGCAGCAATAACAATTATCAAAACAACCCAAAAGAATGGGGGAAAATATATGTAATGAACAACAGTAATACAGCAAGTTCTATGGCAAACGCACCCCCTGGTGCATGCTGGGAAGGCCCCGCCCCCGGGATGCTGCAGTATGTATGACTTAGGTTCTTCAGTGAAAGCAACTAAATACTGCAATAAAAATGTCTGTGAAAGGTATTGATTACAATATAAATGTATGAAATCATTTTCTACAAGTCCTATCTAATAGGCCCTAAAATTGTCAAGTATTTCTCATCGCAGATTGAGCACTTCTACCGGGAACATATAGGAAAGAAAGTGTAGGTTTTAAGGAACATTTGAATATTACACTCAAATGTTTACAAATCCATTGGCTTTTAGCCACACTTATGAGTTATTTTATCAGGGAAGCTATGAAAATACTTCATATGTAAAGCAAGACACACCAGCTTTCTCCTTCATATTGACATACATTCACTGTATTTATGCACATTCCTATCTGAAAGGAATATCATGAATTTGTAAAATGTAATACGGTTTCTTTCTGTTTAAAACTAAATCATATTGACATAGAACATTGTTTTAACACTGGCATTTTGTAATTTTAACAGTATTGTATTGCTGTTTGTAGTACAGTGTTTCTGTGTTTAAAATACAGTAATCTGTCAATTATGCCACGGAATATGATAATTTTGACATATTTTTACTTTAAAATAAACAGTTTGTTTGGTTCAGTGTTATACAACATATTACTATAAATTAAACACTGCTTCATTGTTTATCTATTTACAGTGTTTTACTGTGGTTATTTCACAGTATTTCACTGTCAATTTCATTGACACTTTTTACAGTGTACCACATATCACAGAATCATCTGGCGCTTTAACATCCCTCTCAGTCACCTCCAAAATCATGAAACTCAGAACCCGAGAGCACGGAATCAAACATCGAAGTGGGACCCACAACTACTTTTGGAGCAACAGAGTCAATCGCCTCAGGAATGTCACGAGCATAGTATGGCTTAAGCAGGTTAACATGACATAACCGAGACGATTTCCGCCGGTCTGGAGTAGCAATCAAATAGTTCAGATCAGAGACCCGCTTCTCCACAGTATACGGACCCGCAAACCTCGCCCGGAAATGCGAGACCTCGAGTGGTATAGGAGCCAACACTTGATCACCCGGGCTAAATTCCCGGTGCTCGGCTTGACGGTCATACAACCCCTTCATAATAACCTGAGCACCCAATAGATTTTTCTTCGCCACTTGCACTGCTACGTACAGGCGATGACGAAATCCATTGACATAGTCCACTAAGGTCTTCAGAGGCTCAATTACAACCAAGTCATCCTGTAGGGTGGCCAATGATTTAGTGTTTGGGCATACAGTACATCAGCCACCCATTCAAAAAGAGTAAAAAAAATGTGAGGGTCATGCTTGTTCAAATTAGGCACCAAACGCATGTTCACGATCACATCAATTCCCCCTTGTGCAGATCCCACCAAAGAGCCACCCGGAGAAAGCATGCCCTCACCAAGAAGCCGCAATTTAGCCTGCTCCACCTCCAACCTCCGTCTCCCAGTATCCTGGCGAATCCGCTCCAAATCCAACTGTTCTCACTATCCAGCAACCTTAACCTCCCCTATTCCAACTGCATGGCCAACAATTCTTTTCAGGCCCAAAACCCTAGGGGACAAGTGCCCAGATGCCTACCGGAGCTATTACTGCATAATAGCGCGTCAGGAACACACCCCTTCCAAACGGCCAACACAACTGCTCAACATCCCAAAGTTCCCACAATATGCATGATGTATCTCCCCAAGAATCAGTAACTAAATCAAAACAAAACAACTCCGGATACAAAACACGCAGCAACAACCAACGAAGCTGGGACTACTCACCCAATCAGCTGCGCACTAATCACCATGCTCTGGTAACACCAAACGCCAACTGAACCGTAAATGGATGACCCCCATTTGTTACGACCGGCTCCAGTGGCCATAACAAAATGGAGACACACCATGAGGGAACGTTTAACAAAAGTAACTTCATTAACCAAAAATCAACCAAATACTAACTAATTGAAGGATGGGGTGTGAGCGTCAGTAACGACAGTAGTATGTGTAGTGATAAATGATGGGTGGAGGTATGAGGGTAGGTGCTGAAGGGTGCATGAAAGCATAAAATAACGACGGAATAAAAAAAACAACACAAACCAAAATGGGGGGCCTAGAAGGAAGAGCAGAGTTCAGCCTTCAATACAATAATACCGGACAGGTTATGCTACAAACTGGACACCATTGGCCTCCCCCCTCTCACATGTGCCTGGATAAAGGACTTCCTAACGTCCCGACCCCAGACTGGGAGACTTGGCCCCCACCTCTCCTCCACCCGCACGCTGAGCATCGGCTCCCCACAGGGGTGCGTGCTGAGCCCCCTCCTGTACTGCCTCTACACCCAAGACTGCAGGCCGGCCCACAATGACAACCTCTTCGTCAAGTTTGCGGACGATACCACGGTGGTCGGTCTCATCTCCAGGGCTGATGAGGCGGCCTACAGAGAGGAGGTCCTGAAGCTGGTTGCTTGGTGCTCTGAGAACAATCTTGTTCTAAACACCAAGAAAACCAAGGAGATCATCATTGACTTCAGGAGGCACCGCACGGACCCAGCCCCCTCTACATCAACGGCGAGAGTGTGGAGCGTGTTCACACCATCAAGTTTCTGGGCGTGACTATCTCGGCCACCATCTCCTGGACAGAGAACGTCACCGCCATCATCAAGAAGGCTCAGCAGCGGCTACACTTCCTGAGAATCCTCAGGAAGCACAAGCTGAATTCCACCTTACTGCTGACCTTCTACCGCTCATCAATCGAGAGCCTGCTGACATACTGCATCACAGTGTGGTATGGCAGCTGCTCTGTAGCAGACAAGGGGAGGATACAGAGAGTCATAAAGACAGCACAAAAGACCATCGGCTGCTCTCTCCCTTCCCTAACGGACATCTACACCTCTCGCTGCCTCTGCAGAGCCAAAAATATCCAAAAGGACAGCTCTCACCCTAGCTCTGGTCTGTTTGCCCTGCTGCCCTCTGGGAGGCGCTACAGGTGCCTCAAGACCAGAACAAATAGATTTAAAAACAGCTTCTTCCCCCAGGCAATAACCCTGCTGAACTCAAATTTGTAACCCCTGTGCAATAGTCATATAGGTATATTTATTTAATTCCGTGCAATACCTGTTAATCCCGTGCAATACCTGTATAGACGTATTTTTCAGATGTGAATTTTATACATAGATTTAGATATTTTCTTACTGTAATGTACATAGACATGTGGATATATTTTTATCGGGACTACGCACCCATCTTATCTTATGTTATTTTATACTTTTATTTATTTTATTTTATCTTCTCTTATTCCTGTTTTACTCTGTACTGCACCGTTTGGTGATTGCTTAATCTCATTGTACCTGTGTATAATGACAATAAAAGGCATTCATTCATTCAGAGAGACTGAGTCCTCCGCACCTGTGGCTTAGACTATGAACCTCCCCCCAGGTGCTCCAGATAAAGGTAATCATAGAAACCCAACCCATTACCCCAGATGACACCAGGGGTCATCACAGTCTGTTGCCTCAAAGATGATGTCCTCCGCTGCGGTTGAAAATGGAGGCAGGGCCGCTGCAGGAAGCACAGTGTCAACCTTCCCGAAAGCAGTTTGAGTGACAAGCCTTTTCTTTAAAAACACTGCCTGCAGCTCTCTGCTGAGATGTGTTGAGTGAGTACAACTTCACTTGACAGGGTAAATTAACATGACTATGCTTCTATCATAGGACACAATTATGTAATTCCTGTCAAATCGGGTATGCGTGCAGTTTGAAAGATCGGAAGGCAAAGAGGCTGGATAAAAGAGTCTCAGGTTTCAGGTGAATTTTCCTTCTCTATCTTTGCATTTTTCCTTCTCTATCTTTGCAAATTCAGGTGAATTTTCCTTCTCTATCTTTGCATATGCAAAATTAGATCATATTTTCTCAGGCGACAAGCAACAACACTGCTTTCATTGTTCAGGAAACAACCCACAGGACCAAACATAGAGGTGCACACACATAAGAACAAACATATGCGCGCGTACACACACAAAATTACTAAAATCTTCTTTTGTTGGACAGTGTTTTCGGGGCCCTTAGCTTGTCATAGCTTTAAAGTCATAGCATAGAGCCTGACTAACTAAACGGAAAAAAACAAAACCAAACTTGCAATGGTTTTAGGTGCTTAAGTGCTTACACACCTGGACTGGGTGTAAGCTATTGGTAAATTAGTAGTGAATGGCCGTGTTTTCCAAAAGAAATACAAGTACTTTCCGTTTTTAAGTGATGTGTCTAAAGAGTGTTTAGTTGTGGTTTTTTTCAGGGTTGGTTTGAAACATTGAATGAAAAACATTTTCAAACTGAGTATAAAGCTGAGAATGTGCTTGTGGTTTTGCTGACTAACAATTAGGTACATTGGGTTTCAAAAATAAGTTTACTTTAAGTGTGTAAGCAATCAGAAATAACTGTAATAAGCAGCCTATTGCAGTAAATGTCGATGTCACGATGACGTTTGTATTTTTCTTAAGTTTCGTTTCACCCAATTCTGGGTGATCTGGAATCGATTAGCTAAGTTTCTCTTTCGGTTGCTTTGGAGTACATAAGGCAGTCCCATCCCTCAGTGCTCAAAGACTCAGACAATCGTCAGCTTCACAACAAAACCATTCAGTCTCACCCATAAGAACTGTCTCACGATGGATCCATGTAAGTACAACTATCTTCACCTATATTTTCTATTTGACTACTTGAAATATAAAACAATAAATGTTTGTCATTTATCTGTTCCATTAGCTTGACAGGAAAATAATAATAATAATAATAGTAATAATAATAATAATAATGATAATAATAGCAATAATAGTAATTAATTACATACACTATAGACATGTTTTGATTGTACATTAAGTACGACTTTTAGAACATTTCAAATCAGACAGAATGCTAAGGATCAATAAGCTTTAATTATATTTATATTACAATAATTCTACTGAGCATGAATTTTTTCTTCTTCCATCAAGCCCGGGTTGATACTGCCATAAAGGATATTGGATTCACACCAACAGGCATTGCTGGTGGGTCAGATGCCTCCAAGATGATGTCCTCCGCTGCGGTTAATAATGGAGGCAAGGTCGATGCAGGAAGCACAGTATCAACCTTCCAGGAAGCAGGTATTGACAGGAGACATTGTCTGGCAGTGGCAGCTTTGACAGTGGTTTTAAGACTGTAGTTCACGACCCTGATAAGCCATACTTCTTTATCATGATGCCATTATCATTCATAATACATTTAATTTTTTTAAACTGTAAGCCTGATATAAGACGTGTTTTGAATGTGTGTGGTTCATTTAGGTGCGAAGGGTGTATCAGGGACGGGTGGAGGTGGACAGCAGAGCAAGAAGTGATGGCATGGATCTTTGGTTGCGACTGGCTGCCGCGACTGACTCCGCCACAATGAAGGAGACTTCAATTACTAAAAAACAACAATTGTAGCCTTAATATAAATGTTTTTCCCGTTTTTCTTTTTACAACCAGGTTAGAATTGTAAAATTGAAAAAGTGAATTTTGTTTAATAAGGGTCTACAATTTCCACAATATTTTCAACATTACATTAACAACAAATAAAGACAAACAAACAAGTTCATGTTAAGAGGTATTTTTGAATTAGGTTACTCTTGAGTTTGAAATATTACCTTCTCATTGCTTTCTGCCCAGAACAGTGGTATTTTACTTCTGTACTATATATACTATATATTCATGGACGTAAGAACAGCCCCCTATAAAATGTGGACAAACATTTTTATTAAATTGTGTTTAAAAAATAAATAATCCCTAAATGGACAAAATGGACAACATATTGTAATGCTTGTCTGTAATTTATGCATGACTATTTACTCAACCTTCACTATTCAAATGAAAAGTGAGCGGGAATAATTTAAATGGTAATTTTTATTCATCACAGCTCCACATTGAGAGGCGAACTAATAACCAAAATAATAGACAAGTGGTGCCATGTTTCCGTCTTTTCTTTTTTTCTTTTTTTTTCTTAAACACTACACGTTACTACTAAGCACATCATAAACGTTAGTTATCAATATCCCCAACGTTTCAGCGCTGCACATAGCTACAAGTGGACGAGTCTCCATATTCTATGACGTAATGACATAAAACGCAGTTGGACATAGCTTCGCAGTCTGTGAGTGGGAGATAAGACCGGGGTGTGTGAAGCATCTCAAACGTTTCAGTTTATTGTGATAAACGTGTTGTAAAATATGAGTACATTTTTGGTCAATAATGACTAGGCTACAATATGAAGCAAATGCAGTTATGTAGTTCAGAAAGTGAAGAGGCCATAGCGGTTTGCAAAATATGCAACTCGTTCTCAGTTGGCTCACCTTAAATAGGCTATTATTAGATGTTAAAGTAGGCCTATGCCTATTTAGATCTGCAACAGTAGGCTAGGCTTATAGGAACAATGTATTATTTAGCCCCACAAATTATACTTTTTAACTGCCGAGGTCCGGAAACAGTATTGCAGGCGGTAATGAAAACCAACAACTAAACACTGTACGAACTCAACAAACAATCAAGGAATCGTCACAAAGACAGTACAACGGAGAGAAGAACAGCTCTAGCGTGCGTGAGTGTGGATGTGCACGTGTGTGCGTGCACACGTCAATGTTTGTAAGCCTTCTTATTCTTGTGCGGTGAAAGTAGAATGTCTACTAAGCCCTAAGGCACCTGCATTGATTGAATTAACACCCTGACACACAAATGATTATCATCACCACCACCCTCAGTGGCATTTGTGTGTTTCTGTGTGTGTGTGTGTGTGTGTGTGTATGTGTGCGCGCACGCACACGTTTATGTATGTCTAAACAACTATGCGTGCCAGAAAGTTAAAAAGCTGTGGGAATTTGGCTTGGCTGTTGAAAAGCTTTGGAAATTGCCTTGGCTGAGAGGAACACAGTCAGTTTGTCGTTCAGCAGCTGCACCTGAAGTCCAGGGGAAAAGAAGTGTATTTCCGGAACACATTTTTCCTCTCACAGCACTCCTTAAACAAAAACATCATTGATAGCAAAGAGTAGTATTCTCTGTGTGTTGTGTGTATGTGTTAGGTATATAGCACATAAAAAACATTTATTTCTCTCTTTCTACTAAGTGGATGGCCTGGATCTAAAATGATGCGCATAGAAGGCTCCAGCTAAAGTTTGGTCGTGTCTGTTTGTAATGTCTCTGGTAGGCGAGTGAGGAAGCTGACCTTGAGGAGAACAGCCCCACACCAAATCATCTCTGATAGTCACCTACTCCAATGCAATCAACCTGGGATTGAGTCGCTATTTACACACACACACACACACACACACACACACACACACACACAGAAAAGCGCACGCATCCACACACAAAGACACACGTACACCTATGCACAGACACTCCACTCACCAAGCACATGCACAGACACGCACGTGTGTCCACACACACACACAAACACACACGGACAAGCTCAAAGTGTCTAAAGTAATTCCCCACGTGACACCCAGTGCATTATGAAACATAAACCCTACATAAAGAGGGACAGGAAGAGAGGAGTAGATGGAAGGAAAAAGAGGGTAAGAATGAGAGAATGTGTGTGTGTGTCTGTGTGTGTGTGCTCTGCGCGAGTGCATGCGAGGTCTGCTCCAGAGCGTGGGACTCCGTTGCACGACAATGACTTCCAACACGTTCGACTGTGCCCTTCATCCTTTGTCCCGCGAGGACTTCTGAAAGATCCTTTATGGCATCTGTCTCTCTGTTATTCTTTCGCCCATTTTCTCTGTTTCTGCAGGTCCGTCGATTTTACACAGACGCACACACACACACACACATACACACACACACAAACCTAAGCATACACACGTACAACTTGAACTTGCTAGAAACATTTAAACACGGGCTGGACTCTTTAAGGTCTTTTACGTGATCTAAAGGCCCCATGCTAAACAATACAACCGAAAAAGGCTGTCAACTAGAATGTTTGGGTGTTTGTGATGATGGAAAGCAACACTGGCATGTCGAGAGAAAAAAAAGTTGTTTATGAGAGTTGGAGAGTTGTTGCCATGAGAATGACCTCTTACACACTGCCAGCATGTCTGCACTGCAGGGTGTCTTCTGAATGTGTGTGTATGTGTGAGTGAGTGTGTGTGTGTGTGTGTGTGTGTGTGTGTGTGTGTGTGGCTCCACAGTCCTTAGGGTCTTTGAGGCTGCCAAGACATCTTGACTGGTGAGAACAGATGGCATCCCACGGAGCATGTATGGGTGTGTTTGAGTCTGTTTGTGCGTGTGTTTCTTTGTGTGTAAGTGTGAGTGTGTGTGTGTGTGTGTGTAAAGTCTGCATTTTTGTGGATTTATATGTGAGAGTTCACTTCAAGAGAGTTAAGTGTAAAGAAAGAGGGGGACGATTGAGAGTGAGAGAGAGAGAGAGAGAGAGAGAGAGAGAGAGAGAGAGAGAGAGAGAGAGAGAGAGAGAGAGAGAGAGAGAGAGAGACAAAAGGAAAAGATGCCAGACAGTCGGTAACAAATCCCAAAAGTAAAAGCGAGTAAAATTGAAGAGTATTTTTGGGGGAAAAGTTTGGTAGTTTGGTCTCTGTGGGAAAATGTGTCTTGGGTGTGTGTGTGTGTGTGTGTGTGTGTGTGTGTGTTTGTGTCCTTCGCATCGGACAGAACGAGGGCGGCCACTGGATCCTCTGTCCCTCCCATGCAGAGAGCTGCTTCACACTCATCAAAGCCTGAAATTACCAGCTCTCCACAGAACCTTGTGAAGCTCTGCCCTCTATGGTTCAACGCACGCACGCACGCACGCACGCACCCACACACAGTTCATCAATCACAGGCAGTAGGCAGTATAGGCACTACAAAACCACAAAGTAGCGATGACTATGCTAGTATAATCACAGTGCCTGCGTGTTTACTTTCATGTGTAAGTCTCTCTGGACCAGACATCCAGTCTCCAACACCTCCGAAAGGCTCGTGGTTTTCTCCTGGTAGTTTCTCAATGGGAAAATCGAAGGGGGAAAAGGTCAAACCTTTCCAACTGTAACTGACGGCTGTAACTGACGGCTGTAACGCGACGTTGAGAGTTAGCTCCAACAAAAACGCTCACGGGGTCAGATGTGTGGTCAGCGAGTGCATTCCTCCTCTCACTCTCTCGTTCGCCATCCCCCTTTCCCCTCAGTTTCTCTCTATATCCTCTTTGTCTCTCAACCTGATAAAACAGACTAATGTGCACGTCGGGAGGTGGAGGAGCTGGATTGAGCGTGAGTGCGTGCCCTCATGGCGGCCTCGGGCGTTGGAACAGGATCCATGGGATTTTCTCCACTGACAACAACGGCACACACGGATACAAACGGTAGCTGTGGGTTATGAGACTTTGTTTGGGTTTCAAAACATCATCGCTGATGTAACTAGGACTAATGATTTAACCTTACGACAGCTGCCCCAGGCTGTACCAGACCAGACAAGATCTGGGGTGGATCCGAATAGTCAAATAAAGTACATTACATTACATTATATTCATTTAGCAGACGCTTTTATCCAAAGCGACTTACAAAAAAATTGATAAGGTAAAACTACAAGTCAGGTAGATAAAATAAGTGCAACCCTGACCTAATCGTCTAGAAAAGAGCTAAGCAAGTGCTCTATTAAACATCAGCATACAAAACAGAACCATCACAAACCAGCTACAAACAATTTCTGAGTGCAACCAATTACTTAGTATATCAAGTAGAAGGGCTAGGAAGACGCAACGTCGCATTTAAGAGCTGAAGTGCAGTTGAAGCAAGTGAGTCTTCAAGTTTCGGCGGAAAGTAAAAAAAGATGTTGCAGTCCTAATGTTCGTGGGGAGGTCATTCCGGTGTACATCCTTAGACTTTCCCTATTTCCCTAATTTTCCTTAACCCCGATGGTAACGTCACGAGGTTACGGAATGATCTGAAGTAAGGACTTCGGAAAAGACAACCGCGGTGCAATGCAAAATCCGACTATACTTTCACTACGCTACGTAAAATTCAGCGATGGCGGTGTTCATTGACGTGTATCTTCCGTGGATCTTCAAACTAGTTTGTTTCTGTGAACGGCCGAACGACCGAATTATCTCCCTTCCTTTCGGAAAGGATGCTCCAATGTATTCTATGCTAAAGAATTCAAACAGCTCTTATCATGGCTGCCACTCGGACACTTCTGGGCCATTTCACACAGTTAGGAAGGTTCCTAAGCAAAAAAAAAGAGAAAGTAAAAATGAGACAGACCAGACCAGACCAGACCAGACCAGGCAAAGTGGTTTAGATTGGGCAAAGCTGGGTAAACAAGGGTGTGTAACAATTAAATACTTTGATCAAAACAAAATGTTCCGTCCTCTAATTGCGACCTGATTTTATTAAACTTTTACTATCTCACTGTCATTCCTAAGGCAGGATGCTTGAACCCAAACTCTTTCAGACACATTTTTTTCACTTCACAAATAGATAAAATGTAAAGGTTTCTATGAGGATTCCTTGTTGTCTTCTATGGGGGTACATGATGGGTTTACATGTGAGAGTGTGTAAGGGTGTGAATGTGTGTGAGTGAGTGTATAAGAGAGAGTGTGTGTGTGTGGTGCCAGTTGGGCACTATCTGCCCAACTTGGTTCCCATGCCAACCGCCGCCAGCTGTCAAGTGGGGAAGTCAATTTCACACACGGTCCATCATGCTCTCCGGTCAACACCGACACACACACACACACACACACACACACACACACACACACACACACACACACAAACACACACACACACACACACACACACTCTGTCCTCATCATAACATCATTACCTCATTACTTGGCATTGGATGAGGTTCGGTCCTGTCAAGACTATTCTCCATCTCCCATCCCTCTGTTGTGCTGCCAAGTGACATGACAGTTTCCTAGGAGTCTTTTTTTTGTCGGTCGCTCCCAACTCCACGGGTCACATGACCATCAAACAGGAAGACTAAGGGAACAGACGGGTGCTGCTGACAATTACTCAGCAAAGCTGTCCTGACATTTACTTTTCGCTTTCTTTAACCCTTCGGTTGTTTTCATTCGTTTCAAACACATTATTCATTGACAGACAGGCGGAAGCACCTCACTCGTTCTCTCTCTCTCTCTTTTAATCTCTTTCTCTCTCTCTCTGTCCCTGTCACCCTTTAATTCCTAGTTAATGGTGAGGAATTATAAGTACATTGAACTAACAGGTCCTGACAAAGTCATCCCTATCCTGCTAACTGCTGCACACAGCCTCAAGGCCAGGCAGGGAAGACCAGGGAATTCCACCACTCCCTCCCCAGCAGCCAAGGTGTGTGTGCATGTGCATGTGCGTGTGTGTGTGTGTGTGTGTGCGTGTGCGTAGGCGTTCCCCTCTTTGTAACATTTTCAGGTAATGTGTTTGATGGCGTGCAAGAGTGAAGAAAGACTTCTATTTGCGTGGGTGTCGTTCATTGTGGACACATTGTAGAGACTTTTTTTTTTAAATAAATACAATTACATAACATAAATATAGAAATATCACAGCCAGGAGGGCCCTTTGTGACTGGCAAGGGAAAAATAAGCATGGGGTTCAAGCCCTGTTTTTGAAAGCCTGTGCAATTGCCACTGCGTGCGTGTGTGTGTGTGTGTGTGTGTGTGTAGGAGAATACCTTGAATTCCATTCAGTTTGCTTGCTTCCTGTTCTAAAGGGTATTCAGCTGTAATCTCTTTCTATTGTCGTCCTGTGTCTTCCTCTGTTCTTCATCTTCCTCTCTTTTAAGTACTCTGCTGGATTACTAACTTCACCACCATGACAACAGAGAAAAAGAGGAGAAGAAAGAGAGACTTTAGGACTATAGATGCCCTTTAACAGACAAACCGAGAGAGAGAGGAGGACTATGTATGCGCTTGATCACACAGGGTTTAATCCCCCCCCCCGATTATGATTATGTAACATACACATATGGACTTGCTCTTCCTGGACTAAAATAGATCACACAACAGGATATCTGAACACACACACATTATAATGTCAACTGTCCCTTATGTCAGTGTTGACGCGTACATATACACACTGATGCAAAAAAGTAATGTTACATACATTCTTAGGCATGTAATATCTGGTGTTAATATATTGTTTTTAAAAATGTATTGCGTAAAAAACGGGTTGTATTTACATAGGACTTGTTAATCTTTGATTTAGGACTGGTTGGCAAAGTCTGACGTTTAAACAATGTCAAGGCATTGTGTAGACATGAGCTACATCTAGTGGTGAATATTGATAGTACAGCAACATGCCAACAAAACGTGAGAGGACTGCTAAACTGAAACTACACTGTTTCATTTGTACATTGCATTTCAATATGTAAGGAAAAGTCTTTAGGAAGAGAAAAAAAAACACTTCTAAAGACACAAGAAATTTAGAGCATCTGTTACATGCAGAAATGATCCATGACATATGTTTTTGTAATTCATCACAAAGGATCCACAAACTGTAATTATTGCGAGATAAAGAGTAAAAGTAGTTTCAATGGTAGTTTTATTCACCCAGACATGAGGCTAATTTCAATGGTAGTTTAATTCCAACATTCATCATAGGTATTCATCAGTCTCCCTCATTAATTCATGATTTTACCAAAAGCTGCATTTTATGTATCAAATGCTGCAACAAAGTATATTATGGTACCATAACAAATAATGACAAATTGGTTCATGATTAAAGCACTGTATCTCAGCTTGCAGTAGCGTTTGTAAATTGATACTTGAAGCGGTCAAGATGAAGATTTGGAGTCAAGATGGCTTCCAACATCTTGAAGGAAAAGGGTGGAAATGTAAAAATGTGGATGGAAGACAGGAGTGAAGAAAATAAAGAAAGAAAAGAAGTGGGGAAAAGAAGGAGAGACAAAGCAGTAAAAATCATCAAATTGAAAACCATAGCTTCAACCACGGACACAAATAAAACCAACCAGAGAAATCAGAAACTGTCAATAAGCTGACAATTGTCCTGTGGTAAACAAATCAACAACGCGTGTTTATAAAGGTAAACGAAGACAGTAGATACGCCTGTATTAATGTTAGTCGCTAGGGACGGTTAGGATCATGGATGAGTCTAATAACAACAAGTTCTGTCAGAAGAATAAGGTTCCATAAATCATAAGGAAGTCATTTTAAGAAGGGTTTATCTGTTGCTGTAGACATCATTCTGTAGCCTACAGGGAAGACCATAACCTACATACGCCATTGTTTTAACTCGGTAAACTAGCACGCAGCAGTTTTCAGCGTGAACACAAACCATAAGTAATACTGTGTGGAAGGCATAGGGTCAAACAGGGTTCACATTTGGCATTTCACAAAGTAGTATCAAACGGTCTAGAACTGGACTGAACTAGCCTGGTTCCTGATCAGTCCTAGATGATGGAACTGATCCCTGCTAACAGTTACAGAGTGAATGTATAGTTCAGTGCTGTAGTGTAAAAAAACAAAAACAAAGATTCTTCACACAACAGAGCCATACTATGCTACTGTTACGTGCAACCACAGCATATGAAATTGTTCTGGGAATGTGAAAAGCAATGCATTTAGATTAGGCAACGCAAGCCAGTCCTGAAGTGTCTAAAGGGTTAGTACTGTACTGTATACAACCAGAGTCAAGAAACAACTATTGTGGTCTAAAACAAGCTAGTCAGCCATAAACTCAGTTATACCAAAAGGTTAAAGGTTAAAAGGGGAGGGGGGGGGGGGTGGGGGGGGTTATTACTAGCTATGGTGGTTTAGTGTAAGTATGAAGTTACGGCAAGTTCAGGTGCTGGTTAACGTGCAGATACTGCATATGGGTACAATGTGTAATCTGTTATACATCTGGTGTGAATAGGATTTGCATACCCCTTGTTTTTTGCATGTGTTTATAAGACTTGGGGTAAAAGATTTTAAACTGCAGTTAGTGTTGGTTTGGGCAATTCTGAAATCCCAGGCGCGTGAGGTCAAAAACTTTTGGACTATGAGATTGTTTATAAAACATTAAGCATCTGAAAAATTATTTCAAAGCTTATTTTGACCCAGGTCTGGTGTGCCACAGCAAAACCAAAGCAAACATAACTAGAGTGAACTTGTTTCACACAAAAACAGTCAGCCCTTCGGAGTCCATACTATTCTTAATCCAGGACCTCAACAGGTTTATTGCGTAGTCTTTGATAAATATGGATAGCTTGGCGCATTAGTTCCTTTTTCAGCTTCCATGGAAAAAGATTAGAAAAAAACAAACTTTCCTCTGATTGGGGAGCTTGATGCGCCACTCCTTGGTGACCATTTTGAAATTATGTTGCTGTGCCGTTTTCTCCTCGGCAGCCATTTTACAACTCCTTCTCAACCTTTAGCGGGTCCAAACTCCCCTCTAAATGACACTCCCACATGCAATACACTAAGCAAATAAAAATCCAAAGGGGTTAGGGTATACAATTATATAGATTTATACATACATGTAAATACATATATTTTTTAGGAATGTTAATCTGTTCTGTTTGCGTATTTTATTCTTACAAGGTACAAAATAACTTTCATATGTAACACATTATATAATTAACATATTAAAAAACAGTCTTTTTCATCTTAAAAAATTCCCATAATAAAAAATAAGTTCTATGTTTTTTTTTTTTACCTTATATCTTACAATATATTTTCTTATCTCTCTCTGGTACACACAACAACCCAAAAAAACAAACAAAAAAAAACACAGGTCCCTTCTTTTTCCTCATTGTGTGTGTTTCTTGGCAACAAAAACAAAATGGCGGGTGGTGGTGGCAGGGGTGGGGATTCCGAACTGGGACAGATGGAACCACAGCAAATTTACAACGGACACTTGGAGCAGCCGCACTCCAGGGTGGTCTCCATCTCCTCGGAGTACGAGGATCCGTCGGTGCAGCGGAAGGAGACTTTCCTGCGGCGGCTCTTGGTGGGGCCGCAGCACAGGCCGGCCGGGCAGACGCGGGGGCACTCCACCCGCGGGATCTTGGCCGTGGACGTGCACGTCTTCATGGGGTGGTGGCGCTTCAACTGCTCCCGCACCATCTCGCCCTGGCACGTTGGCTCTGCGGACGCAGCACGGAGGGAGGAATGGAGGGAGGGTTAGGGTGTGCACATGCACGAGCACAGTGTGTGAGTGTGTGTGTATCTCAATGTACATGTGTCCATGTATGTGCTTGTGTCTCACCGCTCTCACAGCTGGGCCCAGTGTATCCTGGCTGGCAGTGGCAGGTGGCCTCGCCGCCGTCTGACAGGCGACACTCTCCGTGGCCGCATCGTCGCCCCCTGCAGGCCGGAGGCTCCTGGCGGCGCTCGCAGTACTGGCCCGAGTAGCCGTCCGCACACTGGCAGCTGTAGGCGGAGCCCTGCGGCACGCACAGGCCGTGGACACACCTAGGTCACACAGAGGTCACACAGAGAGGTCAGACACAAGGTCAGACCCAGGTGACAGACAGACGTGGCTGATTGACCGGCTAACTGACCGGCGGACAGATTGACTGACCGAGGCCCTGGCATACTGACTTGCTGCCTGTTTGACTGACTGATCGACTGTACCTGCTGTTCTGACTGACCGTACCTGCTGTTCTGACTGACTGTACAGGCTGCTCTGACTGACTGCACCTGCTGTTCTGACTGACCGTACCTGCTGCTCTGACTGACCGTACAGGCTGCTCTGACTGACTGTACCTGCTGCTCTGACAGGGGCTGTACCTGCTGATCTGACTGACTGTTCTGACTGACTGTACCTGCTGCTCTGACAGGGGCTGGGCTGCTCTGACTGACTGTACCTGCTGATCTGACTGACTGTTCTGGCTGGCTGTACCTGCAGCTCTGACAGGGGCTGGGCTGTTCTGACTGACTGTACCTGCTGCTCTGACAGGGGCTGTACCTGCTGATCTGACTGACTGTTCTGACTGACTGTACCTGCTGCTCTGACAGGGGCTGTACCTGCTGTTCTGACTGACTGTTCTGACTGACTGTACCTGCTGCTCTGACAGGGGCTGGGCTGCTCTGACTGACTGTACCTGCTGCTCTGACAGGGGCTGGGCTGCGTCTCCCGGTCACAGAGCGGTCCGGTGCGGCTCGGCGGACACTCGCAGCTGACGCCCGTCTCGGCGCCCTGCCGACACGCCCCCTGGGCACAGACGCTGCAGGAGTGGCAGCCCGGCAGGATGCTCCCCTCTGCCCCCGCCGCCCCCCGCTGGGAGCCCCCCGCCCCCGCCGCCGCCCCCGGTGCACCCCGGCCCAGGTCCTGGAGCTCGCCGTTCACCCGCACGTTGTGGACGCAGCCGTTGAACGGCGTCGGGGAGCGGTCGGGGCCGGGGCGGAGCGCAGACGCCACCACCTGGGCCGACACACCTGGGGGGAGGGAGAGGGGGGGGGGGGGAGAGAGAGAGAGAGAGAGAGAGAGAGAGAGAGAGAGAGAGAGAGAGAGAGAGAGAGAGAGAGAGAGAGAGAGAGAGAGAGAGAGAGACAGAGAGCGGGAGAGAAAGAGGGAGAGAGAGAGAGAGAGAGAGAGAGAGAGAGAGAGAGAGAGAGAGAGAGAGAGAGCGAGAGAGAGAGAGAGAGAGAGAAAGAGAGAGAGAGAGAGAGAGAGAGAGAGACAGAGACAGAGAGAGTGGGACAAATATGGAGGAAAGAGATGTCAGGCATTAGATACAGTATATTAATATTATATATGAGACGCAGAGCTGTTTTAATTAACACATTAAGTTGATAAATAATGACAGATGTCTCCATAGTGTGTGTTCTACCTCCGACGTAGAGCTGTGTGTCGTGGTCCACGGAGGGCTGGCGCGCTAGCTTGCCCAGACTCTTGGGGGCGCCGCCATCCACCACCAGGCTCAGAGAGTGGTTCTGGATCAGCAGCTCCACCGAGTGGAACAGCCCGTCGTTCACCGTCTCCACGCTGCAGAGAGAGAGAGAGAGACACACACACACACACACACACACACGCACACACACGCACACATAGACGTACAAACACAGAAACACACACACATACACAGGCACACACACACACACACGCACACACACACACAAGGAGAAAAAGTGCCTCATTAGGACTATTACGATTCAACACAACACGGCACATTCATCAAGAGAACAAACAAGTCCCCCTCAGAAACGCTTTGTGTTTGATCCTTAAGAGCTGGGGCTGTGTTGGCCCAATGTGGGCTGAGAGACTGGGGCTTTGAACTATCTCTGGGTGCATGCCTCGGGCCCCTGCAGGAGAACAGGCTGTTGTTCTGTGGAACCTCCCACGTGTTCTAGATTGGCTCCAGAACTCTCGTTTGGAACCGTCAGCCAGAGAAAGGTGTTGAAAGCTTTCCTTGGGTGTGACACTGACCGATCGTGTGGTTGGAGCACACACACACACACACACACACACACACACACACACACACACACACACACACACACACACACACACACACACACACACACACACACACACACACACACACACACACACACACTCTTTATATCCCCAACCCCCTCACACTGAGAGTGGTATATTGAAAGGGTTGCAGCATTTTTGACCTTGTCTGACCCTGAGAACGGTTTGTGGGCATTCATATAAGTGTACACACGTGTGTATGTGTGTGTGTGTGTGTGTGTGTGTGTGTGTGTGTGTGTGTGTGTGTGTGTGTGTGTGTGTGTAGATATGTACATGTATTTGTTTAGGACTGATATCCTCCACTTTGGTGGTTTTGCTGCAGGGAAGACAGACAGCTAGAGACAGTGGTTTGGCAGGACAGAGGAACAGAGAGAGAAAGTGAGAGAGAGCGAGTGAGAGGCATAAAGAGAGAGAGAGTGAGAGAGAGAGAGAGAGAGAGAGAGAGAGAGAGAGAGAGAGAGAGAGAGAGAGAGAGAGAGAGAGAGAGAGAGAGAGACGGTCAGAGAAAGAGGGATATGGAGTTAGAAATTGAGGGAGATGTAGTGTGGTATGACCAAGTTCAGTGTGTGTCTCCGTCCACCCCAGCGTTTCCCATCCTAGGCCCAGGAAAATGTGAAAAACATTAAAAGAACACAACAACTTGTTATAGCCAGGGTTACCGCTGGTGGGTTCTGGGTTTTTGGTCGTCTAAAACCCTTACAGAACATATTCTGCCCCCTTACTGGTCACACTCTGTGGTCTCTTTGAGTGACAGTTCCTGGAGCAACCAGATTACAGTGTAATTACATTTACAGCCAATCGAAAAACTGCTGAGACTTCTGGAGGCTGTCCCAGACCGCAGTGAGAAACCGTTGAAAATGTTGGCCCACGCAGGGAGAGAGAGACTTGACAAAGGCAAGACAATCGAAACTTAAATCGATAGTATTTTAAAAGCCCTGAATAAACTGTGCCAATACGGGTCCATATCCAAGAGTAGAAATACATCTTTTTTGCCCGATATTTGTTGCTGTAAAGCTCCTATACAAGAGAAAACAGAAAAGAAACTAACGCAACACAAAACAAATAGTTTGATGAGAGATTTTCACAGAGATTCAACACCGACAGGTGCATGGTTCCTATTATGCAGACCATTTATTTTATCTTCTTTCTTTTCCTGGTGATTTTTTTCTCTTTCACCCGCTCCTATACATGTGTTTTCTTTCCCTTTCGCTCCCTCGTTCGCTCTCCATAAATCCCACCATGGTAGCCTCTCTCTATTACACGGTAATGACATTTACATTCATTCTGTGTGTGTGTGTGTGTGTGTGTGTGCATGAGTGTGTTTGAAAATGTGTGTGTGTGAGTGTGTGTGTGTGTGTTTGACTGAAGGTTTTGATTAAGCTTAAACAATCTGACTGACCACATCCACATTGAAAGAGGAGACAAGGAGGCAGGGGGGAGTCAAGGGGGGAGAGAGAGGGGGAGCGGTAGAGAGAAAACACGGAGACCCAACGTAGAAGGAGAGAAGAGAAGAAAAGAAAGACAGCAAGGGAACAGCAGGGGGCAAAGATGGCGGTCAAGATAAAAATCAAAACACAACCGAAGGGTAGGAGGCCTGCGACGAACAGAAAGAGCAAAGAAAGATGGAAAGATTGAGGAAAACGAGAGACCAGGAGGAGATTAAAAGCAGGGGATGAAATCTTTGATCTGAAAAGACAACATTGAGCGGAACATTTTAGACCAACAGCAACCCAAACCAGCATCCAGGCCTGCCAAGACGCTCCACTGCCATGAGGCTGAACGGCCACTGGGTGGCGGCAGAGACCGACAGAAAAAAAATGTTCCCTGACACTGTCCCCCCCCCCCCCCCATTTGCCAGATATTAGGGCTTTGTCTGTGTTTTGACAAGCTGAGGCTTTCCAGAGGCAATGCCATTTTTTCTGGAGGGGGCAGGCGGCTCTTTGAAGTTTGCCAGGGGCCGGCGTATTAGCTTAAAGCTGCCCCATTATGGAATTCAATAAAAACAAACAGCAGTCGAGGCGGATTTCAGCTGCCTCGCGTCCCATTCACCCAACCACTGCCTGGGGGCAAACGCCAATTTCCTGTCTGCCGGTCTCTTGGTCTGTGACCTATAAAAATAAAATAAAATAGAATACTTTGTTTCCACCTCAAATAAATGTTTCTTTTTAATAAACGACACAGAAGCACAAATGCTAGACCCTTGAAGCATTGCCGGTCGCTCCCCTTATGTCCTCCCATAAAGATATTTGAACTGGGAACCAAGATGTGTAGAACTGGGTACACTGGTAAATCAAATTCGCTTGCACTATTATTTGCTCATGTTTCCCAACCCCTTATGGTTTGTATGAGCTTCTTGTGTTCTTCTTGTGTGTGTGTTTGTGCTTGTGTGTGTGTTTGTGCATGTGTGTTTGTGTGTGTGTGTGTGTGTGTGTGTGTTTGAGTGTGTGTGTGTGTGTGTGTGTGTGTGTGTTTGAGTGTGTGTGTGTGTGTGTGTGTGTGTGTGTTTGAGTGTGTGTGTGTTTGTGCGTGTGTGTGTGTTTTCCCAGCCCAGGCTGGTTAAATTGATGTCTAGCAGACACACAGCCCATTCCCAGATTGCCGTGGTAACCTCAATTAGGTTTCCCTCAGATGAGAGACGGTGAGCTACAAGCTGTTTGACGGCTCCAAGGAAAGACCCCCCCGCACCCCGCCCCCCCACCCCTCGGCTGTGAACCGCAACGCGCTTTGTGCTTTGTCAAACTAAACAAATACAAATAAAACGTTTAATTCATCCACACTGTGTACCGTCTTGGAGGGTGCCAGTTCACACACAATGGTAATCTTCTCGGTGGGGGTGGGGGGGCTGGGGGGGACCTAAATCAGTTAAATGATTTCCCATTCTTTAATTACGAAAAACCTAACAAAAACGAAAAATAAATGCTTCTCTGTGCTTTTGTCTAATTTACATTGCTCGCTGTATCTCTCCCTTTCCCTCTCCCTCCGTCTCTCTCTCTCTCTCTCTCTCTCTCTCTCTCTCTCTCTCTCTCTCTCTCCCTCTGTCTGTCTGTCTGTCTCTCTCTCTCTCTCTCTCTCTCTCTGTCTCTCTCCCCCTCTCCCTCTCCCTCTATCTCTCTCTGTCTCTCTCTCTCTCTCTCTCTCTCTCTCTGTCTCTCTCCCCCTCTCCCTCTGTCTCCCTCTGTCTCTCTCTCTGTCTCTCCCTCCCTCTCCCTCTCCCTCTGTCTCTCTCTCTGCTCTCTCTCTCTGTCTCTCCCGCTGCTCTCTCCTCTCTCTCTCTCTCTCTCTCTCTCTCTGTCTCTCTCTCTGTCTCTCTCTCTCTCTCTCTCTCTCTCTCTCTCTCTCTCTCTCTCTCTCTGTCTCTCTCTCTCTCTCTCTCTCTCTCTATCTCTCACTCACTCTCTAAATGACACTTTAATACAATAACATCGTTTGAAGTGAAGAGACATCAGCAATGCATTAACCAATCATCCGTCCCCTTTTCCCCACAGTGGCTTGTTCTGCGAGAACCCTCCGCCAATGATATTGCTGCAGACCAGCCCGTGCGACCAATCGGACTGCCAGAACGGCGCGCAGTGCCTCGTGGCCTCCGGCGACCCGTGTGCCGCTGCCTGCCCGGTTTCTACGGCAACAAGTGCCACAAGATGGCCACCGTCCATTTCCTGGGGAAGGGGGCGTTTGTGGAGCTGCCCAGCATGCGGCTCCGCCCCGCCGCCCACATCTCTCTACAGGTACGACCTTTGACCCCTTCACTCGGTCTCAATCCATCACTCTGACGTCACGCCTTTGACCTTTGGCTGAGTGAGGCGTTTTCCGTTTGAGTCTAGGGGAAATGGAGATACAATGCCTTCCTGTCTTTCCTCCATGCCATTTCCCTTTCTCTCTCTCTCTCTCTCTCTCTCCCTCTCTCTGTCTCTTTTCTCTCTCTCTCTCTCTCTCTCTCTCTCTCTCTCTCTCTCTCTCTCTCTCTCACTCTCTCTCTCTCTCTCTCTCTCTCTCTCTCTGTTCTCTCTCCTCTCTCTCTCTCTCTCTTTCTCTCTCCTCTCTTTCTCTCTCCTCTCTGTCTCTCTCTCTCTCTCTCTCTCTCTCTCTCCCTCTGTCTCTCTCTCTCTCTCTCTCTGTCTGTCTTTCCCCTCTCCCTTCGTATCTTTTTGGTCACAGACAGACAGGGATCTCAGAGGCTGCTGTGCGGCTGTGTCCCTAGGGGTGCAAAGGTCATGACAAACATCCCTCTCTCCTCTATCGACCCCTCTCATCTCTCGCTGCCCTCTGTCCCTCGTCCCTTACTCTCTTTTCTCTCCTTCTCTCCTCCGACCTTCATCCCTCCATTCTCTTCCTCTGGTGAGTAACAGGGTCCGTTTAACCTCATGGCGGATTAGTGGCATTTTCCAAAGGGCAGGCCATTAACATATACATACGCACGCTGCGCGCACACACATGCACACACGCACACACACGCACACACACACACACACACGATTCATTCATCAAATGTTAACCAGTTACCTTTGTAGGTGAAGGACCTCTATACATCCACCGAACCCTCCCTCTTTTTCTCCTCTTCCTCCTCCCCCCCAGTATCTCCATCCTCTATCCCTCTCCATCCCTCTCTTTCTCTGTCGGCATGTAACGTTCTGTCACTTTCCTCAGAGCTTCAACTTCTCTCTTTAGTTGTCGGACCAGCTTCCCCGTTTTCCCTGCGACCCCTCCACCCCTGTCATCCCCACATCCTTTCATCCTTATCTCCTCTCTCCTTCCCTTCTTCTCTCCTCTGTCCTCATTCCCCTGTTTCCTGTTTTTCCCTTCGTTCCCCCTTTTCGTTCCCACATGGACGCGGCAGCATCCCACCTTTTCCCCGCTCTCTCTCCATACCCTTCCTCCGCTGCCTCTCCTGTGTCTCCTCTCCAGATGTGTGTGTGTGTGTGTGAGTGTGTGTGTTATGTCTTAAGTGTGTAATCGGATAGCGATGCATCAGTCGTCCCCACGCTGTGCACACTGTGATGCGGTTATGTGTGTGTGTCTGTGTGTGTGTGTGTGTGTGTTGTAGCTGATGTGTGAGTGTGTTTCAGAGATAGAAAAAGGGATCTGTGTGTGTGTGTGTGTGTGTGTGTGTGTGTGTGTGAAACAGAAAAGGAGCATTGGTGCAAGAGAGAGAAAGTGTGTGTGTGTGTGTGTGTGTGTGTGTGTGTGTGTACATGAACCCGCAGGCCGGCACAGCAGCAGGAGAGGAAACATCCCTTCCCACCTCCTCATCCTCCTGCTCCTCATATCCCTCTCTCCCCCACCGCGTCATTCCCCTCCTCCCCTCCTCATCTCCCCTCCCTGCTGCTTCTCCCCTCCCCTCCCCCTCCTCCCCCTCCTCACCTCCTAACCCCAACTCCTCCTTTTCATCCTCCCTCCATTTGAAGTCTCTCCCCTGCTGTGATTGGCTGGAGCAGAGAGCGGAGGAGTAATGCACCTTCTGGTTGCCACGTCAACTTCTGCCCCTCTCTCTCTCTCTCTCTCTCTCTCTACCTCTCTCTCTCTCGCTCGCTCTCTCTCTCCCGCTCTCTCGCTCTCTCTCTCTCTCTCTCTCTCCCGCTTTCTCTCTCGCTCTCTACCTCTCTCTCTCTCTCTCTCTCAACCTCTATCTCTCTCTCTCTCTCTCTCTCTCGACCTCTATCTCTCTTTTCCTTGCCCCATCCTCCTCTTCCCCCCTCTTTCATCCTTCTGTTTCTCTTTAGCCTAAACTCAACAGGAAGTTGCCCAACCTTTCTCTTTATTGCTCCCTTCATCTTTTTCATTATCTATTTTTGTTTGGTATTGCTCCTCATCATCAGAGTAAGGAGGCCGGTGTCACTAGGCTTTAGCACAGCGTCAAATTGAGGCCCAGGCTTTGAGTCGGGCCCTGCTCTGGCCCCAGGCCAGCTAATGCTAACCGTAACATAGGCGGTGTGTGTACTTAGCATTAGCGCTATGCTCCAGGCATGGCCCGCGTCGAGCTGATAGGAGCAGACACGTTTAATTCCTCTACTCACTCCGGCGTGTACTACTGTGTGTGTGTGTGTAGATGTGTGTGTAGATAATGCAAGTGTGTGTGTGTGTGTACCTGTAGACGGTGGTGGGGGGGTAGCTGGCGATGTCGTAGATGAGGCGGACGTGCCCCTGGTACAGCTCCAGAGCCAGAGGGTCGTGGTCCTCCTTATAGAGCAATATACCATGGTCCTTATCTGTGGCCACCTGGAGGACAGAGGAGGGGGGGGGGGAAAGCAAGATGAGAAGGAGGGCAGATAGAGAGAGAGAAAGGGGAAGAAGAAAGAAAGAGAGAGAGAAGGTTATTTTAGAATGAAAACAAAACGAGGACACATAGGCCCCAGACACACACACACACACACACACACACACACACACACAGTCACACACAGTAACACACGCACAAGCACACACATTCTGCTCCGACATGTCAGAAGGCATGCTATGCTAAGTGCTAACTAACCCAGTGGAAATGGGGCCGTAGGGGTTAGCGCTTAGCACTCAACCTTCAGAGGAGCAAGGCCAAGCCAACACCTGCTAGCAAGCTGCTCAGAGAGAAGAGTAGGGGGACGGAAAGAGGGATGAGAGAGAGAGAGAGAGAGAGAGAGAGAGAGAGAGAGAGAGAGAGAGAGAGAGAGAGAGAGAGAATGAGGCAGGAAAATTAAAGAGAGAAAAAAAAAAGTGTCAAAGAGAGGCGAGAAACGAGAGAAAGATGGATAAAGTGCTAAAGACAAAGTGAAAGAGAGAGAGAGAGAGAGAGAGAGAGAGAGAGAGAGAGAGAGAGAGAAAGAAAG
>JAPMUY010007534.1:67500-72500 GCA_026901105.3 Galaxias olidus | reverse complement strand
GTCTACAGTAGCCACACCCTCTCCGGTGAGTAGGGTTTGTCTACTGTAGCCACACCCTCTCAGGTTGGCAATGGTGATGTTTCCCTGAACTGGTCTACAGTAGCCACACCCTCTCAGGTGAGTAGGGGTTGTCTACTGTAGCCACACCCTCTCAGGTGGGCATGGTGATGTTTACCTGAACTGGTCTACAGCAGCCACGCCATTTCAGGTGAGTAGGGTTTGTCTACTGTATACACCCTCTCAGGTGGACATGGTGATATATATAAACAGGTCTAGGGTTTGTCTACAGCGGCCACGCCCTCTCAGGTGGGCATGGTAATGTTTACCTGTACTGGTCTACAGTGGCCACGCCCTCTCAGGTGGGCATGGTGATGTTTACCTGTACTGGTCTTCGTTGCCTGGCTGCAGGTGGCACGTCCCTCCGTTGGCACAGGGGAAGCTGATGCAGGCGTTGATGGGCACGTCACAGTTCTGACCCTGAAGGAGTGGAGGAAAAGAAAGAGAAGAGGAGAGAGGAGGAGAAGAAGAGAAAGAAGAAAGGAGAGAAGAAGAAAGGAGAGGGGAGGAGGATAAAGAACAGGGAAGACGATTAATAATCTTTCTGTTCAAGCATGTTGACGCATATACATTTTTGGGTGATATACAAACTAAACCTGTTACTGTTTGAGGAATTCCATTGTTTAAGTAAACTATAATTGGTTTCTTCCATCTGGACTCCATTTGATATCTTATCAGGGAGGGAGACATTTACTGCTAAAGCAATAGTGTGCTCGACATTAATAAAATTTTGTATTGGCGTCTCACACTGGAAAGGGGTTAACGTCTTTATAAACTCATATTCCCATCTCACTCTGCACTGATTCTTTATTTCCTGGTAAATTCTAATCCTGAGTTGTTTTCTTTCCAAACAGATGTTAGCTTTTTATTTAGGACCCAATCATACCGCCATATCGTTTCTGTTCACACATGTGAGCACACATGCACGCACAGAAACACACTCACACACACACACACACACACACACACACACACACACGCGCGCACGTAAACTAATGCACACACACACGCACACTTTCAATTTCTAATTTGAAAACTAAACCACCACTGTAAACACACCCACTGCCTCAGATCATAGTCTCAATAAGGAGTGCTGTTTCTTTACGTGAATATCTCCCTCTCTTTTCTCTTTCTTCCACTCTCTCTCTCTTTCTCATCCTTCTCTCCCTCACACACTTTGACTTTTCACCTGTCTCAAAAATTTTTGACAGAGTTCCACATTTCAATCAATTCAGAAAAAAGTGCTCAAGGAAACACACACACACGCACGCACGCACGCATGCACGCACACACACACACAGGCACACACACACACACAGCTTAGCAAATCGACCTTGGCCAAGTTTTAATTAAAAGAAAAGGTGGTTTGTTTGTCCCTCTAAGCATTTATACATTCATGTGTACATATTTGCATGTGTGTGTGTGTGTGTGTGTGTGTGTGTGTGTGTGTGTGTGTGTGTGTGTGTGTGTGCGCGCGTGCGTGCGTGCGCGCGCATGTGTGTGTGTCAAGGCCAAAAGGTTAAGCTCTGATCCGTCTCCACGGGCCCCTCTGACAGGAATCCCATACACAAACAATAGGCTAATGATTGGATCAAACTCGGGGGCGGGCAGACGTGTACACACACACACACACACACACACACACACACACACACACACACACACACACACACACACACACACACACACACACACACACACACACACCCTTTAGTGGCTCTGAAGGGGTTTCACTGACGCCAGCATCTGGAACAGCGTTGTACACGCTGTTCAACCTCCAAGCAAGTCAAACACAGCCTCATTTAAGCATCTTTGAGTATTTAGAAAAGCACTATACAAGTTTAGAACGTATTCTTTTCTTTTTAACCTACCTATTGTCATCGTAATGTTTAGGCTGTGCTTGTGCATTTTTATGTGAGTTACAGTGTGTGTGTGTGTGTGTGTGTGTGTGTGTGAGAGAGAGAGAGAGAGAGAGAGAGAGAGAGAACGAGAGAGAGAGGACAGAAAAAGGGAGTGACAGGAGAAAGTATTTATATGTTCTTGTGTGTTTGTGATGGGAGCGTGTGAGCTTATCACCTCGAATCGAATGCAGTGATCAGGCATGTGTCTGTGTGAGACAGCGAGAGAGAGACGTGTGTGTGTGTGTGTGTGTGTGTGTGTGCAGAGCCTCCCTCACCTTGTATCCAAAGGGGCAGGTGCAGTGATCAGGCATGTGTCTGTGTGAGACAGCGAGAGAGAGACGTGTGTGTGTGTGTGTGTGTGTGTGTGCGTGTGTGTGTAGAGCCTCCCTCACCTTGTATCCAAAGGGGCAGGTGCAGTGATCAGGCATGTGTCTGTGTGAGACAGCGAGAGAGAGACGTGTGTGTGTGTGTGTGTGTGTGCAGAGCCTCCCTCACCTTGTATCCAAAGGGGCAGGTGCAGTGGTCAGGCATGTGTCTGTGTGAGACAGCGAGAGAGAGACGTGTGTGTGTGTGTGTGTGTGTGTGTGTGAGACAGTGTGTGTGTGTGTGTGTGTGTGTGTGTGTGTGTAGAGCCTCCCTCACCTTGTATCCAAAGGGGCAGGTGCAGTGGTAGGACCCGGTGGAGTCACTGACACACGTTCCATTGTTCTGACAGGGTCCAGCCAGACAGGGGGCGCACTTTGACATCAGGAACACGTCCACCGGTTCTGAGAGACAGAGAGAGGAAGAGAGACAGACAGAGGTTTCAGGCCAGTTGCTGCTGTGGTTGTTTTTACCAATGCTTTTACCAACCATTACAAGCCAGTATTTCGTGTCAATGAAGCTTACTGATAGAGAGAGAGAGAGAGAGAGAGAGGGGGGGGGGGGGGGGGGGTAGAGACTGAGAGGGATAGATAGAGAGTGAGTGAGTGAGAGAGAGAGAGGGGGGGGGTAGAGAATGAGAGGGATGGATAGAGAGTGAGTGAGTGAGAAAGAGAGTAAGTAAAGGTAGACGATGACAGAGAACGAGTGAGAGGGTTGGCTATTCCAAATCGAAAGGTCACGCTCCCGTCGGCCAATCTCCCCCCTAGTGACCCCTGTCTGCTCCCGCCACATTCAAAACGCCCTAATCCCCGTTAATCCCGGCCCTCACACTGCCTTTAGTCCAGGCCTAATCCTGGATCAGGGGGAAGTGGCAGGTCCGGACACGCGGGCTGATTGACGAGGCAGGTGGCAGGGGGACAAGAGGAAGGATGGAGGGGGGGGGGGGGCCGGAGGAGAAGCACATACATATGTAAACATAGAGAGAAGGAAAGAGGAGAAGGGAGCGAGAGGGATAGAGGAGAAGATGGAGAGATGGGAGGAAATACCAAAAAAAGAGGGAACAAGGAGGAGAAGGAGATGACAGAAGGATGGAGGACGGGAAGAAAGCGAGGGAGCGCTCCACGTACACACCCACCCTTACACACAGAGAGACACCAAACACACACACCCACCCTCATACACACACACACACACACACACACACACACACACACACACCTTTACACTGGAAGCGGTTCAGCGGCGTGGTGAGCAGCAGACGGTCAGCCATGTCCGGTGGTCCTGCACAGCGAGCGATGCCCGGCTCCTTGAAGCCCGCCTTCACCCACTGGGACAGCCAGCGCAGCTCACAGTTACAGTACAGGGGGTTAGCACCCAGCGCCCTGCGGACACACACACACACACACACACAGACACAGACACACACACACACACACACACACACACACACACACACACACAGACACAGACACAGACACAGACACAGACACAGACACAGACACAGACACAGACACAGACACAGACACAGACACAGACACACACACACACAGTGAACATAAACATATATATATAGTTACACAGAGCGTCAACATATAAACAAACAGCGATTACGTATATAGTCAACATCAATTTCAACACACAAATACATAAATACACACAGCATCAAAATAGTATTCGCATAAAAACACCATGCACAGCATATTTGAATCTATTACCCCCTATATACAGTACTGTGCATAAGTTTTAGGCAGGGGATGCTGTGTTGAAGGCGAAGGGTGGTCACACCAAATGTTGTTTTGATACCGATTTGGTTTCCCCTCACTTTGTATTTCATGAATTAATAAAAAAAAAAGAAATTTAATTCACATTTATATTTTTATATATTTGTTTATAACTTTAAAGACTTCACACCTGCCTAAAACGTTTGCACAGTACTGTATATATAAATATATATATATATATATATATATATATATATATAGATCACGTACCAAAAAATGTCAATGCGGCTGGAGTGACAAAGCCATGTATTGTGCTGGACATGAATTTATAACTATTCAAATCTTTTCATCCCACTGACCTGATTGTTTATAACCTGAGAATCCAACCCTGCCCTCTTCAGTGACAGAGGTACTGTTAGTGTTTAGTGTGTTAGGCCACTAGACTTTAACCGTGTGCTCGTACATACACTGACCTGAACGTTTATAACCTAAGAATCCAACCCTCCCCTCTCCAGTGACAGAGGAAGTGTTAGTGTTCAGTTTGTTAGGCCACTAGTGTGTTCATGCATACACTGACCTGAACGTTAATAGCCTGAGAATCTAACCCTCCCCTCTCCAGTGACAGAGGTAGTGTTAGTGTTCAGTGTGTTCAGCCCACTAGACCATAACGGTGTGCTCGTACATACGACACCCAAACAGGAAGTCACAAACATTACAAGCGATATTCTTTTTTATGCAGAGATGTTGGGTGGGGATAGCGGCGCTCACTCATCAGCCTTGGGGGTCCGAGTGTCAGTTTGACAGTCTCTGTTTTAAAACGAGCTCTGCTGACACTCATTTTAACTAACGATGACACACGCTAGACTGTCCCTTTAGGAGCACAGCTGGATAGGGAGGAGAGAGAGCAGGGAGGGAGAGCAAGGCCAGAGAGAGAAAGAGCAGAGAGAGAGAGAGAGCA
>JAPMUY010007534.1:52500-57500 GCA_026901105.3 Galaxias olidus | reverse complement strand
GTTCCCGCTCACCACCCGCGTCTTCTTCAGCCATTGGCCCAGCCAGGTCAGGTGACAGTCACACACGAAGGGATTGGACAGCAGGTTGCTGGGGAAACGTGGAGGACGGAAGGACGAAAAATCTGATGAATGGCCAGTTAGTCATAGGACGGACAGCTATAAAAGGAAAAGAAGGATGACGGCGAGGGAGAGGGAGAGGGAGAGAGAGAGAGAGAGAGAAAGAGAGAAAGAGAGTGACAGAGAGAGAGAGAGAGAGAGAGAGAGAGAGAGAGAGAGAGAGAAATTGAGAGAGAGAGAGAGCGAGAGAAAGAGAGAGAGGACGAAAGTTAAAGTACTATTTTTTTCTGTGGTTTCCTAGCCTGCCAGGAGAACTGACCCCCAAGGCTCAGTACAGATGCGTGTGTTCCTGTAAATGGAGTCCGGTGCTAAATGACCCTGCATAAAGATTGTATAGACTGTATACACTCACTATAGGTGCCCCCTCTCAAATGACCCAGCATAAAGACTATGTATAGACTCTGTATACACTCACTATAGGTGCAGCCTCTCAAATGACCCAGGATAAAGACTCTGTTTAGACTCACTGTAGGAAATGACCCAGCATAAAGACTCTGTTTAGACTCTGTATACACTCACTAGGTGCCCCTCTCAAATGACCCAGCATAAAGACTCTGTTTAGACTACCTGTAGGTGCCCTCTCTCAAATGACCCAGCATAAAGACTCTGTATAGACTCACTATAGGTGCCGCCTCTCAAATGACCCAGCATAAAGACTGTTTAGACTCACTGTAGGATATGACCCAGCAAAAAGACTCCTGTTTAGAGTCAGTACAGCTGTCGTCCTCTATTAAAGAGGGTGTGTCTCGCGGAGAAAAAGCTTTAGGACTCGGCACTGGTTTAAATGAAGTCCAGTGTGCAGTGACCCAGCCTACAGACTCACTATGGCGTTCTTCTTCCTGTCAGAGAGTGCAGTGTGTGTGTGTGTGTGTGTGTGTGTGCGTGTGCGTGCGTGCGTGCGTGTGTGTGGAGGAACAGGATCTAGAACATGTTAGCCATGTAGGCTCAGCTTAGCGCTGTGTGCGAAGCTAAATCACTGTCTCCCTATCTCTCACGCCGATCCCTTTGGACTCACCCATCGGGAGGGGCTGGAGAAGACGAGGGAAGAAAGAAGGAGGCGTGGAATGAAAAGAGAGAAGGAGGGATGAAACCATTTATATCTTTATATTAGCTTCTGTCGCACGTAGTCTCATTTGTAATTCGCAGTCAAGTTTTGCATGTCAATGCTAAACGTGAAATAATCCTTGACGAGATAACTTTGTTCTGCGGAGGTCAAGTAAAAAGAAAAGTCAACTTAACGGTTGTATATTTAAATGCAGCGATAATCACATCACGTTCCCTTTGTTCCCGAAGAACAACTGGTCGGTCTCCGAGATCAAATGTATCCTCATTCAGAGGGAAAAGGCTGCTGTTACGTCTTCACACCAACGAGCAAGAGGGGGCCAGGAAGGAAAGGAGGGAGTGAGGGAAGGAGACAGGGAGTGAAGGTGAGAGGGAAGGAGGGATGGAGGGAGGGAGTGAGGCAGTGAAGGAAGGATTAAAGGCGGTAAAAGGGGAGGCATTGAAACCTTCATTCTAAGGGTAGAATTACGACTGGAAAAAGGAGTAAGATAAAAAAAAAAGAGCTTAAAAAGGAATTTGGAACGTCAAATAAAAATATCTCCGATAAATAAAACAAGGCAGAAAGGCTATATATACAGAATGTGGCTTGGCCCGTTCTCTCGCTCCACTTGTTACTAAACTGGGATCCCAGCTGCTTTCCGATCTGTTTCTATACCTCATCACTGCGCTCCAGTATGTTCACTCTGTCACAGTATAATGAAAGAGTAGAAACAACATACACACACACACAGAGAGAGAGAGAGAGAGAGAGAGAGAGAGAGAGAGAGAGAGAGAGAGAGAGAGAGAGAGATAGAGAGAGAGAGAGAGAGAGAGAGAGAGAGAGATAAGAGAGACCAAGAGGAATACATGATTTTACAAGACATTGACAACAGAGTGAAAGAGAAAGAAAAGAGAGAAAGGGGGGGTGATGAAAGAGGAGGAGAAAGAGAGATACACACAGAGAGAAAGAGGGAGAGGGCGTAGGAGAGAGAGAGAGAGAGGGAGACAGATAGAAAGAGAGAGAGACAGAGAGAGAGAGAGATAGAGATAGAAAGAGAGAAAGAGAGAGAGAGAGAGAGAGAGAGAGAGAGAGAGAGAGAGAGAGAGAGAGAGAGAGAAAGAGAGAGAGAGAGAGAGAGAGAGAGAGAGAGAGAGAGAGAGAGCTTGAACTACAGAGTGGGATGCTGTCAAAAAGAGCAAGAAGGTAAAATACTGTCTAAAGAAATGCAGCTTGCTCGGAAGAATCTAGAACCAGAAGATAGATATGAAAAGAAAGAAGAATGAGAGATTGAGAGAAGGAGCAGAAGGGAGGAGAGGTGGAAAGTTATTTCTCTGGCATCTAGGGGTTTGACGTTACCATGTTCCCACTCCCTGTACTAAAATGTAGTCCTGAAAATATTTTATTTATCCGACTAGATTCCATTATTTATAAAGACCTCGACTGGGTGGTCAAAGCTCTGACGGAACACAGATACAGTAGACACACACACACACACACACACACACACACACACACAAACACACACACACACAGAGGCCCACACGGAGTCTATTCCTACAGCAACTAAATGTCTCCTCTCGTAACATTAATAGAGTCTGACAGGTTAATCTGAGACATAACATTGTTTCATTGCTGTTGACAAGAAAAGAAGAAAAAAAAAAGGCTGCTTTGACATCTTGCACTACAACACCGAAAGTCAATATTTACACAGCGGACCCTTCCAGACAAATCTAAGAACAATTGGCAGTATTCTCTAGACTATTCTCCCTGAGACAGAACGGTGCTCCCCTCGGTTCTCCAGCTTCACAGGCAAAAGCGGCGGAAACATGGAGCTACTGACGACGAGCGTCCTGGGATCCAGACCAAACAAGCCGATTAGCGAGCGAGAGCGTCCGCGAGCGGTGTAGCCGAGCCAGGGAGGAGCTGGGATGGCATATAACGACTGCGGGATCCCAGCGGTTACAGGACGGGGATTGAGGAAGGGAATACAGGACGGGGGGTAAGTGGGAAGAGGAGAAGAGAGATGGACAGAGGAAAGAGAAGAAGAGAGATGGACAGGGAGATTCAAGGAAGGGGGGGATAGGGCTTGGAAAGGGGACGATTCAATTAGCAGAGGAAGAGTGAATAAAAAAGGGGAATGAGAAAGGGAGCGAAAGAGAGAGAGAGAGAGAGAGAGAGAGAGGGAGAGAGAGAGAGAGAGAGAGAATGAAAGAGAGAGAGAGAAAGAGTGAGAGATGTAAACTTATGTGGTGGCTAGAGAGAAATAGAGAGGATAGAGAGACAGGGGTAGAGAAAGTGAGGGATGAACCCTTTAACGGTGGAGAGAGAGAGAGAGAGAGAGAGAGAGAGAGAGAGAGAGAGAGAGAGAGAGAGAGAGAGAACAAGAGAGGGATAAAGCCTTTAATGGTGGCGAGAGAGGATAGAGGGGGACGGACAGGGATGAAGCCTTACATGGTGGAGAGGGAGGGAGAGGGAGAGAGAGAAGGAGAGAGAGAGAGAGAGAGAGAGAGAGAGAGAGAGAGAGAGAGAGAGGGATAGATAGAGAGAGAGAGAGAGAGAGAGAGAGAGGGGGGGGGGGTAGAGAGAGAGGGGGGGGTGAAGCCTTACATGGTGGAGAGGGAGTGCAGGGTGGCGAAGGCTCCCGGGGCGACGGTGGAGATGCGGTTGTCGTAGAGAGACAGAAGACGAACGGAGCTGAGCCCTGTGAACGTGCCGTTGTCCACACAGCTGATCTGGTTGTTCCGCAGCATCCTGAACACACACACACACACACACACACACACACACACACACACACACACACACACACACAAGCGTACAGAAAAATAAGCATATCGCACATCCATTCACACATCCACGCACAAAAAAAAATGTACACAGACACAGGCAGCAAATAAAAAAAGTTTAGAAATGGGTCTGACTATATTTACTTCATTAGTAAAGTCAATTTATTTACTTTAAACAAAGCAGACATTGCAAAATAATGAAAACAATGTTTGTTTTTTTATTTTACAACCCAAGAACAAGATTACAAAAATATTTCAAAACATTTGCAAGAGTATGACTTTTATATCGGTGTTCAAAGCTGAAATACCATTTCCAAAACCGTATTAAATCTCTTTTTTACAACATCGTCAGATCCTGATAATATCATGCTGTTCAAATGAAAATTATTATTATTATTTTTTTTTTTACATGGCAAGCTGGGCTTACCCATTACACCGATTCACTAACCATCTCTGGCTCACTGCTATCATACCATATATCTCATGACGTACGATGCCATTAGCGCCTGACAGGCAGTGTCTGTGGGACAGGCTAACTCAATCAGCGTTGCTATCGCTAGCATCCGACCGCCTCCAAACTCAATAGAGAACGGCCAGGATAGCATTTAGCTGTTCATTAGCTAGCAAACAGAGCCAGAATAGCAGTAAAACATTCATTAGCTGGCTCCAAACCAACGTCATTGCATTTATTAGCTAGCATAAAACCACTGTGATTGGTTTAAGGAGATCATTAGCTAGCAAACAGAACCAGCAATTCATTATAATTTGGCAACTGTTTGGTAGCTTTAAGCCTTCAATATGGCATATACTCATTAGTTGGCTAACATAACGTAAAAGCCAATATGATATTAGCATTCAGCTAGTATTTACATTTACTGCTTGTTAGTTGTTTTTATTATTATTTTATAAGCTAGCATGAACCTTAATAGGATAAATCAGACATCAAAGCCCTAGTTTATTTGTCAACTGCAAAAGGGGCCTACAGATAAAAAGTGTGTCTTTCTAAAAAAAGCTTAAATCAAGGAGGCAATATTTATTTTATATATTTTTTTGTA
>JAPMUY010007534.1:45000-47500 GCA_026901105.3 Galaxias olidus | reverse complement strand
AGAGACAGCTGCACCAATAGGATTGCCAGGAGCCAGGATCCAGGAAGTAGGAGATGCACCAATGAGGTGGCAAAGAGGGTTCCAGGAAGGAGGAAAGCGTGGATAAAGAGAAGATCAACCAATAAGGAGGAAAGAGGCGGGGTAAAGGACATGGGTTAACCAATAGGAGGGAGGCAAAGGTCTGGGGGTCGGGGGGCGGCAAGGTCCAGGTGGGAGGATGTAGGAAGCAAGAGCTAGACCAATGAGAGAAGGCAAAGGGGGTGGAGCCAGGGTCCGAGGTAGAGGATTCATGGTCATGGGATTGACCAATGGCAGCCAAGCATTTCGAGCCGATATTGAGTGACAGGCATGTCTGGAAATGAGGGCTCCGAACCCATAACCAGGGAATAAGATAAAGAAGTGTCCTTGTCTCTTAGACGTGACACATTTTGGATATCACGTACATTTTTTTTATAAATAAGAGGCGGAGCTGTTGAAGAAGCCCAGCTGTGTCCCACATATTTATGGACAAACGGTGTCAGAGAGGCCCTCAGTTTAACGCTGCGGCACGCCGTGCTGGTTGCTGTGTCACTACGTGGACTATAGACCAGGCCTATCATTAGGAACGTCTGTCATCAGCACGCACCTCAGAGACAACTGTGCTAATGCACTGCTAGAGAGAGGGAGAGGGAGAGAGAGGGGGGGAGAGAGAGAGAGAGAGAGAGAGAGAGAGAGAGAGAGAGAGAGAGAGGGAGAGAGAGAAGGAGAGAGAGAGAAAGAGAGAGCAGGAAGGCAATGGAATAGAAGGGAAAACTGAGAAAACGTATGAGAGATAGAGAGATAGAGAAATAGAGAGATAGAAATATAAAAAGAGAGAGAGAGAGAGAGCGAGAGAGAGCAACAAAGAGGGAGAGAGAAGAGGAGGAGGAGAAAGTCAGCTGGGCCCACTCTGAAACCTGGCAGGGTTAAAACTCAACTGCTTCAGACCAGAGAGGGCCGCCGGCTACAATATTATCTACAAAATCCCACGCACACGACGTAAAACAACGACTTCCAAAAACACTTCATGGAACCAAATTCAACGATGATATTTCCAAAACAAACACATTTTTCTATATCTACATGCATGTGTGTTTGTGTATGTGTGTGTGTTTGGCCATACCTGTGCAGCGGAACTTCTTGCCCTTCACCTGGCTGATGCGCTTGTTGGCCAGGCGACGGGGGTGGCTGCAGCGCGCCCCACTGGTCTCGATGGGATTGTCAAACAGATAGTCAGCCAGCCACTTCAGGTGACAATCACACACAAAGGGGTTCTGAGCGAGGTGACTGGGAAAGAGGGAGAGAGCGAGAGATGGAGGGAGGAGGAGAAAAGGGAGAAACAGAGGGAGAGAAGGGAGGTAGAGAAGTTAGAGATCAAAGGAAGGTGACAATGCGTGGGAGAAAGAGAGGGAAAGACATTTTATATGTGTGTAGGGTGTATGTCTGTGTGTATGCGTGCGTGGTGTCTGTGTGTGTATGTTTTGGCGCATCTGTGTGTGTGTGTGTGTATGTCGGCGTGTGTGTCTGTGTGGGCTCATGTGTCTATGTGTTGGCCCATGTGAAAACGTTGGCATACGTGTGTATGTTGGGGTGCGTGAGTGTGGTGTATGTTGGCATGCGTGTGTTTGTTGGCACGTGTGTGTGCATGTTCGCCTGTGTGTATGTGCATCTGTGTGTCCTCACAGTCTTGATGGACCTGAGCGGTGTGTGTGTGTCCTCACAGGGTCTTAATGGACCTGAGAGGTGTGTGTGTGTGTGTGTCCTCACAGAGTCTTGATGGACCTGAGAGGTGTGTGTGTGTGTGTGTGCGTGTCGTCACAGGGTCTTGATGGACCTGATAGGTGTGTGTGTGTGTGTCGTCACAGGGTCTTGATGGACCTGATAGGTGTGTGTGTGTGTGTCGTAACAGGGTCTTGATGGACCTGATAAGTGTGTGTGTGTGTGTCGTCACAGGGTCTTGATGGACCTGATAAGTGTGTGTGTGTGTGTGTCGTCACAGGGTCTTGATGGACCTGATAGGTGTGTGTGTGTGTGTGTGCGTGTCGTCACAGGGTCTTCATGGACCTGATAGGTGTGTGTGTATGTGTGTTTGTGTGTACGTCCTCACAGGGTCTTGATGGACCTGATAGGTGTGTGTGTGTGTGTGTGTGTGTGTGTGTGTGTGTGTGTGTGTGTGTGTGTCCTCACAGGGTCTTGATGGACCTGAGCGGAGTGAACAGGCCCTTGCTGATGGTCTGTAGCTTGTTATCGTAGAGAGACAGCAGGTTGAGGCTCTGCAGGTCCTGGAAAGTGTTCACCCGCAGACAGTTGATCTTATTGGCATTCAGCAGGCTGGGGGGGGACGGGGGGACGGGGGATGGGGGACGGGGGGGGGGGGGGGGGGGGGACACACACGTGGTGCAGGGATTTGGAGACGGTCACTTTTGTACATTTTGCTTTTAGACACACTCACTAAGCCAATTTGGACAGAAGCATTGCAATG
>JAPMUY010007534.1:17500-40000 GCA_026901105.3 Galaxias olidus | reverse complement strand
TGATCAGGTTCTGCTCCAAACGTCTGCGGGAACAGGAGAGGGGGAGGCGTTTTAGATCAGGCGGCGTTTGGGAGGGGAGAGGGAGACGGAAGGAGACGACGTTTTTGAAGACGGAAAGGCATTGGACACGTCAACGACATCCCACGGAACAACGCGCGGATCACTGGGGCACGGGGGGGACGGGGGGGGGGGGGGGACGTCGGACTCAATCGGACGGGTCCAGCAGCGCTCGGACGCAAGAGAGGAGGACAGCTGGATATTCTCTCCTCTTTTTCACGTCCTCCCCCCATCAAATCAGATTCAATTTACTATCTTTAAGCATTTCTTTCCATTAAGGCACGTCAATGTGCTTTATACAAGTCAAGCAGGAACACACAAGGAAGAAACGGAATACCATCCCCTTCTCTCCCTGCTTTTAAAGTCACCCCTATATTGTGCATGCAGTACCAATATGTTTGTCATGAGCGTGGCGATGGTGGGGGGGGGTGTCTCTTCTTCTCTCTCTCTCCGTTTTCATCCTGTCTTTATCGACACAGTCTTCACCTCTATGCTACGATCCGATCCAATGCACATTTTCCCTTAACTTGTTGATTGAATCAATATATACACACACACACACACTTTTACATACGCACTTTTGTTTATTGATATTATTTAATATACGAAACAAAGCCCTTGCTCCGATATGAACGTCGTCCCTACTTGTCACACTCGCTGCGAGGGTCACGGTAACCAAAGTGTCCCGCGGTCGGTCTGACGTGCCTCTGACGTGCCCACGTTAGACTACGGCACGGAGGGGCAAAGTCAATCTGTTAGATGTCGGTAGACAGGGGGGCGGGGACAAGGTCACCGTCAGCTGGAGATCTGTACGCCCGATAGGCCGACGAGACGACAGATTGACACGGGAGATTGCTTTGGCAGCACACCGGGTGGGCGTGGCTAGCGTTCACGGTTTGGCGCGAGTCAAACACACACACAACCTACGCACAACCACACACACACACGTTTCAATAAACTCTGCCAGAAACAATACAAGGTAATAGGATGATTTATATAAAGTTGTTGGCTTGAAATCCACGGGTATATTAATTTCTTTGTGGCTTGTTTGATGCCAAGGCGTGTGTGTTTGCATGTGTGCGTGTATGTGTGTGCGTGTGTGTATATGTGTGTGTGTGTGTGCGTTACGCAGAGGTCGGGGTATATTGGCGTAACCGAATCACTTCGTATCAGAGAGCGCAATCCCCCACCTGTCTTCTAATACAAACAAGCCTCGCGGAGAGATCGATTTGTATATCAAATACCTCCTGGCCCAGCAAAGCCTTTGTTTGCGCCGCTCTGTATGGGCACACACACACACACACACACACACACACCAAAATGCAATAAGGCTGCAAGAGGTTGAGGGGAAACAAATGCATCCGAAGATTGCATATACTGTACAAACAAAGATATACACACACACACACACACACACACACACACACACACACACACACACACACACACACACACACACACACACACACACACACACACACACACACACACACACACACACACACACTGTGTTTTGGAGAGGGTCAGAGGGAATGATGTCAATCAACATTGAGCCAGGACTCACATAGTGCGGAGAATTGCCTGACAAAAAGAAGCGTGGTATCCTGCTGGGCCCAAGGATTACTGCCTACTGTGTAATGTGCCAGCGTGTGTGTGTGTGTGTGTGTGTGTGTGTGTGTGTGTGTGTGTGTGTGTGTGTGTGTGTGTGTGTGTGTTCATGCTGCAGAGCACCTGCACTAGCAGTATGGCATTAATGAACCTGTCTAAGCCATAGTAGCATTACTAATGGCGCTTGTTCCAGCACAGCGTGCATACGTGTATGTGTGCGTGTGTGCGTGTGTGTGTGTGTGTGTGTGTGTGTGTGTGTGTGCGCGTTTGCTCTAAATAGCCTTTGTTTCAAAGTGTGTGGTTTTGGCGTGTTCATGTGCAGTGTTTTCGTGTGTGTGCTTGGTGTGTGTGTGCGTTTCTGCACTGCTAATGGTTTTTGTTCCAGTACAGCAAAAACGAAAACAGGAAATTATCGTGTGACTGTAAGTCCTGGACGTCTATCTCATTGGAACCCTTCTGACCAACTGTAGTACTGGCTCCAGAAACCATGTTGCTATTGGACAGTTCACTCTGAACTACAACGCTATTGGACAGTTCATTCAGAACTATGACGCTATTGGGCAGTTCAGTTTTGACTATGACGTTATTGGACAGTTCCCTCTGAGCTATGACGCTATTGGGCAGTTCACTCTGAACTACAACGCTATTGGACAGTTCACTCTGAACTATGACGCTATTGGGCAGTTCAGTTTGGACTACGACGCTATTGGACAGTTCCCTCTGAACTATGACGCTCTTGGACAGTTCACTCTGAACTATGACGCTATTGGGCAGTTCAGTTTGGACTACGACGCTATTGGACAGTTCCCTCTGAACTATGACGCTATTGGGCAGTTCACTCTGAACTACAACACTATTGGACAGTTCACTCTGAACTATGACGCTATTGGGCAGTTCAGTTTGGACTACGACGCTATTGGACAGTTCCCTCTGACCTATGACGCTATTGGACAGTTCATTCTGAACTATGACGCTATTGGGCAGTTCAGTTTGGACTACGACGCTATTGGACAGTTCCCTCTGACCTATGACGCTATTGGACAGTTCATTCTGAACAGTTACGCGATGACGGTCTAAGATGCTACTATTGTTCTAAAAAGTCCCATATGAATAAAGAGTGCTATAATGACTGTATGTATTATCGTGTTTAAACGGGGACCTACATCTCCACGATGCTCTCGGGCAGGTTGCTGGGGATCTCGGTGAGGCCTTTGCGGCGACAGTCGACGATGTTGTTGTTGCAGGTGCAGGTGGGCGGGCACACGGACACCTGGGGCACGCAGGTACGAGGCTCCGACTGGGCCGGACCTGGGAGAGGCGGGGGGGGGGGGGGGGGAGGGAGGGAGTTAGGTAGGGAGATGGGAGGGAGGGGAGAGAGGGAGAGGGAGAGGGGGAGAGTAAATGGATGAAGCACAGAGGGAGGTAGGGGGAATGGGGAGAGGGTGGAATTAGGCAAGGGGCAAGGATAGGAAAGGAAAGGGAGGGAGGGAGGGAGGGAAGGAGGGAGGGAGGAAAGGAGGCAGTAGAGAGTAAGAGGGGAGAAGAGGGGAGGAGAAGCGAAGGGTATGAGCAAAGGAAGATTGGGAGAGGGAGGAAGAGCGCAACGCGGAGAAAAAGGCAGAGAGAAAGAGAGAGAGAGTGAAAGAGAGAATAGAGAGAGAGAACGAGAGAGAGAGAGAGAGCACAAAGATAAAAACAGGCTTTAATGACCAACACAATAAAACCCTTTAATCTCCAACACCCCCCCTCCCCCTCCCCCCTCCAGACGTCGAGGCATAGAAAGCTTTTAAAGAGCAAACACAATTCTCCTGCTCAAGTCAGTGACATTTCCCCGGATCAGACACGTGGCTATCTCTGATGTTTTAGAACGTCTTTGTTAGCCCCGTCACTGGAGGGCCCTAACGTCTCGGTTAAAGCTGCAATCAGGGATTAGGCGTCACAGTAACAACACAATGAGAGCCAAGGGAGGATTGTCTTTGTAACGGGGGGGGGGGGGGGGATGCTTTTTAGGCTGCTGTTCGCGCCGAATGGGTGTCATCGTGTCGGTTGCCATGTTCGCTGTCTACCCTGCGAAGCGTATTTTGGGTTTTGGAAGCGCGGGGTGCGTGTTATAAATAAATAAAATGGATTATGTCAGGAATTGAAATTGCATTCTCTAATCTTCCCGACAATTGCTGGTCACGTCTCACGAGGCAACCTATCCGTTTTCATTTCCTTGTTCCGGGGCACAAATGTGTAGATTTGCGTCGTGGTCCAGGATGGCATCTTTACATTCTGATAATTAGCTTGTTAATTAAAGGAGCTGAGACAGGCCAGGCGAGCAGCCAGGGAGAGACACATTAGCTGATTAATGATAGTGGGAATGAGGGAGAGGGTGGAGACGAGAGAGGGGGGAGAGAGTGGAGGAGAGAGAGGGTGGAGGGGGAGAAGGAGAGAGAGAGAGAGAGAGAGAGAGTGAGAAAGAGAGAAAGGGGGGAGAGAGAGGGAGAGAGAGGGGAGAGAGGGGGAAGAGAGAGGAGGGGAGGAGAGAGAGAGAGAGAGAGAGAGAGAGAGAGAGGAGAGAGAGAGGAGAGAGGGAGAGAGAGAGAGAGAGAGAGAGAGAGAGAGAGAGAGAGAGAGAGGGAGAGAGGGGGGAGAGAGAGGGGAGAGAGAGTGGGGGATAGAGGGAGAGAGAGGGCGAGAGAGAGAGAGAGAGAGAGCGAGAGAGAGAGAGAGAGAGAGCGAGAGAGAGAGAGAGAGAGAGAGAGAGAGCGAGAGCGAGAGAGGGAGAGGGAGAAGGAGAGATAGAGCAAGAGATGGAGAGGGGGAAGTAGAGAAACAGATAAATGAGGAGCAGATAGAGTAGGGATGAGAGGATGAGGGAAAGATAAACGTGGGAGAGAAAGGTAGGAAGAAAATATAAAAAATAGCAGATTGGGCAGCACGGTGGCTCAGTGGTTAGCACTGATGCCTCACAGCAAGAAGGTCCTGGGTTCAAACCCCGGCCAATCCAGGTCTTTTCTGTGTGGAGTTAGAATGTACTCCCCGTGTTGTACGTGTTGAATGTACTCCTCCTCCCACCACCATGAAAACATGTTTAGGGCTAATCCTCCTGACCGAGACACTGGCACAGAACTGGAGTTGGTCAATCTCCCCCTACGGGGCCAGGTCGCCACTGCAAAAGAGCACTCGGAGTAGGGCTGAACGATGAATCGATTTCAAATCGAAATCGCCATTTGAGACAATGCAATTAGCAAATCGCAACGGCTGCGATTTAAGATTGCTCATCTAATCAGGGTTTAAAAGGTCAATGACACCAATCAGAAGTGCCGTGCTGTTCATGTGCAAGTCATGCTCACCAATCAGAAGTGGCCTAATGCAACTACGTACACGCCCACCAACAACAAGAACACAAAACCCAAGGAAATTTTTTTTCAATTTAGCGTCTTTTGCTACATTTAGCAATTTTTCAGACTGTCCTACCCGTCTTTATTTCTAAAAGGCAAATAGCAACAAATCTGGCTACCTATTCAGACCATCAAGGAAAACGTGAGAAATCTATACAAATCTCTTAAACTGTAATTTATTCCGATGCATTCTGCTCAGAGTAATCGTAGGTTAGAGCGGGCAGCTCTCTCTCCTTCACTCCCTCTCTTACACCGTGCGCAGGCAGCCAGTGTTTCAGGCAGGAGATCGTTTACAGAAAGGTCCTATTTTCTAGATTTGTTTTAGTGCTTTATTTAACTTACTTAACAGTGACAGCTTTTGAGGTAATTGTTCTGTTTGATTGTTCTACATTCTATGTCAATGTTTAATAAAATACTTATTCATTGTTGAAATCAATTCATATCTTTTCATTTCTGATCCTTGCACTAAAATATAGTGCAGGTAATATTTTGATGGTACCTCAGGTGGTAATGCTCCATCACATGTTTTACAGTGAATATTCAACTGAAGCTTTACTTCAAAAATATATATATATATCGCAAATCAAATTGCAATCGCAATATCTGTCAGAAAAATCGCAATTAGACATTTTCCTCAAATTGTTCAGCCCTAACTCAGTGCTCAGTTGGACTTAACTTTAAACAACGGTAAATTTTTTTTTACAAAAATGGAGAGGACGAAGGGATGAGAGTGGAGTAATAGGATATTACTGATGAACAGAGGACAGGGTGTATGTGTGTGTGTGTGTGTGTGTGTGTATGCGAGGGAAAGTTACCAGTGCAGAGGAAGTCTTTCTTCTGGACATCGGGCACGTTGAGGCCCCTCATGTTGGCGGGGGCCATGCATTGGGTGAACGGCGCCAAGCTCCGCCTCTGCCTGAGCCAATCAGAGAGCCAGGACAGGTGGCAGTCACAGTGGAGGTGGTTGGAATGGAGACGACTGCGGGACCAGAGAATGACAGAGAGCAACGCTTAGCTTAGCTTGGCTTAGCTTAGTGTTTGTGTCTGTGTGTGTGTGATGTGTGCGGTGTCTCAGTGAGTATGTATTCTCGGAAAATGTGTGTGTGTGTGTGTGTGTGTGTGTGTGTGTGTGTGTGGTTTGTTGGATCATGTTGGCCTTTGATATGATGTAGGTTGTGTCAACATATCCCCGTTCCATGCAGACGCGCAAATGGACCAGCACACATTAAAAAAACATACACACACGCATACGCATACGCACACGCTCGCACGCACGCACGCACGCACGCACCCAAGCACGCATGCACGCACGCACACACACAGGGTGAGACATCCACTCTCGTTCCCTCAAGGTCATCAACAATATGGCTTCCCTTTGGATAAGGACACACAAAACGAAATCAATGAGAGAGAAAGTGAGAGATAAGGAGAGGTAAACAGAGATAGAAAGTAGAGAGAGAGGGATGGAAAGAGAGAGAAAGAGCGAGAGAGAGAGAGAGGGAAAGAGAGAGAGAGAATACAGGAAGAGAGGAGAGAAGGAGAAAGACAGAGAACCCAGTGAGAGACAATAGGAAGAGAGAAAGCTAGGAGAGAGAGAGAGAGAGAGAGAGAGAGAGAGAGAGAGAGAGAGAGAGAGAGAGAGAGAGAGAGAGAGAGAGAGAGAGAGAGAGAGAGAGAGGTCAGTGGAGGAGAAAGTGGTGTGTCAGCAGCTGTGAGCTCCTCCGCTCGCCTCTTAGAAAAGCCCCCCCTCCCCTGTCGTAATGAACTCCACCCCCGATCCTATTAGCGGCCGGAGATTGCTCATTCACGCCAACAGCGGGAGGCTGTGGGTTTTCATGCAGCTCGGCCCATTATAAATCCAGTTTATAGCCACCCCCCAGCCGAGTGATAGCCACGGCCCAGCCCACCCCTGGTTCCGGATTAATTACAGACAAGTAGGATTAGGTGGAGATAGAGAAAGGGAGAAAGGAAGGGAGGGAGGGAGAGGGAGTACACATTATACGATGGATCCAGGGATGGTGTGTGTGTGTGTGTGTGCACGTGGAATTCAGCCTGTGTGTGTGTGTGTGTGTGTGTGTGTCTGTATGTGTGTGCGAAATCTAGGTGAAGGTACCTCCAACCACATAGATGAGGAGACATACACACACGCGCACGCACGCACGCGCGCACACACACACACACACACACACACACACACACACACACACACTTACAAGCACACACAGTCTTTCCTATAGCGACAGGAGTGCTAATAGTCTTTTCATTGGTTTGAGTTACTGAATGGCAGACACCATGGGGAGTTATCATTTAATCTACTGGGATAGTGTTATGAAAGAGAAATAGATAGACAGAGAGAGAGAGAGACAAAGAAAGCGAAAGAGAGAGAGCGACAAGGAGAGAGAGAGAGAGAGAGAGAGAGAGAGAGAGAGAGAGAGAGAGAGAGAGAGAGAGAGAGAGAGAGGAAAGGAAAGAGATGGATAAAGGCGGAAACGATTGCGTAGGGATGGGGGGATGAGGGGAAGAGAGAGAGAGAGAAAGAGGGGTTAGATTATAGATTATAGGGTAGTGAATAATATAAAGGATAAGAGGGAGACAGGTGAGACGCAGAGAGGGGGATGTAACCCAATACATTAGACATTTTTCCCACCTGTTTTTGACACACGCACACACACACACACACACACACCGACACACACGCACAGCCTCTCCCCCTGCTAAGCCAACGACAGGCATCTCTAAACGTTGGATTGAGTCTGCTGAGAAGAAGGGGGTTTGGGGTCACACGAGAGACCGCCAGACATGTTGCGTCTTGTTTTGTTGTCTCTTGTCCTCGTGGACACCCCCCCCCTCCCTGTCCTTTTCCACTCAGTGCTGAACCAACCCCTCCTGGCAGCTCACTCTCTGAACAGGAGGCTTCAGCCAAAACGATCAGGGTCATTGAAAACCCCAATATGTCACCCCCCCCCCCGTCCCCTTCCTCTCTCTCTCCACCTCCCTTCAGAATGTAGCCAATAGTCTAGGCCACAGACGCAGTCCCACTGGGGGATTGTGGGTAGGGACCGCAAAACGTGCCATCACCCTGGCGACCAGAGTTCTTTCAATCAATCATTGAACACGAGCCGGCCCGGGGTTATAGCCACGGTTGGATAACAGTTTGTGTGTGTGTGTGTGTGTGTGTGTGTGTGTGTGTGTGTGTGTGTGTGTGTGCTTCTCACAGCGTCCGCAGCTTGGGCATATGGTTGAAGCTGGACAGAGGTATGAGGATGAACACGAGCAGACCAACAGTGTCTCTGTGTGTGTGTGTGTGTGAGTGTGAGTGTGTGTGTGTGTGTGCTACTCACAGCGTCCGCAGCTTGGGCATATGGTTGAAGCTGGACAGAGGTATGAGGGTGATGTTGTTGTTGTTGAGCGTGCTGTAACAAAGAGGAAAACAGGGTTACACAACAAAACCACACCCACCCGCCCGCACGCACGCACGCACGCACGCACGCACGCACGCACACTGACACAAGTCAGCCAGTGAACCGTCTAGCGGTCACATTTGGTATGAGGTCAAATGACTTTCAATACCTGGCCGAGGTTAAAGCCCTGAACTCAACGTTTCATTTCAACTTTGTGTGTTCGGTCAAAAAGACAAACCCAACAACGAGAGCTCTCCCTGGACGTCCTGTCCACAAACCGCACACACCCCCACACACACGCACACGCAGACACACCTTAGGGCGGAGCGTGAGGAGGAAGGGCAGCTAAATGGCTGCGCAGGAAGTTTCTCCTGAACACGACAGGAAGTCCCTCCTGAACACTACAGGAAGTCGGGATGGCGATGGCGGAGGTGACAAATGGATTTCTTTCTCGACTCCCTCTCATCCTCTCATCACACCCTCGTCTCTTTTCGCACACAAGCCGTTTCATTCCTCGCTCCTATCGGTTTCTCTCACCTCCTCCTTCTCTCATTCTTTCCTCCTTTTTTCCTTTTATCACTCCCTTTCTTCCTAACTCTCCCTTTTCTTTGGTTCAACCTTTGAATGGCAGTGACTCAATGGCCTTTAGGATGAGTCTGATCTCCTCGGACACTCTTAATATGTGTTGGTACAGTCCGGCCTGTCACAACGGATTCAACCCTGCATGGATGAAAATAATATCATATTTAATTGTGGAATAACAATAATTTCCCGCTGCAATTTTGCTGTCATCTCTCTCTCTCTCTCTCTCTCTCTCTCTCTCTTCCCCCCCCCCCATTTTTTTCTCAATAAAGTGTCCCGCCAGCTCGAGATCGTCCAAGATAAATATTAAGGAACATAATTTAAAATCCACAAGTATGCTTTCATTTTGCGTCGGACGGAGATATTTTCCTCCGCCCTTCGTCTTTTCTCCCCGGGCCCAGGATAGGAGGAGCACGGTGGCGGGCAGGATTTGAGGATGAAATGGCCTTGGACGAGTCCACTGAAGTGGTCTAAAAGCCAGCCGTGGCCAATCACACGTGGGTTTGAATTCTCAATCCTCAGGGCCATTTGTTAAGGCCATTGTGTAGTGAGTGATGGTGTTTTCATACGTGTGTGTGTGTGTGTGTGTGTGTTTCAGGGATTTCTCTCCTGCAGTAAAAGGACCTTTGCAGGCAGTGATGGAAAGCCGTCTTTACCGGCAACCCACGAGGGAGATGCTATCCCGCACGCGCGCGTGTGTGTGTGTGTGTGTGTGTGTGTGTGTGTGTGTGTGTGTGTGTGTGTGTGTGTGTGTGTGTGTGTGTGTGGGAGGGTATCACTTGTCTTTTGCTGCAGCTTACATGCTAAGGTCAACGGCTGCCTCGTCCATCTCCCTCCTCTAACCATGCCTAGGGAACATACACACCCACAAACACCCCCCCTCCCACCACACACACACACACACACACACACCCCATCTGACTGTACCATCCTAATTTGCATTTCCGCTCAGTTAGACTCTGGGGGCGGGGGTCAGAGGGACTCCATTACAGAGGCTTTCTCCTCTTTCCCCTCGGCTTGATTCAATCAAACACAGAGTAAACAGACGTTATGTAGCTCTAACGTAATGTCAGTATGTAAAGGAGAGGGTACAGCGTAACCCAGGGCAACGCTACACTGTACGCCCGTTCCCTCCTTTGCAAGGATTAACATTTATATGGCTACTGCGTTGACGGGCAATGACTGCACACGACTAGCGTGCGACACATGGAAGCGTTTCTGTTAGTGTGTTAAGTGTGTTTGTTAATGTGTTAAGTGTGTCTGTTAGTGTGCGAAGTGTCTGTTAATGTGTTTTAGTGTGCTAAGTGTGTCTGTTAGTGTGCTAAGTGCGTCTGTTCGTGTGTTTGTTAGTGTGTTAAGTGTGTCTGTTAGTGTCTGTTAGTGTGCTAAGTGTGTCTGTTCGTGTGTCTGTTAGTGTGTTAAGTGTGTCTGTTAGTGTCTGTTAGTGTGCTAAGTGTGTCTGTTAGTGTGCTAAGTGTGTCTGTTAGTGTGTTTGTTAGTGTGTTAAGTGTGTCTGTTAGTGTGTCTGTTAGTGTGCTAAGTGTGTCTGTTCGTGTGTTTGTTAGTGTGTTAAGTGTGTCTGTTAGTGTCTGTTAGTGTGCTAAGTGTGTCTGTTAGTGTGTTTGTTAGGTGAAGCAGCAGTGGAGTCTGCTCCGTCTCCCTTCGTACTCGTCCTCGGAGAGGCTGAACGCGGGCCCGCTGAAATACGACGGACACTTAAAAAAAGTGTAATGTGCCTTTATGACTCTGTGTCTGCAGCCGTATCGACAGGCCGGCTCAATACCGCCATTGTCTCTCATTAATCCCGAGCTCATCCGTTGTGTTGTTCACGCTCAGCGAGGGCGAGAGAGAGCCACGAGAGCGGCACAAGCGACTGGCTCAGTTCTCCTTCGGAAATGAGACAATAAAAATACAAAATAAAGAACATAATGACATTTTTATATGAAACTCAAACGTTAACGTAATCACAGTTCAATGCTGTTTTTTTTTAAATGTAAAATGTAAAGCAATTATCCCAACTACAACCATCCCCTCCAAAAGTTACTAAGCCCGTAAGAAAATGGAAGCCCCCCCGCCTTTGACGGAGGAGTCGCCCCGCTCCTCCCAGCGAATTGTCTGTGGTGCTGCTCCAGGGTTCCCACACTAGCTAAAAGGCCCCCTGGCCCCTTGGCCCCCAAGACTGGAGGAGCACTCACCTCTCTCTGAGGGCCCCACTCTGTCTGGAGGACTCTCGGTGAGAGGCTCTCTGTGTGTGTGTGTGTGTGTGTGTGTGTGTGTGTGTGTGTGTGTGGAGTACTCGGAGACTCTCCATTGCCTCATTAGACAGAGATGAGAGGACTTGTGAGGCACCCTGACCACTTCAACGCAACAAGGCACGGAGATGTGTGTGTGTGTGTGTGTGTGTGTGTGTAAGTGTATGAGAGTGTGAGTGTGTGAAGGGCGATGTGTGTGTGAATGTGTGTGTGAAGGGGGAGGTTTTAAAAGAAAAGGTGTGGGTTAACCAATGACGGAGAAGTGGGAGAGAGGACGAGCGAGAGAGAGAGAGAGAGAGAGAGAGCGACAGAGAGAGAGAGAGAGAGAAATAGAGAGAGAGAGAGAGAGAGAGAGAGAGAGGGTACAGTCGTAGATGTTACTCCACGCATACATGGGTGCGTGCGTGTGTGCATTCAAGCGCGTTTGAATGTGCTCGTGCACTTGCCTAAGTGTGTGTGTGAGTGCGTGTGTGTGCGTACGTGTGTGTGCGTACGTGTGTGTGTGTGCGTGTGCAGAGGAAGAGGCGTCGCCGGACAGCAGTTCCCAGTCGAGCTGAGTCAGTCCCAGGGATTCACGGAGGCTTGAAATCCGGGACGGGGGGACGGGGGATGGGGGGGCGACACGCAATGCGACATGACTATGCCATCAGCAGAACGCCGTCACGCCACGTGTGTGGAGGGGTGTGTGTTAGCGCACGTGTATTTGTGTGTGTGTGTGTGTGAGACGGTCGCTGTATTCGTGCTGGGATGTGACCGTGTGTGATGCGAGATGACATACGTGGACCTGAGCGATGCGTTATGCATGAGTGTCCCGTGAGTGTGTGTGTGTGTGTGTGTGTGTGTGTGTGGAGTGCACGCGGGACTTAGCGCACGCCTCGCAGGACAAACTGTGGCAGGCTGCGTGGCCAGGAGCCTCCAAATCTATCGACCTTGCAGCAGATTCCAGAGTTCTTCCATGGACTGTAGGAAGGGGCGTCTACCGAGGGGTGTTTAAGTTAAACAAAATAACAAAAAAAAAACACAGGGGGCTTTAAAGAGACGGAGGCCCAGCCGTCTAATATCTGTCGGGGGGGCAGAGGTGAATTTTCCCACGGGGGGTTTGATTCCCTCCGGATTTTCCCGCACAATGACCGAGAGTGTTTAATAAAGTCCTGAGTGGTTAAAAGGAGCTTTCCTTCTGTGTGCGCTGTGTGTGTGTGTGTGTGTGTGTGTGTGTGTGTGTGTGTGTGTGTGTGTGTGTGTGTGTGTACTCTGTGTGTGTGTTGTCGCCTCTCAATTCAGACACTCCTCCCTTTGGAAAGCGTTTCCACGAGAGATGGGAGGTGTCCACCTCGCTACCATGGGAAACGGTGGGAAAATTAAATGTTTGGGGGACAACGACACGTTTTTTTCTTATTTTTGTTGTTGTGTTAAGATGAACGAAGTTGTGTTGAGTTAGGCTGGGTTCCGCGTTCTTCACGGTAGGCTTGTGTTGGACCGCGGTTACGCTAGAAAAGGTTAAATCAGATATTTCCGTAACATGAAAAAGGCAAACAAATAATCATCTCCTTCTATGTGTGAGGAAAATGCGCAAACTAATAATCTACCTATTAAAACACATTTGAAGATTTTTTTAAGATAAAAACGTCAACGTACTGAAAATGCATTAACACAGAACAGATTAAATCCCTTCCAACTTAGTTTTTATATTTCCCTCCACTTATTAAAGTGTCATGAAGGTCCAGTGCAAATATTATCCCTGGCTTGTCTTAGCCGTTTGTGGGACTCGCTTCCAAACACCAAGCCACAATGACAAGTTCCTGCCCTAATGCAAACACTGCAAATAGCATCAACGGGTGCTAAAGCTAATCCTCAGATAGAGCCAAACCTACATGGTTATGGGCTAAGAAATGCTTAAATATAACAATAATATAGCATTAAGTCATTTAATTATAATAATAATCAAACATATATTTGCTATGCAGTAGCCACATACATGCAATACCCTTTCATTGGGATTATTCCGATTGAAGCATTCGTTTTGGTGTGGAAACTAACAAACCGGTATATTGTTACGCATTATTTGTGATTGACGATTTCAGGCAGATCTGTCTTTGGAAAAGGAAAATACATGGATACATAGGACGAAGGATGGACAGAGAAGAAGAAAAGGAGAGATAGAGAGATAGAGGGGAAAGAGAGACAGTCACATCACGTCTCTCTTTTTTTATTTCTTCTCCTTCTCCTTCTCCTTCTCCTTCTTCTTCCCGCCACAAAAGATCTTGTAATTAATTGAGCGTGAGACAGGCTGTTCCCGTAGCCGTCCCCACTCCCTCCCCTGCAAGCTAACGAGAACCACAGCTATTCCTTTAACTATCACCCCCCTCAACTATACGCAAAGTCTCTCTCTCTCTCTCTGGAAAGACCCTTTAGACATTAGCTCCCGCTGTTCCACCTGTCCTCCCTCCCACCCATGGCTGTTCCATCCAGCCCCGCTCCCTCCCTCCTCTGGCGAGGTAGTCCTTCACACCTCCCAGATCAGACGATAGGGAGCTCAAGCTGGCGGCAAAGCAATTTCCTGTCCAATGGGGAGCGTTTGGCTAATGACAACGGAAACTGGTTTATTTCTCTAATGCATCTATCCATCCCCCCCCCCCCTTATCCTCCTCTCCATCCTCCCTTTTTATCGGTCTCATCTTTCTCTCTTACTTTTCTTTCTCTCCCCTGCTCTCCCGGTCTGAAAGGGACTAGCGTTAAAGAACGTGCTAGATTGGACCAGTGATTTACAGTTCTAATCTCCTTAAGCAAAGAAAAGGTGTCCTTCCTAGGGAAAGAGGAGAGCGTTCATGTTTACTGCCTCATAGATTCTCAGGTCAAGGAGGAAGCCATTATGAATATTAGGGACGCAGTCCAGCTTTTTAAGTCCTCGCTACTTCTTCCTTGACCCTTCCTAACGCCTCTGCACTTTTTTTTGGCTAGGTGGTCGACGAAGAGTTTCGAATTAAAAGAGAGTGTTTGTGCGGCCTAAATATCTTAGCCGGTTCAAACTGACTTGTACATTTACACAAAATATTACGTTTTCCCTCGAAGGGTGAGGGCTACTGTGGTAAGTTTACTCGCTCGCTAACTCAAAAGACTGAAGCTGAGAAAGACTGGTCAAACAAAACCCCCTGAACAGAAAATACAATCAAAAGTTTAAATACATAATAGCTTTCCTAAAAAATATTTCATATTTTATTGATTTAAAAAACGACACGCATCTCAACTGCACTGCCGTGGACCAGGGAGCAGAAAGACCACAGAAAGGGGATCATTACTGATGAAGACCACGGTGACAGGGAAACAAACCACACAGAATGCCTAGAGAGCCCCGGCCTCCGAGACACACACACACACACACGCACACGCACACACGCACGCACACAGACTCACAAACCTTTTTGTACAGTATATAAATAGAACACAATGCAATATTTAAAAAGTAAAACTTGCATGATCCCATATCAGGCCCCTGCTGGGTTGTCATGGTTTCAAAGAGATGTGAGACGGGTACGGTGTGCCATTCAGTGGAAATCTCAACATTAAACTGTCCTTACGCTGCTCAAAAAGAACTTTCTGTCTGGATACCTTGGATGCAATCACAGTCAAAACCTTAAACCAATTAGAATTTTACAAATTATATTCTATTTTAATTTGCACTATAAGTGTTATACTTATAGGTATCTATACTACAGGTATAATTTAACTGTAATTCATTTATAAAAACAGGATGGGAAAAGAGAGGAAGAGAGGGGGAGATTTCCCCCCATCACGGTGATTCCCATTGATCGGCCATTGCAGGAGGAGCTGGCTGTACTCTGGTGTCCAGTGCCAATCTGCCAGAGAAATGCAGAGTGCACACATTGACAAACGACACGGCTCGGATAGGGGGATGGGGGGAAAGGGGGGTGTAGGAGGATGAAGAGAGAGAGAGGGGAGGGAAAGGTGAGAAAAGAGAGGGATGATGGATTAGACAGGAAAGGGGTGAGAGCAGCAGGAGGAAAAAAGAACACGGGAACGAGAGAGTTACGTGAAGAAAAATGGCGGGAGGACACGCGTGTAAAAGAAGCTGTGGCAAGCAGGAGGAGAAGGATGAGGAAGAGGAGGAAGAATAGGAGGAAGAAGAGGAGTACGTGGATAAGCAAGAGGAGGAGGAAGAGGGGGAGGAAGAGGGAGAAGAAGAAGAAGCGGAAGAGGAGGGGGGGGCCATCGTTCTTCATCGCGGGTTACTACGTGAAGAGTCCCCCTCTTGTCTTGACGGAGTGGCTGAAAGTCACCTTGAGCTCCTGGTGCGGCAGGGCCAGCATCTCCGACTGTCACCACTTATGAAATATGACGGACGATCTGGCAGGCAGGCCAAAAAGGCTCCTCTCCCTCCCCTCCCCTTCATCACCCCCCCCCCCCCCCTCACCCATCCCCTCCCTCCTTTACCGCTCTCCTCCCTCCTCCTCTCTTTCTCTGCCGGCTAACTTTCAGAGGGATTAGAGGGATCTTCCCCCGTTCGTTCCAACCTCCACTTTCCATTCTACCTTTGCCATCCTCTCTCTCTCTCTCTCTCTCTCGTCATCCTCTGTGCGCATGCGCGCGCGCACACACACACACGCACAAGCACACAGACACACAGACACACACACACACACACAGAGTTTTACCAAGCTCTCTCACCCCCAGCCAGGAGGAAAGTGGTTATAAAATATGCAGTGTTCCCTCCGCCGTAGAGTGCAGCTATGGCCATCCGGCAGGCCCGTGTGTGTGTGTGTGTGTGTGTGTGTGTGTGTGTGTGTGTCTGTGTGTGTGTGTGTGTCAGCAGAACGAGGACAGCCACTCTGGTTGAAACACAGGTGTTTTCTGACACCCCTGTGCTAGCCAGTGGCAACGCTGAAACCACCATCTTTTCAAAGTAGCACACCCAGCACAGTGACGACCCCCCCCCCCCCCTGGTCCTATCTGGGCCGGTGACAGGGTCCCAGCCGCTAAATGTTTCAGGACCTTATAGGAGAGCTCTCTAACAGCCAGCGGGTACAGCCCTCAAGGAAGAACATCGCAGAGAATGAGATTTGAGAATGAAACCCCCACCCCCCCCCCCCAGCATTTTTCAAACAACCATAATGTTGCATTTTGTTTTACTTCATGGCATTATTATTCTTTTTTTTTTTAATACTCAGGATTGAAGATGTTTTCCAAGTAAAATTGTTACGAGTTCTCATTTCTGTTGCTCATCAATCTTGATCAAGTCAGAGATTTAATATTCCACGTCGCTCGTTAAGTCACGAACAAAAGGCAACTGTCAACAGAACTCAGAGTGCTTCTTTGAATAGTTATGAAATAATCAGTTTCATATTAATCTGGACTCGCTGCACTCAGGCGGATTTCTGCAAGCCACACACACAGCCACACACAACCACCCCCCACACACACAATCAACCACCCACCCACAACACACACACACACAGACACAAACACACACACCACCCACAGACAAACCACCCACAACTGACACACACACACACACACACACACACACACACACACACACAGACACAAACACACACATACACACCACCCACGACTCACACGCGCACGGACACACGCGCACAGACACACACACGCGCACGGACACACACACACACACACACACACACACACACACACACACACACACACACGCACGCACGCACGCACCCATCATCCAGCCCCCACCCCCACCCTAACCTCTACATCTGCTGGCAGCAGCACTTTGTCCGTCTCATTGGGATGCGAGTCACGCTGCCCACTGAGGGCGAGGCTTCCAGGCCGGCTTTGAAGTCATTAGCTCGCTCATTAGCGGAGTTATGTTAAATCCAAATTACAATTCATCACCGGGGAGAGCCAATCATTCAGTCCACGCGGTCTGGCAGCCGCTAAACTTTACGCGCTCATTCATGGACACGCGGACGCACTCCTTAAACTCAGCTTGTTACCCAACCTGACAGGACTGGGGGGGGGGGGGGGGGGGGGTTGGGGGGGGAGAGAAGAGAAAAAAAAGAGAAATGTTTCTTAAAATTCCTTTTTTTCTTACTTTCTTTGAGGGGGAAGAAGAATTTCTTGTTATTACGTTGTTCTGGTGTACATTGAGCCAATGACAGGATCCATTCAGTTTGTTTTCTTAGGGCTAGCGCTGACGATCGCTCTTAAGGCATTCGAAAGGCTTAGAACTCGATTTGATCTTTTCTTTACTTTAAGACAACCCTCAGTCATCACCAATAAAAACCTCCACTTTGATGTGATGCTACAAAGAATTCCTGAAGATATAAACAAGTGTTTGTCTGAGTGATGAAACTGCCATAGAACAATAAACGCTAAATTAGTGTGGATGTGTTTTAAATCTCTGATGGTACTGCGTCTAACAGGCATTTAAAAAGAGGGGAGCAGTGTTAGTGTTTTGACAGCTTGTGCGATCACTACGTCTTTATATCAAACAGCTCTTTATCACTTTCATGAAGCGACGTGTTTAGGTTGCGGCCGCAGCCTTTAACTACGTACAAATGGCGTTTCATTACGAAACGATTTAGAAACAAAGCGAGATAGGCATTTAATAAGCACGCTGATGGGAAACTATGGCGAATCGCTGGGAACTCTTTGTACAGTTTCCCCTTTGGAGATTCAATTCCAATTCCAATTCCATTCCATTCCGATCCATTTCCGACATGGCCCAGACTCCCCTGGGCTTTGAAGGCTGTGATCATTCCCGATCCATGAAATCAAATCGAGAGATCATAGATTTCTTTTCCACGTTACCGTGACTACGTTTGCCTGATCCTCGTCTGTTTTCCATTTCCATGAAGAACAGCGCTACCAGGCCCGGCAAACCAAACGGCCACGCTGGCCTCGTGGGTTACGACGGAGCCGAAGAGAAGCCGTTACGGAGACATTTCGCTCCATCAATAATACATTTGGCCCCGGTCTCTGGGTGGGAGTCTGAGGGGAGGAGAACACACACACACACACACACACACACACACACACACACACACACACACACACACACACACACACACACACACACACACACACACACACACACACACACACACACACACACACACACACACACACACTGGAAAGCACGCACACAGCACTAGCAAAAGCCAGATCCGACAAAAGATGTGCGTGTTAACAGAACGTGAGGAAGGTTCTAGAACTCCGGACAGAATGGAACCCTGAGAGCCGTGATTTATGGGCATGGTTCTATCTCTATGGCGACAGGCTTCCATTTATAGCGGATCGCTTCATGCAGCGTCTAAGGCCCTAAACCTGAAACTACTGCCCTTTCAATTATTGAACACAGCACACCACACTTTGTGCCATGTTTTATGAATATGTAGCCAACTCAGGTCATTTGCTACTGGGAAACCATCGCTAGCACTCAAAAACAGCACGATACAAGAGAGAAAAAAAACAGATTACAGGCATGCATAATTAATTAAATCTGCTCTTGTTTCAAAATGTGCCACCAAATCAACCAACAACAACCCTTCAGAAATGATCTACACAACTAATAAACCTAACGTTTATTAAGAACGTAATTTATTCCAAAAAGTAACTTGGTCTAATGACCGCTGAGTAGGGACGCTAGCGAGTCTCAACAAGAAACGTGTCAAATACTCCCCCCCCCACCCCACCCGCCCCCAACCGTTGTCTTTTGACACGTAACTCCACAACACATTAAAACACTGAGATAAAGCACAGGCCTACCCAGAGACACTGGCTAATTAAAAATGACTGGATTCGTTAGCAGCAATCACGGCCCGGTGCCCCATCCAATTACCATATCTCAAGACACACACACACACACACACACACACACACACACACACACCCACACCCACACCCACACCCACACACACACACACACACACACACACACCCTAACTTTTATCCACATACACGTTCATGGATGTATACACACGCGCAGGAATGAATACATGTCAACAAACAGTTTCATTTTCTACGAGACACACACACACACACACACACACACACACACACAGGGACATCTGTTAGTATCATCATCATCTTTAAACAACACGTATTTACACCCTGACGTTCTGCACGGCTGGCTGAGCCGTAATAGGGCCCTGGTCCGGGGATGGGGAACCACTGGGATATTAATGAGAATTGAGCGCACACACACACACACACACACACACATACACACAGACACACAGACACACGCAAGGCAGCGCACAGTGACAAACAGGAGCCATGAAACACACACACACACACACACACACACACACACACACACACACAGACACACACACACACAGAGACACACGGTATGGATAAAATACCAAGCGTGTGTGTGTATGTGTGACAAGGGCGCCGCTGTCGTCCGAACGAACAGGTGCTTTCACACTGCGGACTCGCATACGACCCCCGTCCACCCGACACACACAGAGAGAGAGTGAAAACACAACACACACTAAAAGAGAACCGGCACAGATAGAGAGTGAAAACACAACACACACTAAAAGAGAACCAGCACAGAGAGAGAGTGAAAACACAACACACACTAAAAGAGAACCGGCACAGAGAAGATTGAGAACACGGAGAAAACCTAGGCAGGCTTCCCCTTCAAGACATTCATCAGGTACCAGAACACAAAGAGAGAGGGAGAGAAGGAGGGAGCAAGGAGGACAGAGGCAGGGGGTGAAGGAAAAAGTACGGGAAAAGGGGGAAGAAAAGAAGCAGGAGAGAAAGAAGAGAGGAGAGAAGAGAAGAGGAGGGAGCGAGCGGAGGAGGAGGAGGAGGAGGAGAGAGACGAGAGCGAAGCGAGGGAGGCGAGACAGGAGCCCCCGAGATAAGAGAACGGATCGCCCGCGGAAAGAAAAGAAAAACAGGGGGAGAGAGAAAGAGTGGAAAAGAGCGACAGAGGAAGAAACAAAAAAAGAGAGGAGGGATTCTCAATTCTTTCTCTTTTCTTTTTCTTTTTGGTGTGGTACTCACAGTATCTCCAGATCTCGCAGCGCACGGAAGGCTCCATCTTCGATGCAGCTGATGTGGTTGCTGTCCAGCTGCCTGCGACACACACACACACACACACACACACACAGACCGCACCGTCACACACACACACACCGGGGAGAGGAAAGAGAGACGCCAGTCAGACGGAGGTCGGAGAGTCTGCGGGGTCCGCGCAGGAAGAGGGGGGGGAGGGACTAGCAGGGGGGCTACCACCGCGGCGCCTGGGACGAGTGTGTGTGTGTCGCTAAAGATGCCACCCTGCCGGGGTGTTAGAAGTGGAGAACACACACGCAAACACACACACACGCGCGCGCACGCACACACACACACACACAGGCGGAGAGACAGGAACGGCGCTCAGCTGGAGCTCTCTCCCTCACCTCTGTCCGCTTCGGCCAGGACGAGGGGAGAGAGGGAAAAGAGAGAGGGAGAAGGGGAGGCAGAGGAGTGGAGCAGCTGGGCTAAAGTGGCCTGTCTGCTATCAGCCTATCACCTTGCTCCTTGCTGTACACACGCCAACGAGGGGGGGCGGGGGACAGAGCGACGGAGGGGGATGGAGAGAGAGAGAGAGAGAGAGAGAGAGAGAGAGAGAGAGAGAGACACAGAGTGAGACAGAGAGAGATGGAGAGAGAGAGAGAGAGAGAGAGACACAGAGTGAGACAGAGAGAGATGGAGAGAGAGAGAGAGAGAGAGAGAGAGAGAGAGAGAGAGAGAGAGAGAGAGAGAGAGAGAGAGAGAGAGAGACACACAGAGTGAGACGGAGAGAGATGGGGAATGATAGAGCGAGACAGAGGTAGAGAGGCAGCAAACTGGTCTGGTGTGTGTGTATGTGCGTGTGTTTGTATGTGTATATACAGCCCACCATTGTCTGCCTGCCTGCCTGCCAGCCTGCCTGCCTGCCTGCCTGCCTGCCTGCCTGCCTGCCTGCCTGCCTGCCTGCCTGCCTGCCTGCCTGTCTGTCTGTCTGTCTGTCTGTCTGTTTTTGCCTGTCTGTCTGTCTGTCTGTCTGTCTGTCTGTCTGTCTGTCTGTTTTTGTCTGCCTGCCTGCCTGCCTGCCTGCCTGCCTGCCTGCCTGTCTGTCTGTCTGTCTGTTTTTGTCTGCCTGCCTGCCTGTCTGTCTGTCTGTTTTTGTCTGCCTGCCTGCCTACCTGCCTGCCTGACTGCCTGTCTGTCTGTCTGCCTGTCTGCCTGTCTGTCTGTCTGTCTGTTTTTGTCTGCCTGCATGCCTGTCTGTCTGTCTGTAATCCTGTAAATATTAATTGCATTTTCCCTCCCCCTCCTTTTTCTATCCTCTTTCTCGAGATCAGCCGAGGGAGAGTAAGACCCAAACACAGGCACACTCAGAAGCACTTTATTTGACCTCAGAATAATAAGAACAATAAAAAGGAACTCAGAATGGAAAAACCACACGCAACGCTTCACGATAACCAGACGAGGGACGACTCAAAAGACGAAGCGCAGGCAGAAGAACCCCAACACGGAGGCGCCAATCAACACAGACGAACCCAGGTGGAAACAACGACGCTAACGAGGGCAGGTGAAACCAAAGGAAACGAAACAAAGTGGGCGTGATCCCTGTGAAACACACTCCCTCCTTCCTTCCTCCTCCTCCTCCTCCTCCTCCCCCCACCTCCCCCCAGTTCCATAGTGGAATCCTACAGGGAGTGATTCCATTACATTAGAGCAGCCAATCCATTAGGGGCTTTTACCGGCCCTGTCACTGAAACAATTTCATTAAAGACGAGCCACCGTAAATCACATCCTCGACCACCAGGCACTCCTCCTCCTCCTCCTCCTCCTCTCCTTCTCTCCCTCCATCCATCCCTCTACCTCCCTCCCTCCGTCCGTCCGTCTCCCCTCCGCTGGTGCCGGACCCAGACGCTCCCTGCACTCCTCCGTCATCCCTCCATTCCTTTTACCTTAATTGGCTCAGTCTTAAGTAGGAGCGCCCCTCCCTCCGCACCACTCTCCCCCGCACCCCCCCCCCCCCGTCCACCCCTCCATCCAGCCTTCCATCCCATGAACCCAACAACCTTTTTTTCCGACCACCCCCCACCCGTCTCAACCACCCACCCACACTCACACACACACACACACACACACACACACACACACACACACACACACACACACACACACACACACACACACACACACACACACACACACACACGGTGTCTTTGCTTGAGA
>JAPMUY010007534.1:0-10000 GCA_026901105.3 Galaxias olidus | reverse complement strand
CCCTTGCTCTTTGTTCTTGTGTGTGTGTGAGTGTGTGTGTGTGTGCGTGTGTGTGTGAGTGTGTGTGTGTCTGTGTGTGTGTGTGTGTGTGTGTGTGTGTGTGTGTGTGTCTGCGTTCCACCAGAGTATGTTTCTAATGAAATAACGTTTCTAAATCTTTTCTTTCACTGAAGTGGAGCCCTCCAACAGCGATCGCTTACTCTGCTGGAAAAATGAAGCAATCACATCCACTGATGGTAACATGAGCAAATATATTCACGCACACACACACACACACACACACACACACACACACACACACACACAGACAAGACTTGGTAGCATATCACAAGCCTGCCAAGTTGTTGTTTTTTCCTTTATGAGCCAAATGAGTTTTGACATGTCACAATGGTTGGGCTATAAGTCCATTACGCCTGTTGGTTTGTGGAAGGCTTGTCTGCAAAAAATAAAGAAACTATAATTTGAAAACCAGAATGCAATTACTGGCCAAGGGAGAAGACCAACGGGTATGGGCAATTATCAGCCTAGGTAATCACACTGTCTGCCTCCCACTCAGGTTTCTTATAGAAAAACACACACACACACACACACACACACACACACACACACACACACACACACACACATGTAAGCAGGCACACACTCATAAATGAACACGCAGAGCGGTTAACTAAAGGTTAAACAAATAAAAAAGTATCCAACAGCAACATTGGAGACCACCGCGACGCTTGACCCCCGCGCCCTTGGTACAGCCAATCAGGGCCGTGAGCAATCAGGCTGCCGTCCAATCAGGCGGTGAGGCGATACCCCGGCCTCTGGATGAAACCGTGTAATTATGTATTCAAAACAATTTCCTACCGCGGCGATAAGGGAAAGCAGAGTTTCGCTGGTAACCACCGCTACCAAAACAACACACAAGCATACGGACACACACATAAACACACACACACACACACACACACACACACACACACACAAACACACCCCTTCAATAAAAATTGTGTGTCTGTTATTTCAGAGCCAATCAAGTTTTATTGCTGCCAGAAATCTTAATTGGAGCGGCTTGTGTTTTGAATGAGTAATGAGTGTTTCTTCAGATTTAACAACCCTTCATTGGTTATGACGGTTTCAAAATGGCCTTGCATTCTCTGGCTGGCCTTCCTTGTTTGACAAAAGAGAGGCAAGATTATAGCTAGCTCCCCTTCCACAAGTTCACATGAAATGTGTGTGCTTTCATTTTGACGTAAAAACAAAACAAAAACCATGCTTTGGCACGTACACACTCAGTGTGTGTCACTGACCTCGGCGAGCTCTTGCTTGGCTCAAAGCCATGGCGAAGGGATTACACACAGTATACAAAGACGGTAAACAGTTGCCAAACCCCCGAAACGTTAAAAGGATGTTTCAACGTGTAATGTAACCGGTCTCGACACTTTTGGACGACGGATTCAGTGTTTCCTCGAGACCCGCTTCTCCTCGTCGCTGTGTGTGTGTTCTCAGCTCTGATTGGATAAATGCAAAGCAGACGGACATCCTTTCCCTTCTTGTTTTATTCCGTACACTCATACTTAACACCCCCCCCCCCCCCCACACACACACCTCTCTTCTTGAAACATCCTCTCTCTTTCTTTCTCGTCCTCTCTATTGTCATGTGCCTGCAACCCCCCCCCCCTCCCCCCACCACCACCACCACCACAACCTCCCCCCCCCCCCACCACCCTTCAATACTGGACGGGGATCGTTCATGCTAAAACACAGAGCTTGTATGAACACATTCTCCCAGGACTTGGCGTGAAACGTTGATGGATGACATCGTTAGTGGCCGTGCGAAGTCCACGCTGGCCTGACCACTCGTGGCTAAATGGAGGGCTCCACAAAGAGAGAGACAAGGAAGATAAAAAGAAATAAAAAAGCTGACAGCAAAACAAACCGCCCTCCTCTTAGATAACTTCCTCCCTAAGGGGGGGGAGGGGGGGGGGGCTCGTTTACAAACGGGTCCCGGTCTCCGGGGGATTTACGAGTTATTCTTTTTTTTTATGACGACGCGATCGCCATTACATTTTTCCCGCTTTTAATCTGCAAAATTAAAGGTTAATTGGGAAAACGCTTCGGAGGGAAATCACAGCAGCTTGCTACGGGGGACGAGCACGCCCACAGGCTGAGATGGATGGGAGGAAACAGCGCGACCGTATTTCCATGACAATATTTGGCCTCTGTGGGTGACACAAATAAGCGAGATCCCGTCGGGTTTTACAAGTCAAAGCAGCTCCTCCGACAGGAGCAATCTGACACGTTATTCTCCGACGCCCTGTATATTTATATTTATATTTATATTTATATTTATGTTTATTAGATGCACCCGCGTCGAGAGAAAAGAGGCTTTGAGTCTCGCAGCGAGGATGCAATCAGGCATGGATGAGGGCGCGCCACTGTAAGGTGTGTGTGTGTGTGTGCGTGGAAACAGCCGCCCCATCTCTCTTACAGACAAGACACACCGCTGTTGTCAGGGGCGATCTTGTTCCGGGGTGTACGCCGTCAATGCATCTCTCAACACACTACACAGGCTTTTGTAGGGGCATGGTGCGCGCGCGCGCACAAACACACACGCACACACACACACACACACACACACACACACACACACACACACAGAGAGACGCACACACGCACGCATGCACACAGTGCACCGTGCGTCTTATTTGCGCCGGCTGCATACGATTTCAACGAAACAGGAATCAGTCCTTTCACAATGGTTTGGTTCTTTGACACACACATTGGCAGGAAAACAACCCGCTCTGCTCTCCTACAGGAGAAGGAGAGGAGTGAGGAGTGCATGGGGGCTCCTGACTCGGACAATCTGCCTGCAAATTTCATTAATTCTGTTTGGCTTCTCGGCCCTCCTCTGCTGTCATAGGCTGGCAGGCCGGGGCCATAAATCTCTTATTGATTCCGTTAGGAGCCCCGTGGCCAGACACACAGGCAGCAGGGGCTACGCATTACTGATAACGGCCCGGGAGCACACACACACACACACACGCACGTGCACGCACGCACGGACGCACACACACAGACGCACGCGCGCACACACGCGCACGCACATGCGTCGAATTGAACATGTCCATGAATTGACGATGTGGCGAGCCCCGGCTAGGATGAAGTCTCCGTCTCAAATCAAGCTTTTCGAATGGCAGTGGGACTGATCTACACCTTCACCTGCATCGGTCCTGTTCACACTGCGGAGGTGAGCCGGACCTGTTCTGTCCTGGACCACATCAGTACTGTTCACACTGCGGAGGTGAGTCGGACCTGTTCTGTCCTGGACCACATCAGTACTGTTCACACTGCGGAGGTGAGTCGGACCTGTTCTGTCCTGGACCACATTAGTACTGTTCACACTGCGTAGGTGAGTCGGACCTGTTCTGTCCTGGACCACATCAGTACTGTTCACACTGCGGAGGTGAGTCAGACCTGTTCTGTCCTGGACCACATTAGTACTGTTCACACTGCGTAGGTGAGTCGGACCTGTTCTGTCCTGGACCACATTAGTACTGTTCACACTGCGGAGGTGAGTCGGACCTGTTCCGTCCTGAACCAAAGGACTCTGTTCACGTAGCTATGCCCAAAACGTGAATCCGTTCAGTGAGTTCAGTTTGGGGATTCATGGACACAGCAGCATGGGACAACAGCAAGTGTGCAATATAATATCGCACCATAACAAATAATAGAGAAATATGAAAATGGTACATGACAGATTCAACGCTGCAGTCAGGCTGATCATCTAGGTGACGTCGCTTCATGTTATTGCAGCGGATTCCTCTTACAGGGACGACTCGGAAGAAATTGGAACCAGACCCTCTTCGAGGCCCAAATCCGCCCCCAGCCCGGGCTCACTGTGGCTGGGCACCGTGACCCTCTGCACTCCCTTGGTGGAGGGAGGAGATGGAGGACAGGAGATAGGAGACTGATGCTCCCAGCCATTCCTGTGCGTGTACACATGACTGAGGGAGTGTGTGTGTGTGTGTGTGTGTGTGTGTGCCCCTCTGCGCAAGTATTATCTATCTGTGTGTGTGTGTGTTTGTGTGTGTGCGTAACCCCATGGCTATTCCTGTCCACTATATTACATTACATTATTCATCTGGAGAAAGTGATGCTGGCCAGGTCATCTCCTGCCGCCCTTTAATATTACTTTTAACCCTTCACACACACACACACACACACACACACACACACACACACACACACACACACACACACACATTTTATATAGGCACACTAACACAAATACACTCTATCAGACAAAATACAACACACACACAAACACACACACACAGACATTTTATATAGGTACACTAACACACAAATATACAATCAGACAAAATGCAACAACACACAGAGATAGGTGCTAAATTCTATTTCTTTGCACGCCCACCTCCTGAACCTGGTCTGAGAAACAGCAGAAACCCCCTAAGGTTTGACCAGATATTAGACGAGCACCCCCTAAGGTTTGACCAGATATTAGACGAGCCCCCCCCGTAAGGTTTGACCAGATATTAGATGGGCCCCCCCGTAAGGTTTGACCAGATTTTAGATGAGCCCCCCCGTAAGGTTTGACCAGATATTAGACGAGCCCCCCCCGTAAGGTTTGACCAGATATTAGACGAGCCCCCCCCGTAAGGTTTGACCAGATATTAGATGAGCCCCCCCGTAAGGTTTGACCAGATATTAGATGAGCCCCCCCTAAGGTTTGACCAGATATTAGACGAGCCCCCCCGTAAGGTTTAACCAGATATTAGACGAGCCCCCCCGTAAGGTTTAACCAGATATTAGATGAGCCCCCCCGTAAGGTTTAACCAGATATTAGACGAGCCCCCCCCGTAAGGTTTGACCAGATATTAGACGAGCCCCCCCGTAAGGTTTAACCAGATATTAGACGAGCCCCCCCCTAAGGTTTAACCAGATATTAGACGAGCCCCCCCGTAAGGTTTAACCAGATATTAGACGCAGCCCCCCCCCGTAAGGTTTAACCAGATATTAGACGAGCCCCCCTAAGGTTTGACCAGATATTAGATGAGCCCCCCGTAAGGTTTGACCAGATATTAGACGAGCCCCCCCGTAAGGTTTAACCAGATATTAGACGAGCCCCCCCCCCCCCCCCGTAAGGTTTAACCAGATATTAGACGAGCCCCCCCGTAAGGTTTGACCAGATATTAGACCAGCGCCCACCTAAGGTTTAACCAGATATTAGATGAGCCCCCCCTAAGGTTTGACCAGATATTAGACGAGCCCCCCCTAAGGTTTAACCAGATATTAGACGAGCCCCCCCCCCCGTAAGGTTTAACCAGATATTAGACGAGCCCCCCCTAAGGTTTGACCAGATATTAGATGAGCCCCCCCGTAAGGTTTTACCAGATATTAGACGAGCCCCCCCGTAAGGTTTAACCTTATATTAGACTAGCCCCCCCCCCCCCCCGTAAGGTTTAACCAGATATTAGACGAGCCCCCCCGTAAGGTTTGACCAGATATTAGACCAGCGCCCACCTAAGGTTTAACCAGATATTAGATGAGCCCCCCCTAAGGTTTGACCAGATATTAGACGAGCCCCCCCTAAGGTTTAACCAGATATTAGACGAGCCCCCCCCCCGTAAGGTTTAACCAGATATTAGACGAGCCCCCCCTAAGGTTTGACCAGATATTAGATGAGCCCCCCGTAAGGTTTGACCAGATATTAGAACGAGCCCCCCTAAGGTTTGACCAGATATTAGATGAGCCCCCCCCTAAGGTTTGACCAGATATTAGACGAGCCCCCCCGTAAGGTTGACCAGATATTAGATGAGCCCCCCCCTAAGGTTTGACCAGATATTAGACGCGCCCCCCCGTAAGGTTTGACCAGATATTAGACGAGCCCCCCCGTAAGGTTTGAGCAGATATTAGACGAGCCCCCCCCTAAGGTTTGACCAGATATTAGACGAGCCCCCCGTAAGGTTGACCAGATATTAGACACGGCCCGAGGCGGAGCCTCCGATAGAGAAGACCAGGAGCAACTCAAGAGCACGACGCGAGTCAGGAAGGATCGCACGACAGCCACGTTTTCTCAGAGAAACTGTGTGTGTGTGTGTGTGTGTGTGGGAAGGAAGGAGAGAGAAGGATGGAGAGATAAAAGGGTTGAATAAGTCAGAAGGTTGGCAGGCTTTGCACCAGGAAGACGGGCTGCCTCCATTCCATGTGTCCCTCGGATCAGAGCGCATCTCTCTAAAACCAGATAGCCCTTTAGACAGCCTCCCCCTCTCTCTCTCTCTCTCTCTCTCTCATTCCACCCCCCTCTATCTCACCCCATCCACCCCCCCATTCTACCCCCCCCAGTCTTCCTCTCCTCCTCCGTGCGTCTTGTGTTCCCTCTCTCCGGGGAGGTGTAACATCATTCAATGGAGCCGCATAGAGGCTCTAATAAACATCGATCCCGGCGCAGCTCATATTTCGACGCTCTCGCTCGCAGCCAGCGGGGGGTTAGGCTGATGATGAGGACGACACAGTCCTCTCTGTGCACTCCCACGGACCTACATGCAGTGTGTGAGTGTGTGTGCATGTGAGTCTGTGTGTTTCATACCGTGCCCGTATGTGTGTGGATGCGTGCGCTACTGTTGCTCTCAGTGCTTGTATTTGAGCGTGATTGTGTTCGTGTCTCTTGTGTGTGTGTGTGTGTGTGTGTGTGTGACTGAGTGTGTGTGCGTGCGCTCTATGCCGCTATCACCTGTGAGGAGAGCAGCAGGTGCAAGAGTGACGGAGCTTTAAATTGAGACAACAGTGCATCATGGGTACAGTGCGTGTATGATGTCATTCCTCCCATAGTTCAACCAACAGGACTCAAAACAAAACGATGCCATTTTGTATTCTCTTAATGTGACCACGAGTCCCTCTTTGAAAACGTTGTCGGGAAAGTAAGATAAACACGCACCAAACCAAACTTGGTGTTTGTTAAACGAAGCACAGTGTCGTGGGATCTGAGCGGGGGGGGGGGGGGGGTAAACGTAGTGAAATCCGTTCAAAGCGCGACCCCTCCGACCGGGGGAATAAGGCACCTTGTAAACGTGAGCGATTGGCTAAGAAGGTTCTGGAGAAGCTAAGGGCAAACTGGAGGGAAAAAAGGACATGGACGTTTCATTACGAGGTCTGTCTCTTTGTCCTTTTCGCCCTCTCCTTTAACCCCCCCCCCCCCCCCCCCCGCAGCCCCCCCCTCCTGTATTCAGTTCCAGCCTTTCAGCTCCCTGCCCTTGCTTAGTATCCCCTCACCCCCTCTCAAAGACGCCGTGATTTAATTAAGCGCTCCTTTATGAATAGAAATATTCCTCTATTGATCATAGTGAAGGCTCGCTGACGTCGACTCGACTGGGGACCGGCGCTCGCTCCATTACACACTCCTAAGTGTGTGTGTGTGTGTGTGTGTGTGTGTGTGTGTGTGTGAGAGAGAGAGTGTGTGTGTGAGAGAGAATCCAAAGGCACGCTTCTAAATCAAGCTAAACGTTCTGAAATGCTCTCCCGGGTCTTTAAGAGTCCTCGTTTAAGATTCAGACATTCCTCAGAGCCGACTCCCTGGACGCACCCACGGAGATGGAGGGAAAAAATAAATATAGAAAATGGATATGCTTTTTCTGTCTCCTCCGTCTTTGTTTCTCTCGCTCCCCTTCTCTCCGCACAAGTATCAATTATGTTTTGTCGATACTTTAATTAAATTGGACGTCTTAATGTGATTCGCCCTGATCCATACCCTCCCCTAAGACGTAAAAAGCCTTTCTGGACTGGCGCCCCAGAAATGTCAAACAAATTTGGATGAGTTACGAGAGAAAAAGGAAAAGTCATAATATAAAAAGAAGAAAAAGGAGAGGAATGGCTTGGAGAGGCGGGCCACGGTGGCATGGTGATTTGTTATTGGCTAATTCACTTTTATTCCCATTCTGCCATTGGCTCTAATTCTCTTTGCTTCCTCATGTCCTGCGTGGCGCGGTAGCTAAGTGACGTGGCAGGCTTTTAGCGACCTGCGTGGCCCCAATAAAACGTCTGCTCTGTGAGAGATGAAGGGAGCGCAAGTAAGGACGGTTACAGAGGGGTCGGAGGGGGGGATGAGGGGGAAGAGGGATGAGGGGGGAGGAGGAGTGAGGGAGAAGGAGGAGTGAGGGGAAGGAGGGATGAGGGGAAGGACGAATGAAGGGGAAAGGATTGGAGGAGGGGGGATGAGGGGAAGGAGGGATGGGGGGGAAGGAGGAAGGAGGGATGAGGGGAAGGAGGGATGAGGGGAAGGAGGGATGAGGGATGAGGGGGAATGAGGGTGAAGGAGGGATGAGGGGAAGGAGGGATGAGGGATGAGGGTGAAGGAGGGATGAGGGGAAGGAGGGATGAGGGATGAGGGGAAGGAGGGATGAGGGTTAAGGAGGGATGAGGGGAAGGAGGGATGAGGGTTAAGGAGGGATGAGGGTTAAGGAGGGATGAGGGGAAGGAGGGATGACGGAGCAAGGAGCGATGGATAGTTGGGAAATATTTTGAGAGACATGCAGGCCGCCCTTAGGTCCATGTGTCCATCTAATCAGAAAAATGAGACAGGCAACACGTCCGCCATTTTGTGTCCACACTTAGGACCTGACCTTGTCTAAGAGCCACAATGGTGTCGGCACAGAACAACCAGGAGGGCCAGAGTGGCCCCATGCCGTTCAGTAAATGAACTAACCTCTCAGCCTCTGTCCATCAAAAGATTACGTCATACAAATAGGACAGAACGTTGGGGGGTGAACTCAAAAACCCATTCTATTCTCTCCTATTCTGTTCTATTCTATTCTATTCTGCTATATTCTACTATTCTATTCTATTATATCCTATTCCATTCTATTCTACTCTATTCTACTATATAATGCAGTGTTTTCCCTGACGACTGAAATGGCTGACACTCTGTACTGCTTGGTAACGTATGGCACCAGCCTTCTCCAGTAAAGGACTCAAGGGTCTGAGCTAATCAGACAATGGGATTGAAGAGGCTTTTTCCATGTGAGGGATGGTGCATATGTGTGTGTGTGCGTGTGTGTGTATGTGTGTGTGCGTGTGTGCGTGTGTGTGTGCATGTGTGTGTGTCTGTTTGCGTAGACATGGAAGTTCTGCTGGTGGTGGTGGGGGGTACAGCTGACTCCACAGCTCCAGTTTTTACTAGCATCAGGGGAGTCCTCATAAATAATACGGAGCAGATTAGTAGATTGAAAAGGGTGGGGAGGGGGGACGGAGGGGGCTAAGGGACGAGTGTCTATGTGAGTGTGTGTGTGTGTGTGTGTGTGTGTGTGTGTGTGTGTGTGATGTGTGTGTGTGTGTGTGTGTGTGGGCTGGGGGGTGGGTTGCCGTGCACATCTGTGTGACTGTGGATGAGCATCCTTCCGCAGCTTTGCGTGTGTTTACGTGTGATAACAAAATTGTTGGCGTGGCGTCGATTAAGTTTTGTGTTTATGTATCAGTGCAAATGTGTGTGATTTCCTACATAACCGTGTTGATGCATCTGTGTATGTGTGTGTGTGTGTGTGTGTGTGTGTGTGTGTTTTTGTTTGGTTGTTTGGTTGGTTGTCAGGGCGTCTACAGAGACGGGTCAGGAGTTCCCTTCTCTCGGGCAGGCCAGGGTTGCCACGGCGACCCAGTGCAGCGCTGCCTCCGGGCCGGTTAAGTTGAAGAGGATCAGGTGGGTCTTCATTTTTACAGCACGCCACAAAAGAGACACAGAGAGAAGAGCGTGTACATAAAAAAGAGAACGAGATAAAAAATTAAAAAAATCAGTAAAGAGAGGAAAACACAATAAAGAGATACAAAAAAAAGAATAAAGAGAAGGAGCAAGAGTGAAAGGAGAAGGAGAAAAGAAAGGTAAAGAAAAAGGCGGTTTTATTAAGGGACAGCCTGTACGCTCCCTGGCCTGCTAGACTGCTACTGTATCCCAGCCCGTATCACCAGCATTACCTTGGCCTGCTAGACTGCTACTGTA
>JAPMUY010007533.1:7500-11439 GCA_026901105.3 Galaxias olidus | reverse complement strand
AAGAAAGAACGAAAGAAAGAAAGAGATGAAGAGAGAAAGAGAGAGAGATGGAGAAAGAGCGATGCTATTGGGAGGCCTCTGAGTAGAGGAGTTATCAAAGTGGCTCCATGCATGCGAATGAGTCCTATCGACCGCCAGGCGGATCGATGCTGTATTTATAACACAGGGGAAGGCTGAATCAATGCATACTTAATGTGTAGCGTGGCGGGGGTAGTGGGCCAGGGGTGCAGGAAGAGGGCGGCTGGGCTGGGGGCGGGGGGGGGGGGATTGGAGGGAGGGTGAGAGGGAGGGGTGGTGTAGATCCAGGAGAGGTGGAAGCTTGTTAAAAAAAAATCTGCGTTTACATTTTGTGTTTACTCAGCGTTGCTGGGTCGGAGTGTTTGGAGGCTCGGGCTCCAGGAGGACGGCGTACTGGACCCCTCTGATCGGCTGCTTCTCGACACACCCGTACGTGGGGGGTGGGGGTCTTTCGAACACGGTCTGGCGTGAACCTTTTTATAACGGGAGAGTCCGCTCACATTTCAATTTGACCTACGCGTGTACGTGATTTCTCGCCAATCATCTGCAAGTTTAATTTCAACGATCAATAGTTTGCGTTCGAAAGTAACGCCACAACTATAGGTTGTACATTTGAAGGCTGAACTTTGTATTGTGGGTAGAACATATTTTGTTATGTTAATTGCTTAATGTCCCTGAACTAAGAGGAATTATTATCATTATTATTATTATTATTATTATTATTATTATTATTATTATTATTATTATTATTAATAATAATAATAATAATAATAATAATAATAATAATAATAATAATGATATTATTTTGAGACCATAAAATGTAAGATAGGGGACAGCAGATTAGCTGAAGGCTTCTGTCAGAGACACCGGTTGTTGAAGAAAGAGCTCAAACCTCCTTTCTTTACTCACACAGCCATTAAGCTACCTAAGCTACTTTAAGGGGCAGAGTGCTTTGGTGCCCTATCTCTGCCTGAAACAATTAGCATTTTAATTGTTTGTGTTTTGTTTTATGTCTCTTGTTTTTCCTGCTCTGGGTTGCATGCTCTAAGGCCTCATTAAATTAACCTATGTATGGCATATGAATCTGCCGAATAGAAAGGAAAGCAATTATATTTGTTTGAGATATTTGTTTACGTGTTTTGTTTAATCTCGCTGACATTTTACAAAAGTGAGTTCATCCCCGAGGAAGAGCGGTTGTTTTCAAAGGAAGCAACCAACTCTGGGTGTGTTTTGGCGAAGCTATTTGAATTTTTTTTTTTTGCGTTCCTTCAATCTTCTTCAATCATGTGAAACATCTACCAGCGTTGAGTGATTTATGATAATACAGATACCATTCGATTATACATTACATACGTGAGAGAAGGATGTCTAGATGTCTGCCCCCCCCTACTCCGCTGACACATGTGACGGCCCTGACAGATGGAGGGAAGCTACAGCCTCGTGTCACGTTTAGGTTCTTTTCCTGCTCAGCTCGCTCCCAGGGACCGCATAACATTTTACTGCCTCCTCCCTGTCTGGGAACGCTCTGCTAAGGGCTCTCCTCAGGGTCTGATTTGCTCTTTGACTTATATAGCATCCTACCGCACACTTTAAGGAGCGGAGGGCTTTCGCTGTCCCATCTCAGCTAATGTTGATACACTCCCACACACACACACACACACACACACACACACACACACACACACAGACAATGTGCGCGAAAAACTCAACACACCCACGTCTAATACAGACATGTATAGCTGATGTGTCCGAGCGGGTGTGTGTGTATGCGTTCTCTCCCTGGTATTTCCTTCCGAGTCCTCTTTGAAATGTCCTCTGTCTAATCAGAGGAGAGCCGTCAAGGCACAGACAGCAGTAATGGCCTAATGCTTCACGGAGTGACCACGACCCGAGGCGCTGTACTCATTAAAACCGGCCCCTACTTCCTCTGTAATTAAAGGTTAAGTAAACACCGTGAAAACCGCCCAGACCGATATTAAACGGGTAACAGCAGGCCTCACGGCTAGCGTCAGGCCTCACGGCTATCGGGCAGGCCTCACGGCTAACGGGCAGGCCTCACGGCTAACGGCAGGTCTCAGAGCTGACGGCAGGTCTCACGGCTGACGGCAGGTCTCACGGCTAACGGGCAGGCCTCACGGCTAACGGGCAGGCCTCACGGCTAACGGGCGGAGCTCACGGCTAACGGGCGGACCTCCCGGCTAAGGGCAGACCTCCCGGCTTACGGGCAGAGCTCCCGGCTAACGGGCAGGCCTCCCGGCTAACGGGCAGAGCTTATGGCTAACGGGCAGTCCTCACGGCTAACGGGCACGCCTCCCGGCTAACGGGCAGAGCTCATGGCTAACGGGCAGGCCCCCTGGCTAACGGGCAGACCTCCCGGCTAACGGCAGGTCTCACAGCTAACGAGCAGGCCTCACGGCTAACGGGCAGAGCTCACGGTTAACGGGCAGAGCTCATAGCTAATGGGCAGGCCTCCCGGCTAACAGGCAGACCTCCCGGCTAAGGGCAGACCTCCCGGTTAACGGCAGGTCTCACAGCTAACGAGCAGGCCTCACGGCTAACGGGCAGAGCTCATGGTTAATGGGCAGCTCCGGGAGCAGACAGGATTCACAGAGGGCGTAACGTCGTGTTACGAGTGGTCCCCGTTACGTAACACGCTGGCAGACCACGGCACATTTCTGTTGCATTATTTTCCCTACCCTGTTACATCAGAACACATTGCTTATGGATTGGCTTTCATGCAGGAATGAATTGACTATCAAAAAATAAATAAAAAAGAAGGAAACTTGGGAGAGAAAAAAACAGGGATTACTGCCAGCCAACCGGCCGGGTCGTGTCCAAAAGTGGAGAGATGTCTCTTAAAACTGTCACCAAAGGCTCCGGGCCGGGCTTCGGGGGGTGGGTGCAGCCTCAGGGCCGTCCAGCAGGCAAGAGGCCACCCCCCCCCCACCACCAGATTTATGGCCCAGTGGAACGAGGTGACGGGGCCCTGGCGATAACCCCCAGGGAGGTGCTCGGGAAGGGCTCCGAGAGGAGAGCCAGGTCACGGCCCATTCATTCACTTCAGCTTGGCTCCGAAGTGTCCTGCGGCAGGCTCAGACGCAGCGCCGTACCGCAAGCAAAGTGCACGGTTTGTGTAGCTTTAGAAGTGTTAAAAGTCTTATGGTTCGTCGTAGTTTACGATGTTTAGCCAATGGTGGTGATGAATACGTTGTTTACCAAACTGGAGCTGAGACGTACAGCGTTTCTCTTTGTGTGTGTTTTCCCCCAAAGGGCCCCTCCAACTTCACTTTTTCTGTTCTGCCCGGGTAGATTTGAAAGTTCTTCTCCGTTAAAGACCCCCCCCCCCCTCCAAAAAACACCACCCTCTCCTCCTCTCACTTAACCTCTCTCTCTTTGTCTTTATATTAACCTCCGTGTCTATTTTTCGGTTTCATCCCGTTCTCCCTCTTTCTTTCGAACTCTCTTCCTGCACTCGTTGGCCAACTCCCAAACCCCGGCATCTGCCGCCAGTGGCCAGAGCCAAGTCCAGCACACCGCACGCAGCCCTCTGAAGCCGAAAGAGAGGCTCCCCAAGAAGGAAAACACATCTCCACCAACTCTCTCAAGGACATTTATACTCACACAGAGGGAAACTTTTGCAAGATGTTCGGAATGAGGAAAACACACACACACGCAAAGACACACACACACGCACACACACACACACGCACACACAAACAGGCACGCAGGGAGAGGGGAGACCCTCGGTGGCTACACGTGTGTTAAGAGGGTCCGGTGAGTCATGAAACGGGTTTGAAAGAAACAGAAGTGTCTCGGCTAGCGGGACGAAGTACCTGACGAGAGACGTGGAAACAGATCAGGGCTTGCCCAAAAAAAACCCCCCCCAAAAACATCAAACATTAGCCTTTCTCGATTTCTACT
>JAPMUY010007533.1:0-2500 GCA_026901105.3 Galaxias olidus | reverse complement strand
GGTGGAGGTGGTGGAGGTGGAGGTGGAGGTGGTGGAGGTGGAGGTGGTGGAGGTGGAGGTGGTGGAGGTGGAGGTGGTGGAGGTGGTGGAGATGGAGGTGGTGGAGGTGGTGGAGATGGTGGTGGCGGAGATGGTGGTGGTGGAGATGGAGGTGGTGGAGATGGAGGTGGTGGAGATGGTGGTGGTGGAGATGGTTGTGGTGGAGATGGAGGTGGTGGAGATGGAGGTGGTGGAGGTGGAGGTGGTGGAGATGGTGGTGGCGGAGATGGAGGTGGCGGAGATGGAGGTGGTGGAGATGGAGGTGGTGGAGGTGGTGAAGGTGGTGAAGGTGGTGGCGTCATGCAGGCGATGACTGTTTCAACGACTAATTCCAAAGCATTTTTCTGGAACCAAACCTCCGATTCGCCTCAGCGTCGTGAGATCACGCGGGGCGAGATTTGTTCCCCCTTCTCCTCTTGACCGTCGCTCCTCCATGGCAGGGAGAGGGCCGGACCGTCCCAACGGCCAACGAGGGACTTGTCCTACAGCCAAACCTGTCCCAGCGAGCCCCCAGAGGGAGGTGGAGCGTGGGGGCCCGCGCGGCCCCCGTAGTCAGCCATCACACGGAGTGGGACAGGCCCGTCTGATTCATGGTGGCCCCCCCCGTCCCCGGTCGCCGTCATTACTCTGCTCCAGCGCCCGCAGAGCCTCCGCGCCCTCCCTCCATTCAGACGCCACGTTTCATACCCCCCCACCCCCCCCATCCCCGCTTTACCGTGCTGCCGTAAGCTCAGCCTCTCTCCCTCTCTAAATATATATCACTCTTTCTCTCTCTCTCTCTTTCCATCTCTGTCTGCCTTTGTCCTCAACAATCCCCCTCTCTCTCTCTATCTCTCCGCTCTCTCTCTCCTTTTGTCCTCCATCTCTCTCTTTGTCCCTTTGTCCTCTCTCTGTCTTTGTCCTCTCTCTCTCACACCATATTTTTCGGTCTGGTTCTTCTGTCTCAACTGTCACACTCTCTCTTTCACGTCTCCATCTTTCTCTCATTCTCTCTTCTGTTTCCATAGTCTCGCACTCCTTGTGTCTCTCTATCTCTGCGATCTCTCTATTTCTGATTCTCTCTCTCTTTCTTTCTCTCTCTCTATGCTATCTCTATCTCTCTCTCTATCTCTCTCTCTTCTCTCGCTCTCTATCTCTCTCTCTCTGTATCTCTCTATGTCTCCCTCTCTCTCCCTCTCTCTCTCTCTCTCTGTCTCTCCCTCTCTCTGTGTCTCTCTATGTCTCCCTCTCTCTCCCTCTCTCTATGTCTCTCTCCCTCTCTCTGTGTCTCTCTATGTCTCTCTCTCTCTCTATGTCTCTCTGTCTCTCCCTCTCTCTGTATCTCTCTATGTCTCCCTCTCTCTCCCTCTCTTTATCTCTCTCTCTCTGTCTCTCCCTCTCTCTGTATCTCTCTATGTCTCTCCCTCTCTCTCCCTCTCTCTCTCTCTCTCTCTCTGTCTCTCCCTCTCTCTCTCTGTGTCTCTCTATCCCTCTCTCTCTCTGTCTCTCTCTCTGTCTCTCTCTCTCTCTGTCTCTCTCTCTCCCTCTCTCTCCCTCTCTTTATCTCTCTCTCTCTGTCTCTCCCTCTCTCTGTGTCTCTCTATGTCTCTCTCTCTCTCTCTCTCTCTGTCTCTCCCTCTCTCTGTATCTCTCTATGTCTCCCTCTCTCTCCCCTCTTTATCTCTCTCTCTCTCCTCTCTCTCTCTGTGTCTCTCTATGTCTCTCTCTCTCTCTCTCTCTCTGTCTCTCCCTCTTCTCTCTCTTTCTCTCTTTCTCTCCCTCTCTCTCTTTGTCTCTCTCTGTCTCTCCCTCTCTCTCTGTGTCTCTCTCTGTCTCTCTCTATCTCTCTCTCTCTCTCTCTCTCTCCCTCTCTTTATCTCTCTCTCTCTCTCTCTCCCTCTCTCTGTATCTCTCTATGTCTCTTTCTCTACGCCCCTCATCCTCTTACCTCTGTCCCTGTCCGTCCGTCCAGTCGGCCCTCTTAACCACGATGGATTCTCTCTCCCCTGATACAGGATGGGCGACATCAGAGAGACCCACTGGTCTCCCCTCTCCTTCATCAGCGACGCTCCCCTCCCCTCCCCTCCCCCTCATCAGCGACGCTCCCCTCCCCTCTTCATCAGCGACGCTCCCCTCCCCTCCTCTTCGTCAGCGATGCTGACCTTCTGCTCGTCGCGGCTTAAGCGGCCGTCACATCCACTCCATCCGCCGCCCGCCACGGCCCGGGGAGGAAGAGGAGGCACCTCAGTGCAGTACGCAGCGCCAGCCAGACCCGAGCTACAGCACACATCTTCATCTAGTGGCTCATGGCCCGTCGCGGGACAGCGCTGTCACATTTGCCTGGGTGTGAGTGTGTCTTGGAATCGGGTGTGTGTGTGTGTGTGCGTGTTGGAATGATGTGTGTGTGTGTGTGTGTGTGTGTTGGGATGGAGGGGTGTGTGTGTGTGTGTGTGCATGTTGGGATGGAGGGGTGTGTGCGTGT
>JAPMUY010007531.1:0-115423 GCA_026901105.3 Galaxias olidus | reverse complement strand
TTGTGGTTTGGTAACATTCGTACAGTAGTTCATGTAATGCACATGAACAAATGTATATCTGGTTGTTCACATTATTTTATTTTCCTTATTTAAAATTTTTAATCCCTGGAAAATGGGTCCTTGTATTTTGTGAGACTAATCTGATTGTGAGAATCCCATTTGCAGCTGTCTTTAAACGCTGATGCAATATGCCTTACGCAATAAGAAGTATTCTGAGCATCTACTTATTTTTTCTAAGCCTGTGCATGGCAGCGGTTGTCCATAAGGGGGCAGCGTGACATTTGCAGAGGCTCCTTCCTGTTGGCCTAGCCCTGAGTCCTCCACATGACTGGACAGTCACTATTCTGTCAGCCACACTCCGCGTCCCTCTTCTTCCTCTCTCGTCACGTCTCCCACATGCTCCTCTCCTTGTCGTCTCCAGTCCTCTGCCGTTGCTCTTTTAGTCACACCCGGGCACGCTGGCACTCTTTTGTCTGTTCGTACAGTCCTCAGTGACTCATATCACCATACTCCTCTTCCCCACCTCGCCTCTCCCTCCCACTTCGCACTAGCCTAGCTACCCACTGGCGGAGGTGCTCACAGCAGTGGGTACGTGCTTTCTGTTTCTACTCTCACTGTCCACTTACTCGCATAATCCACTCCTACCCTGTTTCTGTGCTTCAGCTTTACAATTCACCTGATAGTTCTCCTCTAATTGAACAAGTAGCTTAACTGTATGGAGGTATGCTGCCGGGCCTCTCTCGCGCTCTCCCATAGCAGTGGTGTCTCGGCTTACTCTCCGCTTGCTTAATCTGCCCATTGTTAAAAGAAAAACGGGGGGAGTGTTTGAGCACAATAACAAACTCAGCCCAGCCTCTAATAGAAACATGACCGTGTTACGAGGATGACTGCTTGACCGCTCGTCATGCATGCCCAAACGATCCCAGATGTGCACCACCACTGATTCTCTTACTACCAAGTAATCAAATCATGTTTGTAGTGTGTTTTTTCTGGCCAACTCCAAACCTGCATGAGAGCTCTGACTGGGTTCAGGGAACAGTGAACATCGTCGGATGTTTTCAGTAAGAAGACACCCTCTCCCTGTCTCTGTCTCTCCCTGTCACATGCTCTGCCCTGTCTTTGGTGCTACAGTACGACCCTGGACATGTGACAGTTTGTTCCGTGCACATGCATCCTTCCCGCCCCTTGTCCCGTCTCCCACAGTCTGTTAGTCTCACTCCATCCACGCCACTTGAGCCTGCATCTGCTTGCCTGTCAGTCTGTTGCACTGGTTCACATCTCCTGCCAACTCCAATTTGTCCTCCTTTTGTCTCCTTTGTTAAGCCCACTGTCTACTCTGTCAGAAGAGGTATAGAGAGTGGCCACAGCAGAGTTCTGTCTGTCAGAATGCCCACTTGCTGCTTAGTCGGTGTGTAGCAATTTCTAAGTCCTTTGTTTATCTGCCAAATCAAATGTCTATAGATGGCCCATGTACATTAATTATACTGTGATACATGCTGGTTGCCACTGTCTGACAATCATGCATTTGTTATCTCTTTAGATTGTTTAGTGGCCAACTTTTTCTAGGTAGAGCATTCCTCTTTTTCATTACTGTGAAAAAATGTATTACATTTAGAATTTGCTGAGCTCCATTCAGAATTTCTCTTTTCATTCTATACCTGCATGCAAGGATAAATGAAACTAATCTGGGGTTGTTTGCAGATGGGGGAATATGCCATAAGAAAGAATTACACTCATTTTTTAATGGGAGGGGAAATTGGCAGTGACCATGTTGCCTGGACCACAGACTTGCCCGTTAATGGGGATATTTTCAATTAGTCATGCCTCCAGGAGCATGGCTTGCTCCCCCTGTATTTACAACCCCACCCCCCACCGTGCACCGCCATGCCTTCAGCCAATAGATTAGTAAGCTCTATTGATCTCTTTTCCAAACTGAGTGGTTTTTGTTTTTCCTTTTTAAGCTCTCTCTCTTTTTCTTTTTGCTGTTTTTCTCCCTTCTTTTTGCTTCTTTCTCCCACATTCTGCCGCGTCCTTCTATCGGTCCTCACCCTCCACCCTTCTCCGTCTCTCTGTCCTCGTCTTTTCTCCTCTTGTTGTTCTGTGAATCACCTGGGGCGTTGAGTGAAAATAGGTTTGTGATTTCCCCATCCCATCCGTGACCCTGGCCAGCTCATCTGTCCCTCTGCTGTTGATTCATTTCACAAGCACTCAGCCTCCTCTGCTCTCAGCTCAGACATCCCTGCTTTGACAAACACAAATGGCAACGCTGGCTGCCACAAGATCTTTTAACTGTTAATTCCACAGGCAGATCTAGGCTAGGTCCGTTTTGCCAGCGTAAAGACACCATTCTGTTTTTTATTGTGATCTTGTTCTGCCACTCAAAACAAGGACAATCGTTATCTCAAGTGTAGATGTGGTTGAAGTGTGTAATGATGGCTGTCCTTTCTGTGTGTGTGTGTGTGTGTGTGTGTGTGTGTGTGTGTGTGTGTGTGTTTCTAGGTATGACAAGGAGGGCCATGCCCTGGAGGGCCAGTCTCTGACTGAGTTGAAAGCAGGAGGAGGAGTAGGGAACCCCAACTGGAAGAATCTGGCTGACATCAAGACAGAGCACCTTGGACACGGAGACAAGGTTTGTTTGATCCTCTTCCAGGTGTGGTAGTCATATATACATGTTGTCATCCCATGTCGATTTTATTCCAGCAAGGAAGGTTGCTCCAAGGACAAGTTGGATAACCGTGGAATCCCAAGCAGCCTCTTGGTAAATCAGCGGTAGACCACGCCACATTTTTGGATCAAACCAACATTATCTGCAAGAGAAACTCCACCGTGGAACCATGCCATTCTGGGCTCTGCTTTCCATGAGATCCTCCTCCCTGGTTTACGGTCTCTGTGATGAATCTTTCTCATCTCTCCCACTCATATTAATGGACTGTGTGTGATGCGGAACCCGGGGCGTGTTTTTCTAGCAGGATCCCGATCCCGTTTCTGATGTGCGGTGGGCTCATTAATCACCAGCCTAGTGGGTGTCCTCTCCTTGCCTAGGTGCATGCTGTAGGTGAAGTCGCATTCATCTCCCGTATTGATCAGAAAGATAACGACCACTCTATTCATTACACCTTGTTACAGAGTGATGGCCCCTCGAGTAGTAAACCAACATAATGTAATTGTAGTTTTTGGTTTGTTTTTACACTTTATGCCGATGCTGTGCGTTGATACATTAGTGCAAGTCGTTATCACCATATATGTTGATTGTGATACTTGTCGGTCATCTGTCACAACTTGAGCTGCAAAACAATCATAGTATAGGACAAGAGAATACATTCGATTGTTTTCACAACAGTGGGGGTAAAAAGAATATCTGGGTGTGAAACTAGAAGCTGAGAGCACGATGGTCAAGTCAGTGAAGTAAGCTGCGAGACACCAGTGGATCAAGGCCTACATGCAGTCAAAAAAAAGACAGGAAATGTCCCACCTCAAAGAGCCGAGTGAAGGACGGAGCATACACCATCTTAAATAATACAACAACAACACTGGACTAGAAACTTCAATTTGAGGCCAAATCCCTGCCTGAGTGTTTGTGCTGGTGTGGAGGAAGCGCAGGCATTGCAGAGGTGATTGGCTCAATGGCTTAGCTTTGTGTGTTTTTGCCCCTGGCTGTGAGAGGGTCACTGAGCTCTCCATTAGTTCTGCAGCCCTCCTCCTCCTCCTCCTCCTCCTCCTCCTGCACCACGGTGCTGCAGTGCCTGGTCAGGACAACGTTCACTCCTGGATCACTGTCATGGTCCGTCCTTGGTGTTTCACACACTGTAGCCACACTGTGGTCTCCCTAGCTTCCACCCGTCGTCCTCCTGACTGGAACCATTAGCCCCCCGTGGGTCAGGGAGTTCTCTGCAGGCATTAGCTGCGACCCACCGGCTCAGGGCCCGTGCGGTGTTTGTGCTGCCTGATTAGGGGGGGCTGTTGACAGAGGAGCAGAGCTCCGACTGTCCCTGTCCCGTGAGGACAGCGACACATGAGGCCGCGGGGTCACGCCTATCCAGGCCCTTCGACACGACGCCCACTGCAATTAATTGTCCCTTTCACAAAGTCTTTGTGTCACCGTCCCCCATTTCAAAGACGCCAGGCTGCCCTCAGTGACAGCGAGCGGCCACCCAGCATGCTCTGCCGTGACTCTGCAGGGTGACAGAGAAGGGGGTAAACCAGTTCAACTGTCGCCTCGCCTCCATGTGTAGCCATGTGAGCGACGCGCAAGCACTGGTGCTATTTTGCTTGATTAATTAGGGCTTTTTGGAAACAATGCCATGCTGCAAGTGTAACTTGTTTTCTTTTTTTTTGGTCTGTCTAATAGCAGTTATTAAAAAGTGCCAGCCACTCTAGAAGTTGAGGCAGCATGATTGTCTCTCGTATGGTCCACTGTCATCTACCGAGCCCCAAAGCCTTTTTAGCAATCCAAAGTGGCATAGAATATCAATTGTTATTTTCCAGGAGTTAATTGGGGTCAGGTTCTGTTAGCAAACTAACAGATTGGTCAGCAGTTAGCATATGGAGAGAGAGTGAGAAATCAATTATCGCTACCTCAGGCTAAGCTTCCCTTTTGTTTTTATTTCTCTGTTTATTTCCTTAGAAACTGAAGGTGAAGACTGTCCTTCAGGGCCCCCGTCTAGATATTGGTTTGTGGATAATGGACAACTCCTGCATACGGAACTTCCAATCAACTCAGAAATGTTCCTATCCTGTCCCTTTTTTTCTGAATATCAATCTTAACGACAATATTATTTAGTCTTCGTCTTAATCCCGCTGTAGGTGTTCATTGGGTTCAAAATTAAGTGGAAAATTATTTCTGGTTTATGTGCTCTGGGTAAATTAATGACTGACAATTTTTTGGCATTAGGTTCTGGGTTGTTTACATAATTCGATTAACAATGCGCTGTTGATGGCTAGTGGGATGTCTATGCCATTGCCCCGTCCACAGGTGACTGCTTGTCGGGCTGGTCTTTTCAGCTCACTGGCCCTGAACCAGAGCTAGTGACCTGCCTCTCACCCTGCCCCGGCCTCCGTCACCTCTGTGTCGCCACTTCCACACAATGGGCTCGAGATGGGGAGGGGATATGGGGTAACCGAGGAGGGTGAGGGAGGAACAGGGGAAGAGAGACTGTCCAAAACGATCAGCTCAGCCAGCGTGTCACCTGTCTGTTGTGTGCACCAGGGTGTGTCAGATTCGAGAGCGGAGGGAACATGCAGACGTAGGAGAAGAGGGGAAAATGGGCGAGAGGTAACGTGCCGTGCCGCCGGCCTTGTTGACATGCCGCATCTCTTTATCACGCTGCATAAGAAGCCTCCTCTCTTATGCATCCAATTCACAGCTCCTAGGATATTTTCTGTTTGTCAGGCAGCCCCTGGATGATTTCTAAAAGGCTGTTTATGTATATGGGGGGGGGGGGGTTATAAACTTTGCATATTCCCCTATAAAAAGGATGAGGCCAGCGTGCTACTTTGAAATCTGCATAGCTCTGACACAAATGCGGTCAGGATTGTAATTTTTTTGCATCCACCGCGGAAACAATTTAATGGAGTTTGAATATTCCACTTTATGCCCTTCCCGGATGTCTTCTTTATGTTAATGTGATGTTTTTCGTACTCCATGTAATAGCAACACCTTTCTTTTGTAGGTCATTCTCAAACGCACAAATATCTAAACACCTCTGGCCTCCTTCCAAACATCCAAATTGCTTGCAGTCTATATTTAACTCGGAGATGCTGTGTCTTTGACAGGATCCTTTTGTGTTTTTTCGCTCCAGGCGGACTACTTCAGCTGCGTAGCCACCATTGTGTACCTGAAGAAGGAAAACTGTCTGTATCAGGCTTGCCCCAGCACAGACTGCAACAAGAAGGTGGTAGACCAGCAGAACGGCATGTTCCGCTGCGAGAAGTGTGACAAAGAGTTTCCTAACTACAAGTACCGCCTCATCCTCTCTGTGAGTGCCTCAGCCACCAAGTGCCCCCACCAGCCCCTCCCTCTGGTTTCTGTTCCGCCCCTAGACACATACAGACACAAAACGCATACATATACACAGCTACCATTACCCTCTGGCCCTCCAGTGACATGGGAAGCCTGTCCTTTGGTGATCCCTCTGGTCCCAGCTCACAGATTGTCATCCAGTAGGCTGTGTCCTCAGCAGACCCCGATGATGAGGCTGCGGGTGTCATACTGGTGGGGAGGAGGGGACTTATCTTGGTGTTTCTCATTAGCCTGTCTCTGCAGCAGCATCCCTCTCATCACTTTAAACCTCTCGTTTTCTGCCTCGTTTGCCTCCTCTCCCGTCACCCTTCTCTTCTTATCCCTTTCCCTTTTTCTCCCCCCCTCTTCTATTTCTTCTGCTATCCAGCCCCCATCACCTTCAGATTTCAGCTAATCTCTCTTTCTCTCTCCCTCCTCTTTCCCTGGAATCCAGCCACTCTCCCTCCCGGCCTGTCTCCTCCTCCCTTGCTGTAGCCCGTCTGCTCTTTGTAGTCTGATTCAATGACATTTATTTAAGCCTATTCTGTGCATGCTGCTAGCGTTCAGTAAATTTGTCTAATTCTGAATTTATTTTATATTTGTTTTGTTACATTTAAATCTGATTTACGTTAAGTTAATTGCTCTTATTACCCTTATTGTGCTGCTGCTCATCTTACAGCAAATCTGCAGGAACCAACACAAGCCTTTTTTTTCACTTCCGCTTGTTTGGAGCCAAAAATGATTTGAAAAATAGCAGCATTAAATACTGAAACTCATTTAGTCAGCAACAGAGCTCTCACAGCCAGACGTCTGAAATAAGCGGCTTTTCTTTTGTTTTGGACCTCTCGCCAGTCAGCATTTTGCTATTCTTTACAGAGCTGTAGCATAAGCTGTGAATATGCCTCCCCACAGCACGTCACATGTGCACCTTGGCTCGGTTTGGGTCGAATGTCTCTGCCTGCCAACTGTACATGAAAGGAGAACGTGATGACGTTCCCTGAGTGAACCTATGCAGGTTTCAGCGTTTCAGCATTCTGCTGTGGGCTACAATATCAGGCCAACCACAGAACAGCCACCATAAACCAGAACCATGAATAAACCATGAGCACAATGAACACTGCTCCTCCCCGCGCCTCTCATTCTGTGTGTGTGTGTGTGTGTGTCTCCTCTCCTCTCCTTTTCTCCGACAGGCCAACATTGCGGATCACGGGGACAACCAGTGGGTGGTGTGCTTCCAGGAGAGCGCCGAGGCCATCCTGGGCCAGAACGCTGCCTACCTGGGCGATCTCAAGGACTCGGTCAGTTTTCCATGCCTGAATCAAAGCCTGGCCTCAGGAAATGGCCTGGGGAGAAGCTCAACCCCAGGCACTGCCACTGTCAAACACACACACACACACACACACACACACACACACTAGCAAACACATCCATCCATGCAGCGCTTGGCAGCTGTCTATCTGGCACAGGGAAAATAAGTCTGCCATGAATTAAATGGAAATGAACAAAGGAGTACTGCTTTAATTTGGACGTGTAGCTCTGATCTGCAGTGTTTTATGAGCAGTAATTTGCTAGGGAGAAAGTGAAGTTGATTCTTTTTTGTTCCCTTTTCCAGAACGAAGCTGCCTTTGAGGAGATTTTCCAACAGGCCAACTTCAACACCTTTGTCTTCCGCAACAGAGTCAAACTGGAGACTTACAATGTAAGTGGATCAGAAAGAGTGTAATTTGCACAGGCACCTGAAATGACGGCTTACATGACGGCCTTATTACCACCAATTCCGATTTAATAATTAACAGCTACCATGACACCACTTTGAAGTCGTAGGGGAGTTGGACACCTGTGTGTTAGTGTTGCTGCTTGTAGGGACACACATCTACAAAAGACAACATGCTTTGCTTTGAAGACTCTGTGTTTTCAGCGGATATCATAAACATACTCTCACACATACACACACACAGAGACACTAGTTTTGGTCAGTATTTCTTGGAGGCTCCACAGGTGACGCCTTGTTTGCAGGGCAAGCCATAAAAGAATTGATTGGACTGGGTCTGAACTAGAAAGCCTGGAGGCTAGCAAGGTGTACATCCTTCGTGAACACCTTGTATAAACCACAACAGCACGTTTGTCTGTGGGCATCCTTCATTTCTTTTTTTTTTTCTTCTTTTGTCTTGTCCCCAACCCAAACTTTTATGTGGAAGTTAAAGACCTTTTTTGTTTTGTTTACGTGACGTGTTTGAAAAGATAAATGTTGCCACCCTTTCCTACAGAACAATGCTGGTGTTGTATTGAGATAGCAATCTCACAGCCAACACCATCTCTCCTGTTTCATCAAACCAAAGCGCATTTTCCCAACAACATCCGTCTAACGATGTTTGTCTTTAACGTTTGGGGAATTATCGGCCGCATTTGTTATTCACGCAAGCATTTGCATCAATCATGGGAGATGAGGGTAATACAATTATCCTTTGTAATGTAATTGAGTCATCATGTTCCTGTCAGCACATTTAAAGGTGACCCTTATTTGTAGGGCCCGCTGATATCGGTTCTATTGCTTCTCAAAGTACCTTTTAATTGTTTAGTCTTTTTGGTTTCCCTTTCCTGCACCCTCGTTTGCTCCGATCTCCAAAGTTGTTTTCTTCAATTTTATACAGCCCCTTAAAAAACATTTCATTTCAGGGCATGACTCAATGAACTTATGTCGAATCAACTTAGCACTGATATTCTGGGATTTTTGGAGTGGTTCGTATTTCGGCTGCTCTTTATGTTTGAGGTCTGTTGCCACGACTACTGCCTCAAGCCAGGCGTACTTGTATGATGAGAGGACCAACAACCACAGAAACGCTACCTGGCATTAGAAGTGCACTGTTTACAAGCTCTTGGTCCCTGGTTGAATATTTTTCCTAATTTTATGTAATTCGTTATTACATTACGAATGACCTAAATAGGTATTGATGTTCTCCAACTAGACCTGAAAAATATCCCACATGCCGGGCGATTAGAGGACAGGAATATCATTGAACTTGTGCTCTCCTGTCCCAAACTCACTTCCACCCAGCGTAAAGACTGTGAAAGTACAGTCTGACCTCCAAGAAGAAAGTTAAATAATCATACGGCTGTTATGTATTCCTTCCATGGGTCACTTTTCCCTTCTGCCCCCCAGTCTAGACAGACTGACATACTGGGTTGTTATGTCTTCAGTGGGTGACACTGGAGAAAAGAGATAAAAGAAATAAAACTATTTCGGGCTTTCATTTGGATAGGTGGCTTTTATCCGATCCCATTCCCATCCCATCACAGGCCCTGTGTTAGGAAGGAGAGGAGTGCGATGGATTTGCATAGCAAACGGCTGGCCGATTTTCAACGCTTTGCCCACATAAATCCTGTCTTTCTGGCAAGATGTGACCAACACTAATCGCTTGACGAACTCTGTCACAGTCAGTTGTGAGGTTGCTGTGTGTGTGTGTGTGTGTGTGTGTGTGTGTGTGTGTGTGTGTGTGTGTGTGTGTGTGTGTGTGTGTGTGTGTGTGTGTGTGTGTGTGTGTGTGTGTGTGTGTGTGTGTGTGTGTGTGTGTGTGTGTGTGTTGACGGCTGTTTGTAGAGATCGAGTAGGGGGTTAGGGGACTGAAATGAAATGTTGAGGGAGGCTTGTGCGAGTATGAATCACTCATTAGACTTTACAGAATGCGCAGTGACAATTTCCAGACCACCCTTCATCTTTGCTACGCTATGGGTTGGAGAACGGCTGCATAGAGGATAAAAAGGCCGGTGCCCTTTTCATCTGTGATTTGGTTAGTCAGGTCCATGATCAGGCTTGCCACGCTATCTTTGCTGCCGTGCTTAAGTCTATTAAAGGAAAGGTCACCGCGGAACTGTGTGTGTGTGCGCGCTCACACCTGTGTGTGGAGTCACCTGTGTGGTAGCAGTCTTTTGTAGGGACACAGGGCCAGACGGTGTGAGGCTGGAAGAACCCTAAGGCTCAGCGATGTGAGAGCGAAACGTTGGCTGAGTGCAGATCACATACTCCTCCAGTCAAACGGCGCCTGTCATACCCACAGCTATCTGAGCCCTCCAGAAACTCCAGCCGTCAGCTCGACAACAAACATAATAGAGCCTTATTTAAAGGTGACCTGCTATAGGCTGTGTCCACTATAGGTTGTGTCAGTAAACGTCAAGATCTATGGGTTGGAAATGAAAAACAAAAGACAAGTTCAGTAAGCAACAGTAAGCAACAGTAAGCAAAAACACCTAGGTTTGTCGGATTTTGGACTTCCATGCTGGTGTGACTGCAAGCAGGCATTTTGTCTAGTTTAAAAGAACCCTGCTTACCATAAAAACAATGTGTTTCGAGGGCCAGTGCCTGTGGATTGACACTGCCAGCTTGCTGCACATGCCTTGAGTGGCCCACTGGAGCATGCTGTAAATATTAGGCCTTCCATCTGCCTACATTTAGAAAACGCTGAGAAAGGAGCGTGAAGGCACACTAACTTCCTGACAGCATTTGTAGGTTTTTAGCTGAAGCTAATGGAGTGAGGAGTAACCACAGGGCAGATGCATAGATATTCATTTTCATCACTTTTCCAACCCATGTGGGAGGAGCTGTGTAGCTACCAGCACTCACACCCCCCTCTTTCTCCTCCTCCCCCTGCGGAAGCTGTTGCAGCATAGCCCGGAGTGGGAAAGCAGCTCCCTCTCCCAGTGTCTTCCAGATGCAAATCACAGGGCTGTGGTGCGGAGATCGAGCAGTGTGTGGGTGTGTGTTTTGTTTCCCTTATTCATTAGTGGTTGACTGAGGGGTCTGACTCACGGCTGCCCTCGGCTCAGGCCCTCACTAGCCAGGAGAGCGGCCCTCTCCCCACTCTCCACAAAGCCGTCGACACTCTGCCCTGCCAAGGAGTCTGGGAGGCATTAGCACAGCTAAGCAGAGTACTCTCAGGAAATATACACAGCCCATTGCCTGCACGTACACACAAACTCTTTTTCCTGCCTCGCCTATAGTTTTTATATGGGCAATTGACTTGCCTCGATTTATATATTTTCTTTGAAACAGTCATTAGCATATTTAGCTTTCCGACGTTGCTCTACCATGCCTGAGGAGCTATTGCAGAGTCTAATGGTGACGCTGAGATTTCTAACCTTCATCTTCTGCCTGCGAAGGATTCTGTACCTCTCAGCTGATAAAACTAGAAGGTCTCTTGTAAAGAGTGTAAGGCGGTAAAGTAGGATGATTTAAATTGTACCTACACAGGTAGTGGAGGAGTTAATGGAGACAAAGTGGGTGTAACCTTTATTTAACAGGAGAGAATGATGGCCTGATAGAATGACCTTCTACTGTCTACTCTGCTGTGTACAGAGGTGTTAAGGCCATTAACTGCTCTGTGGGAACAGCTATTTAAACACTGGCTTTTATCAATCCGAAGCTGGATGTGGATCCTATACATCTATTATTTTTGCGTCAGACTGGTTTAACTGCTGTTTTTACATGTTGCATGTGCAAGAGTACCTGTGTACTAAATTGCCATCCTTCAACGTTCTGTCCTTCAACCTGTCTTGCAGGACGAGTCCAGGATCAAGGCCACAGTGCTGGAAGTCCGGCCCGTGGACCACAAGGAGTACAGTAAACGGCTAATCATGAACATCAGAAAGATGGCCGTCCAATAGATGCCCCCCCGTCCCCGAGTCCAGCTCAATACATCAGCTCTTGACTGCCTCACCATGAACCGAATCTTAACACGTTTTCTCTCCCATGGTATTCCTTTGGCCAACCCCTTTGTTAAATGTATGTTGACTTAAAGCCGTTTGCTCTCGATAAACAGAGTGGTATATTTCTTTATTATGTGTTGTCAAGTATTTTGTTTTGCTCTTGCCAACTAAACGGTAGAACTGAAACTTCATTTTGAATAGCAAGTGTTCAGTGTTTTGTGTTTTGTTACATTCCTTCCTTGACAACCGACCAATTTGCTTGTTAATAATTCAAAATTGTTTTTTCTTGAAAAACTGATCATTGGATTGAGCCCGTCATGCAGTAGGCGTTTTACCCTTATATACTTAGATAATGGCTATTGGTTTAGGTGGATTTAGAAACCGCTGACAATTTTGTTGCCAGATAAGACTGACCAAAGGAGGGATTTCGAGACAGGTAGGCAGGGGGTAGACCAGTTTTACCAAAACATCCCTGTGTCTGTCAAGTCAGACACTGTTTATTTTTTGTAAGTGCTTTGGTCAGTTGGGGGCATTGGGTCCCTAAGCTACTATAGCGAGCACTACCTCTTTTACTCTCTTCTGCACAGTCAAAATACCTGGGCTGGACCTGCACATCCCCGATAAGACAGTTGAGCTCCCTCCCTCAGTCCTCTTTCTCACTCCCTCTCATTTACTCTGTCTTATGCTTACTCTCTCTCTCACACACACACACACACACACACACACAGGCAGACGGGAAATGTACTGCACTGTATTTATGTAGATAACAACCAACGGTCTGTCATTATTCTAAACTTATAACTTCATTGGTTTTGAATGACAAATCTGTTTTTGTTTTGTGTTTTGCAATTTGTGTACATCTTTTGAACATTTTAATTGAATGGAAATAAAGATGTTTGTGATCAGAGATCATTCTGCCGTGTTTTATTTTTGTTTCGTTTTTTAAATGCCCAGTGCAATGTTTGGTCTGTTTGTTACCTGAATAAATAATGTTTGTTTGATGTGTGTTTGAATGGACTATTAGGAAACCAGCCATTCCCTAGCAGTAATTCCTGGATGTGAGGCCTGTAAAAGGGTTGGGGAGGTGGATTGGGTTTCTACCAGGCCTATATCTTTGCAAGGCGTTTAGAGGATTTACGCAGGTACCCACTATCTCCTGAGGTCCAGCTCTGATGTACCACATATCCCCCTGCAGACCTGACTCCCATGTTGCATTAAAGTAGAACATCAGTGAGGCTGCGCATCCCCATTTTTCTGCCGATAGCCATCGCCTTTCTGCTGAAAGCTGCAGCTGTAGCCCATTGTATGTGCTAAGATGGATTAAAGCTGTCTTACCACAGTTAGGGAAAGGTATCTTTTTTAGCCGTGCATCAAGATATCGATTGAGCTTGTCTGGGGACCCTACCCTACATCACAAAGTGACAACCACTAGCTTTTTTACGGTTATTTCCCATCTCCCCTTAGGACTTCTGCGGAGGTTTTACAAACCGTTGTCATCCGTGGACTTCTATTGTTCTATTGTCTATTTTTGCCTCTAGACGGAAAGTGTCAAAGTGGAGGCATTTTATTTATGAATTATTTGACCAATTCCTGTCCCCTGGACTCTTAGCTGTCAGTCACATGGGTAACCATAGAAACAGTGATTTAGCTCTGTAAGGGTGTAATTGCGGCTGAGCTCAAACACTTAATTCATATTGGGGGCAGATATTGATACACTGGAGACGTGAGTAAAGCATCTTCTCTCTGCACCCTCATTTGATTGTATGACTTTTAAATGCTAAAATAATACATAGTAAAGGAAAAATATTTAACATCGATTTTCCAGCCCGAAGTCACACAATTGGATATTCCGTCCAACACCTGTTTCTTTTTTTTTCTTCCCAATTTATATCATTCCTTCAATCATCATGATATGATTGTAATGCAGTCTTGGAAATAATTTTTCATGTGTTAATACTCCATAAGCAAAACTGTTTCCTATATGTGGGGATATCGAGCTAACGCTAGGAATAATATATAAATAAATATATAAATACCGTCAGTAATATTGTCAGCGTATGTACAGTGCAAGTAGCACTCCTGCTCACTAAGTGCCAACCCTCTGCAAATAGCGCGAGCCCTTCTTAACTAAGCCCTGCCCCCTCATGTCAATTCACGATTGATTGGAATGTCAAACTCACAATCCTAATATTTGTATAGAACATGGATATTTTCATATCTGTAATTAATCTTTTAAATTTCTGACTATGACCCTTGAGCAATGTCCGGGCACCCGTTTCTATGCTCAAAATAGCGCTAAAACTGATTAAGACCTCAAACACCATGCACTGCCACTGCAACGGGAAACGGCAACGATTATCTAGAGGGCATGTCCCGTTCTGCCTTTCTAACTGTGACAAGGCTGAGTTTTACAGATAGCATACACAGGACAGCCAGCCCTGTTAAGCATAGTGTGATGGGCGGATTGCTGGCTGTGCTCCTCTCTTGTCAACAGATGCTTCACACGAACCTTTGACTGCCACACTAGTGGTGCTCATCTGTTTCAGTCAGATGTTTATGAATTTCATCTTTCCCTGTTCTCGTGAGAAAAAAAAAGATTTATGAGGGGAAATAACAAAAGCTCTGCGCACTTAGTCTTCATAGCCTACCTTAGATTGAGCACTGAAAGTATGCTAAACTTTATTGACTCCCATCAGATGCATGATTCCTTGCCATTCTTTTTGTAGGGCAATATTTTGTGCACTATACCTGCAATTGACAATTTCTGTCAATGTGTACTGGGAACGCAGGTTGTATAGATACAATTCAAGTTACTATGGGAAATAATTATGCGGTGTTTATCTTTCTCTGTTCCATTAATTTATACCTTGTTTCTTTCATTAGGGAACCCAATACTTGTGTTAATTCTTTCGCTATTTCTCTCTCCCCCTTTCTTTTTCTATCCGTCCCTTGTTTTTCTTAATGAGTTATTCTCTCCCTATCTATATTTTTCACAATTTATCTTATAATGTCCTTAGAATGGTCTACAGATTTGGAAACATAAAAGAAAAGTGTATGATTGCTGAAGCTGAGGAAGGCTTCCAGGAAGTGAACAGCTAAACATATGCTGTGGGTCACAGTTGAGCAAGGGAAGGAGAATCTATGTTTATCTTTCCTCTTCATGCTGTTCCCCCAAATTATGGTATTAAATGTGGTAGTATCCTGCTGTTTCCATAAATATGCTAATTGTCTCATAGAAAGCCCGTGTGTGTGTGCGCATGTTTATGTGAGAATGGATGCGTGAATATATGGGTATGTATTGCGAGTGTGCGCATGAAAAACATGTATTGGGAGTGTGCACACGAAAAAGCACTCGATAGAAATGCGCAGTATTGTTTCCATGTGTCTTATTCAAACCCTTAATTATAATTTCTGTGTATAAAACAGTTAACTCTCAGTGGGGTCAATTACCTATATTCATAGAAACAGTATAAGGGGCCATTAGAGAAATCCAATCTGTGTGGTGTCTGCCTGTACAGAAGCTACCTGAATCTGATTAACCTGATCATAGAAAGCAAAAAGTTCAACCAAAATGATCTGATTAGCAGTCCAATCGGTTGGGTCAAACATCATTTTACACATTTTACACATTCAATTATCATAATGTGTATATATATATATATATATATATATATATATATATATATATATATATATATATATATATATATATATATGCATATATGTATACAGTATATATATGTACATATATATATATATATATATATATATATATATATATAGATAGATACATATATATATATATATATATATATATATATATATATATATATATATATATATATATATATATATACACATTATGAATGATTATGAGTAATAGGACCAGGCAGCTGTTGTATAATCGGTTTTCTCTCCAGACCCCCCCACCCCCCCCACCCCCCCCACCCCCCACCCCCTGTAGTTCTTGCTTGTTTGCTTTTAGTGCTGTTGTTTTTCCTCAGCCTCACTTTGTGCCTGTGTAGCAGTGGTGGGTACTGGCTTCATGCTGTGTTGAGCTGTGGTAGCATGCAGGCAGGCAGGCCTGCGGCCCTGACACCATGGAGACAGATGGGCAGGAGATCCTCTGGAGGGCTGCTGTAATTGTAATGGATGAGCAGAGAGCAGTGTGTGTATCTCTCAAGATTCATGGGCCCTGTGCTGTCGCTGGACTTGGGGGAGTGTGTGCACTTGTGCTTGTGGGACTTTGCACATGAACGTACGTGTGTGTGTGTGTGTGTGTGCTTGTGATGGATCTAGTTCCTGTTAAGTGTGTTTGTCTGCAGTGCATCACCGTGGCCCAGTCCAGGGACCTGTTGACCGCACATGCAGCACATTAACCCTAGAATGGCCGCCATAGCCCAAAGGCTGTGCTGTTGAACTGGGGAATAAATAAAAAATAAAAAATATGCATAAAAAAAATTGGTGGCGCCTTCGTCCTCAATTGGGGTCAGAAATTGTGCTGCCAATCTAGCTTACAGGTGGAAGGATCGTAATAATTATGATCAAAAGTAATAATCCATTGTTACTTTGCAAAAGCGCTGCAGATTGCATCTGTAGATGAAATGTCGCAGGCACCTATAATTGGATTTGCTTTTCCCAAGCCCCAGATAATATGGCAATGTTATTTTACAGGCTGTGCATAAAACATCCTCATAATGACAACAGCTTTTTGTTGTCATTTCCTCGGATGCCTCTCTGTCTGACATTTCACAACTAATACTTCTGAGGACACACTTCTCTTTTAATTGAATGTTCCCATTGAATCTCCTCCAGTTTTGTTCTGCTTCCTCTTCCCTGCAACCCGTCAGGGTACGTAAAAAAGTGACACTGATTTGTAAGTAAATCCAGACGAATAAGAGGCTGGTGCATGTTTCCTTTCCTACCCTCTCTGCTGATGACTTACCACAATTTGCACAAAGTGACCAGACAGGGCTGCTATCAGAATATCAACAGTAATGTCATTAACGTTAGTTCAGTGTGGCAAGCTTTTTGTCTTTTAAGCATTTATTAAATATGACTTATACATCAAATTTGGCATGGTTGGGTCTGCTACATATTGAAGCTCCCTGCTCCATACATCCGGTACGTCATCCGGAGGCAGGGAGCACTCATACTTCGATTCCCCTTTTGAAAAGTTTAGCACAACAGATTGGCAGCACAGGATAGCAGTTGGGGTGGAGGTGGGAAGAATTATCATTACCTTGTCGATACACCGTATTAGTAATTGCTGGATGTTTAAATAGACTCCCCCTCTTCCTTGATCTGAGCAGATTGAGGACAGGTGTGTGTGTGTGATTGGTTTGTGTGGTAGTGCGCATTATGACGAGTTATCGTCATAGCCCAGACTTCGAGCTGACTGCCTGATCTTCAGCTGAAGCTCTATACATCAGAAATTGTTACTTTCAACAGGACTTCTTCAAATGGTTCAGAGAACAGACTAAAGGTTGTCTGCCTGCAGTAGAACTCAATAGCATGAGTCACCTTTGTCTCAATGGGTGTGTAAGGAAGGGGTTTGTTTGTCTGGGCTCATAATCTTGTACAACAGAATGTGTGGTAGACTAGAACAGAAAGCGCTCGTGGGGATGCTGTGCAATGGAGGTAAATGTTGACTCAGAGCTAAGAGGCCGGCATCTGACTATTGTTCAGCTCCAGTCTACTGTGTCACTGACATGATAATATTTGGCCATGCGTGTCTTAAAGATAACCAGAACCAAAGTGTACATTTGAAAATGCAGTTTGACGGCGCGCCGTGTGAGCGTCTGTGCCCGTGTGTTTGTGCGGGTGTGCTTGTGTGTGTGCATGGGTGCGTGTCCGCGTTTCTGATTAGATGCATGCACATTTACATTCAGACTGAGCGGTGGGGCCCTTTTGCTGTCAACAACTGTTAACAAGAACCGAGATCAGGGGCAAGGAAAGCTTTGGGAGGCTGACGTACAGGTGGATGTTTGCGATGCCCGATACATCGCAGAGGAATAGAGAGCGGAACATCAAAGGCCTGGTACGTCACAGGAATTGTTAAGCCCGATAAGGTTTCCCATTTTTAAAAAAACGACTTTGAAGTTTGATGTGGTTCTTTGGTAAATCCTACAGAGGAAGTGACACGGCCTCCTCGGAGAACCTCTCGGCCTCCTCTCTTTAGCTGCAGGTGCACACGACCTTGTCAAAGTTCCCTCTTAATTGGATGACCCGTTGCTTTGAATAAGGGCCGCTCGTCAGTGAGCGCCGAAGAGTGATATCATCTTTGAGTTCATTGAAGTGTCAGGATAACAAGTGATTAGACAGGGGCACGGAGGACGAGGTGTGTGAAGGATTTGGTCTGTCGGGGGCCCATTGTCTTGAGGAGAAATATTAGACGTACGCCCACGGCTTGTCTCCTCTGTCCTCTCCGAGTGCTCGTCTCCCCGAGAGTGCGGCGGATCAACAACAGCCAGTCATACCACCTGATCCCTGCTCCCCTCTTCCATATCCCCCTAAATGACACAAGAACAGGGCATGCCTACTGATGAGTTCTATTCTCGGGCTCCCCTCTCTTACACCACCCGCCTCCCGCCTCCCGCCTCCCTCTGCCCACCTCTCAGCCGTACTCGCCTGTCGGCCGCAGAGTTTTTGCAGAGCGCTGTGTTCTGCTACCCTCTGCCATCTCTGCTGCCTCTGTACAGAGGCTGTTTTTAACTAGTCCCCATGGTGAGAGTTTGGACAGGCTGTTTGGTTATGTAACGGGTGGTGCTCTTGTGCTGCTTCTACCGCCTTCTCTCTCCTCTTCCCCTTTATGTGAAGGCCCCTCTAATTGTTTGGAGTAGCTGGTGGGTTTCCCTATTCCAGGCCCATCTCCAGACCTTAGGAACCCTTGTGTGTGTGAATGTCTGTATGCGTGTTTGTGTGTTGGAAATACAGTACAGTTTAGGAAACGGTCTTCAAAACCAGAACATACTCCTCTCTTTCTCTTTTAGCACCGGCCCCCACCCCACCCCCCCAACTCTCACTTTCTCTCTCTTTCTCTCTCTGTCTCTCTATATCTCTCTCTCTCTTTCTCTCTGCCTCTTTCTTTCTGAACTGATTCACTTTGAGCATTGCCTCTTTCAACTGCTTTTTTCCCAATGATATTCTTGTCATGAGGGTTAGGCTAGTCCTGGGAGACTGAGGCAGGCTCTGACTGTGTTTAATGTGGGCTCGAAGAGAGAGAACAGTACATTCACTGAACATTTGCTGCCTTCTGCCTGTCTTTTTCATTTGCACAGATTTGATGTCTTAAGTGTGTTCCTGCACAGCACCCCCTTCCCAGAACGGTGGGATTTAGACTGGCACTCATGCATTTATACAGATTTGTTCGATGAATGTGCAAATATAATCCTCATTAACATCGATATGGTCCATGGTAAGGATGCGGATCTTCTCGCCACGTCAAATAGGACAGTCTTTGGGTGCGTTTACCGCCTGGTTTGTCTCCAGCACCGGGGAAGCCCCAGGCCTGGCTCTGTGTCTCTGATCTGGGCCTCCTAGTGCTCTGGAGGATGCACCACGGTGACTGAGTCATTTTTCCTAAACAACTCTCCACCCACACAAACACGCTGAGCTGCCCCCCTGTTCCCAGCTAAAGAGCAATTGGCTTATTTATTCCCTGTCAGTGCAACCTTTTCCTTCTCTGCAATGATATGAGGGGAAAAAGTGGGAGTGAGGGTGTGCGACAGCACTGACTGACTGGCTGGCTGACAGAGAATGTGTACCGCTCCACAGAAGGCCTAGTGGAGATGATATTTTGACATCTTTTTACAGACCCTTGAATGCAAGGCTCGATCTGCAGAAAGCCTTTGGTAGCTGGTGTGTCTTTTAGATCAGCCCGTAGTACATTTTAAATCGCTCCTTTACCATGCATATGACACCTCCACCGACTGCTACAGGCCTACATGTACAGGCCATTAAAGTGGTGTGTCTCACTAAATGACTACCACTCTATCACTCCTTAAAGAGGAGCGCTAACACGGTGCCTGGTGCAGGGCGGACCCATCAGCCAGATGTCTATATGAGCCTCAGCCCGTGCCCAGCCAAGTCCAGCAGCCTCATTAGACTGACAGCTCGCCGGCAGCTACCATTTCACATCATTACTTACAAACTATTTTGTCTTGCTGTTTGGCCAGTAGAATCAACAAACACCGTGGCTGAGCCAGCGAGAGCAGCAGAGGGATGCTTCTGCGACAAACATTGAGGGGAAATTAAGGTAATGTGAAGCGCAACACTGAAGAGCTATAATTACAAGAGAGCCTCCGATGCCAAATAAAGCTTTTCCCGGAAGGCTGTGGGCAATGTGAGGAGGTCTGCAGAGGACAAGATAACGCCGTAGTAAAGGCGATTCCGCCCCCCTAGGCCACCAATGGTCTGCACCAACAACAGTCTTTCATTTTTTTTCTTTTTCTTAATTGAAGTTACAATTTGGACCAGTAGTGACCTCTTATGTTTTCCTAGCAACTGTTTGATGTCTGAGTGGGGCGGGAGCCGCAGGACATTGGATGTACCTGGAAAGGTTGGTCTCGTTGCATCACTTAGGCTATCTGTCTCACCATCCCGCCACACCACTGAGACTTACAATCTGGAGTGTGACCGGGGTGCAAGGAGAAGCGCGAGGGAGATATGTCCAGCTTGATCCCCGGGGATGGGACTTTAAAGCGGAAACCTGCTGGGGACCTCCAATAAAGGGGGATGGTGGGGTGGGGTGGTGGTGGTGGTGGAGGTGGTGTGGGGGGTTGGTAGGGGATACGTGTGACATTAGACAAGGCTTGAGGGGCTTCAAAGGTGGGTGGAGCAGTGTGTGCCCCCCCATCCCCCCTTCATGCCAGTTGGAGTTGGCATCAACAGCAGCCCCTTCTGAAGGGACGTGCCACTGAGGAACAAATAGGGCAGAACCCCACTGATTTGTGTACCCTGGGTTACCCAGATAAAATATAAACGACAAGACCAAAGGACCGCCAAGGATTTGTTACTCGAACATCAACGCTTAACCCTCTAAGGTTTACAGATACTAAACTGTTGGCTCGTTCCTCTGAATGTGCATTTACAGTAGAGTGGAGGAGATTATGTGTTCAGGTTCAATCAGGTTTTCTTGGGCAAATGGAAAAGGGGGCAAACATACAGTATTTTAGGACATTAACCTCGACAGGACATTGAACATAATCTGTCATTTTAGAGGTCAACAACATTTACAATCATTGGATTTCATGGCAAGTGAAGATTCAGAGATTATTTGAAGGGAAATTGCTCTCTTTAGGCAAAGCTCTGAGAGGACTCAGCAACTAAGGCTTTGGTTTATCAACCGAAAAAGAGTCGAGTCAGCATGTAATTTTTTCAATTTTGAAATATATTTTAAAGCCTGTCAGATACCAAGCATTCCATTCACATTGTGTTAAATTATGTGTATTTGAATTGTAATTTAAATAAATAACATTCCACAGAGAAAAATCACCATCTCTCTTTAAATGGTTCCATAACAATCGATGACACTACTGTGCAGTCGGCATTTTACTTTGTCAGTGTGGACTGCCACTGTGTCAGTGTGGCTTTCACAATGCTTTCACAAACATCGATAAATATCACAACTTGTCTCAGCCTTAACAATGGACCATGCAACATGCTGGGAATTACTCCCATCCCTCTAACATGTGAGTTTTACATGAGCTCAGAGAAATTACATGAATATAGGGTGATGAAGGTCTGATTATAGAACAATTTATGCCTGTTCCCTGTTTAATTACCATTTGGGAACAACAAGCAGGAAATCTATTTTTCCAAATGTGTTCACAGTGGATGGGAGGTAAGACTGTTCAAGCTGCAGGAGGGCGAACACCATCCTGGTTTCCTGAAAGACACGAGGTAATTATCTCTCCATGAGCAGATTCTTTGCTTCCAGCCTCCATTCATTCTCATTAATCACACAGCCCCAAACTCGTGCCATTCGTCATTCCGAAGAATGCTACAGTGGTACATAAAATTACCTGGCTGCAAATATCAGAATAGCGACCAATTTTTAATAATCTATTATTCCCCCCACCAGCCAGCCATTGTGTGTTCAAGGGACACAAGCGACAAGAAAATGTGTGAAAGCTTTAAACTCCCAGTTGAAGCTTAAAGATCAAGCTGCACACAACAGAGCAAAACCTAAAACAAATATTAATTTCAATTTTTGTTCAACTTAGTAACTTTCTCTTGATAGAAATTGGGAACATGTGTGAACATGATTGCATCTTTTAATATGCTCCGTGGGTTCACAGTGTTGATTTTAGAAAAAGAGCCTCTTATCTAGTGTGCGGTGGTGCTGTAAAGCGGGGAGTTGACTCTAAAAAGCAAACAGCATTAGTGGTGGTATGTAATTGAAATCAACGTTTTGAGGGGGAGTGATGACGCATTTGTCATCAGACTCTGAAATGGCGGCAAATCCCCCTATGTTTATGCCACTATGTGTGAGTCCCAAATAGTCAGACTAAGGGGAACAGAACAGTGGCTGGTGTGCCAGTGGGTTAGATGATTGCACAAACAACCCGATCGCCTCGTCTGGCAGACTGCAGGCACGGCCAGAACACACTGTCTGACAAGCGACTGACAACTCAATGGGTCTCTGTCACCATGTACTCTCTTCCGCCAGGAGTTATTGATTTGTCTGTAATTGATTATGGCTTCAGATGGCTTTTCAATGGACTGCGAGCTAAGTAGAAATAGAGTGATTGAGTTAGAATGAAGCATGGGTTGTTACGTTTGAACGGGGTTGTGCTGGCAAAGACAGCGAGTGGGTAAAGGCAATTTCGGTTGTACCGAGGAGGAGAGGTCTGAAAAGGTTGAATGATGAGGGCAAGACAAAAACTGACACTGATGACTCACTACAAATAGGCGCAGGGCAGTGATGAAAGAGCTGCTACAAACGCGGCCGCCAACTTACAAAGCAACAACATCTCGTTGGGTTCATCGAGCGTGTGAGTCCTCCCTCCCACACAAGTTCACAGTGCACCCATGCTCATCCGGTAATTTTATGCGTTTTATTTAGGGACACGTGAACCTACTCATAACCCAGTGGTGCTGCAAAATTATCATATCGCTTGCTATTTCCGATGCGTGTCGTTTTTCTTTTTTCTCTCTAGCATCCTCTGAATCCCCGGAGAGCCTTCCACTCTGCCCTGGGGTTATGGAATGAGTGGGCTGTGTATTCAGGCCTTGACGGGGCTAACACTGGGTGGCCTGCCCCAGTTGATCAATGTGCTGTTATGGCCTTGAACCTGTTTATTGGCAGCCGCCGGCCCCTGCAGGATCTGCCTGCTTGTGTCTGTCGCCACTGTAAATGCACTCTCATAATCCAAAAGGCCTTTACAGCCAGGATTAGTAAAGGCCTGTCAAATCTATACCCACTTGTTTATTGCGGCTATTGATTGTCCGGTAGCTGATTAGTTTTTAAGTGGCTCTAGTATTATGTGTGTGTGAGAGCGGTAGCTATTGAAGAAGAGGGAGTGTGTGGTTTGTGTGGGTGACTATGTTTCTCTGTTTGTGAGTGTGTCTGCGTATGTGCAAGTGCACACATGTTTGTGTATGCATAGGTGTATCTGCGTGTGTGTGTGTGTGTGTGTGTGTGTGTGTGTGTGTGTGTGTGTGTGTGTGTGTGTGTGTGTGTGTGTTTGTTTGTGTGTGTGCGCACTCATCAGTTTGTTGGCAAAGAAGCATTTGGGGGCCCTGGACATGGCCTGTACAGTATGTTGATTGTGTGGCCCTGGGGAGCAGAGAACCGCTTGGGGCCACGGGCCTCTTTGCTCATTAGTCTAATGCAAGGCTCTTGTGATGAAAGTAAATAGGCTGAGGAGACTGAGCTTAGCCAGGCAGAAATGTTTCAAATCCTCTCGTACTACTCCCCTTCTACTTACTTTACTAAGTTTTCATAACTGTCTTGTGCGCATAAACTAGGAATTGTCTTTAAGCCTTTGATGAATCATATTAGGAAAAGCTAGAATAACTTAGTTTGCACAGACGACTTGAGAAGAGTGTGGAATTGAGAAAATATGTTTATTCAAAATTGTATTTCAATTTCCCCTGTTGGGAGGACTGTTAATCCTAGTGCTTGTGAAGTCAGGGGTCCATGAAATAGGTGGAGGAGAGTGCCTCCGAGGGCAGTGTAAACTCATCATGTTGAATTGGCTCGTTTAAAAGGCCTGGGAGTTTATTTTGGCTCTCTCTTTTTGATACAGCCTGAATTCAACTAGTCTGATTACAGAACCAAAATGGACACAGAGGACGCCAATCTAGAAGCTGAACTTGAACCCGTATCTTTTTCAATGTACGTCCTGAATGGGACAAAGTGATAGGAGGGGAGTCCTCCCAGCCTTCATTTTTTAACATTGCCCCATCAGTTCAAGTGCAAGGGTAGTCACTCCAGCAGTGTCTCTTGATTAGGTTCAGTCTCTGTGTCACTGTACAATGTTCCCCTGACCTTGTGGCCCCTGCAAGAGGGACAGTGGTGGAATAATTTGGGACCCTGAGTGGCAGTAGCGGGACCTCTCACCCCCGGGTAGGAGGCAGCGGGGGAGCACGGTCACTGCGGCACAATGTACGTGTCGAGGCGCTGTCATGTTAAATGTCCCGTGTTGCTGACACACACTGACAAAATGCTAAGCGTGGCGGGTGGGGGTGGAAAGGAACGTTTGACCTGCTCTCTGTCAGTAGTGTGGTGATTATGCCTTTAGAGTGAGGTGTCTCCTCATGTCCCCGTCCTGTGTCATTGTGTCAAGGACCCCGTGCCCCGTGAAGTGAGGTGCGGCGTGAGGGAAGGAATGGAGAGCATACAGTTGCCTTCATACTGTGAAAAAGATACGCAGGCATGAAAGATGTTGCAGCAGCAGCTTTACCGCCTGTACAGGAGGTGTGGAAAATAACTTATGTGGGGAAAAAAGGACTTTAGCAAAACTACAATCTCCTTAAGTAAAAGTAATAGTTTATAAAAAAAAGGCATTTGGAGCTGCTGATACAGTGCTTGACTCTTACCCAGTCATACAGTTCATTGTAAATATAGAAAATCTGTCAACACTCGGTCAAGCAGATGAGGAATGTCAAAGGAATGTTTGAGACTTTATGATACCTCCTCTCATTGCAGGTCTCTTGGGGTCTTTACGTTTTATTTACAATAGTTCACCATTTCACTGTAATTAACTTTTTGCAAAACCACTATGTTCAAATTTCACAGGGTAAGTGATTGGTCAGATAAAATGCCCTTGCAACCTTACAACGTACACAAAATATCAGCCAAGGTAAATACAGAACATTCCAGGTTGATGTTCAGTATACATAATACATATACAGTATCTTACAGTATTACTTTATTGTTACAGAGGCCACTCATCTTTTGTTGTTGTATGATCAGTTATTTAGAATGGCTTGTAGTTAGTTCCTTCACTTTTCAGTCAATGATCAGTATGTTCAAAAGAGAGTTTGAACTTGAGGATGTATTCTGTTGGCTTCATTTTGGATCTTACCTTTATTTTAATAAATGAAATAATTCTGTGTATACTTTTGTTAAGAGAAGGATACAACAAATGGCATTTTGTGCCGTACTAAGTTCTTAATTCCACGCTTGTACATGCTGCCATGCTTGACTGAGTAGTGACTTAGGTCACTAGTGTTGTTTCTTCAGCTGATTGGCTCAAAGTAAAAGAAAAGCAGGGGTGTCATTCTTTATGGGAGCAATGAACCCACTGTCAAGAACAGGTGTGCTGGTCAATACTTATTTAACTATGGAAAAAACCCAGCAAAGATGTTATCCAGTCAAAACTATGTTTGTATTACTGACCTACGTTTGCTCTACCATTTGACAGTAAATTGTTTCAAACTATCGTACTCCTTTTAAGCTTCTCTGTGTTCAGGCGGCATTGGCTGCCTTGTCAAGATAAGAGACGAGCCTTTGTGTGTCAGAATTAAGTATTCAGGGGGTGATTTCTTTGTTTCACCCCTGTCCTCATCATTTCTGCCTCATATTCCTACAACATTTGAAAACCACTCTCATCAAGGCTTGGTCTAATATTGACATATTTAAATGGTCTAGCTCTCCATTACGGCTGAGGTGCACGGTCCCTGTTTGCGCATAAATCTACATAAAATACTGTGGAAAGCCTCTGTGAATAGATCCAAAGATTTAGACTCAATGGTACAGTGATAATAACAAATAGTAGGGTAGTTGCATAATATAACCACAGTTTTCCTGTCAGCGATCCTAAATTGCATTGTTATATTCAAGATCTAATCTTGAGAAAAAGGGATTACTGTCTGTACATTAGATTCTGAGAAGCCTTTTTTCACATGTAAGTGTTAATAACCCTGGGATGTAGACAGAGACTATTTTGTCCAGGCCTTCCTTTGTCAAAACTAAATACATATGGGTTTGGATTGTTTGGACAACCCTGAAAATATTTTGGCGTTCACTTGCAGAGCTGCATGAAGAATTTGTAATCCTCTGGCCAGACGGACACAGAGAATACAACACTTTTCATTAATTTTGTATGATTTAAACCTGTTATAGTTGGACTTTGTTTAATTGCGGTCCAACATTTTTAAAACTCAATTTATTTTGTTTTAAACAATCGCCCCCCTAAATGCTTGGTGGATCGGTTTGTCCTCTTCTCATGAAAATTGGATTCAGTCGTCGTTTTGAAATATTTCTTTATTTTTGACCATTTAATTTTGTTTATTGCTCACTTGTGTTGGACACATAATAACGGCACATAATATTTTTCCACAATAACTTTGCAGGAAATGTTTGTTGATGTCTCATAACTTGACTGCTGCAGATCCTATACATTTCTGGTTACTTTGATTTGCACCAGAAGTTTAAATTCAATGTTTATTTTATGGCTAGGCTGCTACTACAATATCCTTTGTTAAGACTTACAGTTGAATTGCATATTTTTGGGAAAATTCGTGTTAAAATGACCTTAACAAACCTGCTATATCTAACATCCATAATTGTATACTACATGGCCTTCCATAGTGTGACCAAACGCTGCCTCTTTGTGTATTGCACACATGCTCCTATCCTGTGTTTATAATTCCAGATCAAACACTTGCCTAGAGCTCCTAATTGAGTGTGCGGCTGCAGCGTGGGACACAGAGGGCAGTTTGTGTGCATCACAGGTTCTCAAGGCAGAACCAACGCCTGTCGCCAAATATCAGCCTTTTTCTCTTGATCTGCTGCTCACCATGAATTAAAGTCAGAGCCTCTATGGGCTGCTTTCTTGTGGAGGGTTGGTGTGTGCGTGTGTGTGTGTGTGTGTTTCTCTCTCTCTCTCTCTCTCTCTCTCTCTCTCTCTGTGTGTGTTTGTGTGTTTGTGTGTGTGTATGTGTGTGTTTGTTAAAGGTAGACAAAGTCTTTTTGATCTGACAAAGCCTGAATTTAATTGAGTGGGTTGGGGCATGAGTGGGCAGATGTACAGTGGAGGCATAGGTTTATGAAGTCCATCTTGGTCACCAAATTCTGCCTTTGTATGGTAAACTGTAGCTGTCCATAAATTGGATGGAAGAGGCACTAACATATTTATGTAGAAAGGGCAGTACTCTACAGAAACACAAAGAGACATTGAATTACTATTGCTATTGAATCAATTTCCAGTCTGTAAAATTCCAACTTGATGAATCCAAAACCAATTCAGATTACTAACAGGCCATCAGTTCTGTGAACAGTTATTCTAGGCACACTTATTATTTTCATTTCCCTCTCTAACATCAGAGCTCTGCAACCTTGTTTAAATATTTTAGACACGGCAGACAAAGGTTTATTCAGTGGTGCAAACTTTGGACATAGAATTACTCTCTGGTGGGTTCAGAATAGGGACAGAGAATGAGAAGTGCTAAAGATTCGTGTCCTGAATGTATAAATCTCACCTACTAACTATCTATGTGGATACTTTTTATTTTTGAGTGCGAACATAAGAGCACCATCAGCTCAAGTTGTGTCCCTTAAGCATATTTATTAAAAGTATTCATTATTATTAGACATATTTGGTCATCATAATGTGTAAACCACCTGCTGGTGTGTACATTTACACACACAACCTCTTGTGCATGTTGCTCTTCCCTCCCTGGTGTTTGTGGGATGACAAAGGCGTGCTGCAGAACCGCGGAGTGACAGGATATCTCGAACCCCTACCGAGCAGTCTTTGTAAACGAGCAGGGGAAGAGAGCAGGTTCCCAGAGTTTTACATCTTATTTTTAGCGGCAGAGAAAGTGGGAGCGCTGACTGCGAGTAGCGTCTGGTCCCCTGCGACAGAGTGGCACTCTTAAGGCTGCCTCGCCTCGCGCTGTCACTGCTGTGGGGATGTGATGCGGAGCCCCGCGTCTCCGTCTCCTACCCTCAGGGAAAGCTCAGCACAGGACACTGTCTGTACATTTATTTTTACATTTTTATCGTATGTTCGCCTAGCGTTATTGCGAAAGATGGCAGAACATTCCGCGCCACTAAATACGGATGGAACATAAATCTCTCTATACGATCGTTCAATTTCCATGATGTTCTCTATCGATCTTTAATCTCTCTATCTCTCTGTCTCGTCATTTATCACATATGTCACTCACACTTACTCTAACCCGTTTCGCGTTTTCTCCACCAAGGCACCCGATATGCCTTCGGGTCCGTCCCTTCCAGACAATTTTGCACGCCAACTCTTCTCCCGTTCTAGTTCATGGCCTACAGTCACAACCTCTCCCCTTTCCCAAGTACCATACGTTTACTCTATTTCCCAAAGGCATTCAACAGTCCAGTCATGTAAGCATCATAGTTGACAAATGGAAGTACAACAGTTGCGTGTCTAAAGGAGGAACACAAGCATAGGTCTCATAACGTGTCATTTTTTGGTGTCCTGTGTCAACGTCCATCTTTTTTACATCTGTGGCTAGGCTGGGTAATGGACATGAAGAAAGGAGTCCACCACATGCTGTGCCAGCCCATCATGCTTTGAAGGTCTTGATAAACATGGGCAAGATAACAATTTGTTTGCCTTGGCACATAGACAATCATATGTTAGCCTTGGCACACAGACAATCTTGTGTGTACGAGAGCCAGTTTTCTTTGAAATATTGTTCATAAAGAGTACACATTTGAGTCATCAGTGGGCTACATTAGGTTAACTAAATGTTACTTAACCAAAACTGCACCACTAGCTCAATTTCACAATGATGTGCTGCAATATTTTTCTCTAAATAACATTAGGTTTATTAATCTGGTGTGCTGACCCGTGTATGGACCTCCAAGACGGTTGACATCACTATGTTGTCGCGTCAGAGTTCAATCACAAAACTGTGGAAGTTGTGTCTTTTTAGCAGCTTACTTGAAGCTGTAATTTTTCACTCAGCTGCACATTCTATGCGGAGGTATGAAATCAAGCAGGAATGTGTGGCGCCGTTGCCTGGAGCTTGGTGCTGATCCCAGCAGCATGTCTTGCTCTGCTGTAGCCTCGCACAATTAGCCTGGAGGACGGCAGACGCACATATCCAATTAGTGCACAGCCCAGTGCACTTGTCACAAAATCAATTCAGATCTGGCCTCTAATGCGAGAAGCAGCCATGCCAAAGATAGTAGAAGAGAGCAGAGCAAAATGCTGCTTTCTTCAAGCTTTGACATAATGTATTCACTCTGCTCCATACACAAAACACCTTTCAATATTTATCTATTTGCATTCTCCATATAAAGAAGGAAAGGCGAAATAGTAATGCTGCAGCGGTTTTGTTTGCATTGTGCTCAGTGTTAGATTTATGGATTTGTTTAGTCCTGGTAGCAGCCTTGCCTATACAACTTTGAGTATACATGCCTAAAAAGTATTAAAACGTATTTAGATTTGAACTACAAAGCTAACCTTTAAATAGATTTTCTTAAAATGTATACATCATGACAAGCTAAATTTGGACAATTATTGTAAATATGTCAATACAACTATAATAACAGTATATATATTTATGAAAAGACAGCGACATTCACTTTAGTTGTTGAATCAGGCAAGGTCATACCTTTTCTTAACCGATTCTTTTGGAAAAATAAACAGTTTTGTGCCATGATTTTTTTAAATGTATTTCCACTTCCTCACCCACTGTTCCTCAGCATACTATTTAGCAAATCTAAAGTGCTGAATTGGTCTTGAGCCATAAAAACAGATTCTGTTTGGGTTAGTCGGTCGAGCTTGTTTCCTGTAAACACTGCGTCTTTGGATTCAGGCGCTTGTGCGTGGGGGGGGGCAGGCCTGCTTGGATATGCCACGCAGACACTGCTGCACACTCACCGAGTTGACTGTATGTGTGGCATTATGTGTATGTGTGTTTGTGTAAAACATACCACAGGAAATATCTTTTCAGGTGCATGTGTGCTTGTTTGTGTCTGTGTGAGACAAAGACAGAGAAAGAGAGATGTGTCTTTGTGTGTGTTTCTGTGTGTGTGTTTGTACGTGTGTGTTTATTCATGCGCTATTGTGCTGTTCCGTGCTGACAGTGTGGGTGTGTTTATCCGAGCGATGCCTGTGCTGGAGGGAAGAAACTTGGAGAGAGGGAGGGAGGGAAGTTTGAACTCAACCTCAGAGGGCCTGCAGCTTCCCACAGAGTGGGAGAGTAGTGTGGAGGTGGGGGGAGACACAATCCGTGTGCCTCTCCTCCTCTTAACGGAGTGAAAATCTTTTTGGAGCCCTGCTATCGAGGAGGAACAGCGGGGGTGAAAAGCAGTATTGTCTTCAGAGAGGTGGGTTGACACCCCCAGAACTCCCCCCATGCTCCGAAATAGGTGGAGGGGAAAGATGTGGCTTACTGAAACAAGCTGATTTGTATCTTGTCAGTCCCTTCAGAATGGGAATTCGGAAGCAAAGTTATCTACACCAACCTAAAGTAATCGGGCCATACGTGTTTCTTTTGCTTAACCGTAGAAGACCAGGACACATCCTTTTTTTTCTTTATGCAGATGTGATTTGGCTCTGGTTGAAGCATACAACTGCAAAGTATTGATCTGTGCAATGTTGTTAGTTGTACTGAAGTGTGAAGAGCGGGCATAGAGTGATAATAAGTCCTGGTTAAGCTCACTACTGAGACGTTCCATTGCCTTTCAAACACTGCCGTGCTAAACCCAAGACTCAGAATGCAGGAAGCCTCGGTAACTACATTGTGCCTCTCTTCTCCTTAGAGACAGAAGGGATTATCCGGGGGCGGAGGTTGCTGTCTCTGCCTAGCCTGAAGATAAGTGGGGGAAATCATTTGTAGGACCGCTTTCTCTTTGAACCCTGTGGCGACTTACGGTGAATGCCAGCCTGCCACTAGAGTTGGGCAGAGTTTCAGACAAGCTCACAGGAGATGAGAAAACTTCTCGAGCTGTCCTGGTATGGCCGGTGCCCTCCTCGCGTTGTACAGCATACCACACCATTACAAGAGCAGATCTATAATAGCTTTTGAGCATGGCGCCATAACCTGATCAATGCAGCATCTCGCAATAGGCGTGATACACTCAGGCGAGTAGAGGGAGGGAAATGGTGCTGCGTAGAAGAACTGTCAGCTCTGGTGGACAAGTGATTAAGCGGGGTGGAGAAAGTGCTGCATGTGTCATTAACCTTTGTCTGGAGCGTGGACCCCTGCAGAAGTGATGGGGCCTGCGGCGGCACTCTGCGAGGAAGACTTCTCTGCTTTCCAGGGCTCTTAAATTGATCGTAGGTGCTAATTGCAGCCATTGATCAGAAGAGGAGCAGACAAGAGACTGTTTCAATGGGCCTGTGTGCTCGGGGTGAGTAAAGAGAAGTGCTGTTGTCTTTAGGAAGCAGTAATAAAGTCTCCCACTAAATCACATCTGCCCCAAAAACAAAGCGTCAGTGTGCACTTCATCGGACGCCATTTTGGACAGAGGCTATGAAATTTGTATTTATGAGACGTAACACTGAGGTTTTTTTTCAGGGGAGACTATTGCCTGCTTTTGTACTGCTTTCATAACAAGATCACTGTTCCAGGATACGTTCACCCTTTGAGCAGTGCAGCACTACGCGGTGCCCGAGGTCAGACAACATAGTCTCCCCTTAACTGTAGGTGGGAATGTGGCCTTGGGTTACAGAGGTGTGGCCAGCTTAGTATGCAGCCAGGTATGTGTAGAGAGCTGGAGTATGCAGCCGTTCTTATGGGACTTTCAACCTAAATAAATAAACACAATAAAAGGGCAGCGGAGAGAAAGGGGGCTTATGCAGGAGGATGTGATATTAGCTTTGTGATTGATTGGGGAGAAAGGGACTCCAAGTTGGAAGGGGGAGGTGGGGGTGTGGGGCGAGAGGAGGACGGCGGGAGCTGGGCTAGCGACAGCCGATGCAGGTAGTACGCACTTTCGTGACGTTTCATCTGTTAATTATCATGCCCCCTAGTAATCCTGGCCCCTTGGTTCACTCACTTTCTCAATATATTTTTTTTACAATTTCCAAACGCTGACATTTAATTAAAACCACACAACGGCGTCGTGGAGGCAAATTAAAAGCTACGTGTCAGATACAGTCCGAAACCATGTAGTCCTTTTTACTTGAACATTTGCCTCTGAACGCTGTCACGACGGTACGGTGACTATTCTTGTTTTAGCTCCTGTATGTGTTCCCAAGCTGTGGGATGGGTTGATGAGGCATCCTCCTGCATGAATAAGAGATGTGAAAACTCACGTGCCGTGTGCCGCTATAATGGGAGGCATGATGAGTGTTGAGGTGGGTTTTTTATTCAGGCCTTAATTATGCCATATTTCCGCGCGTGTGTGTACGTATGCAGTGTATTTATGGGCACCAGTATTTTTAGGAATCCAGACACCTTCCCCTTCTCATTTACCAGTTCCTCTTCCTGGAGTCTATCTCCTCCAAACATGCTGTCATGGTCCTTCTCTCTTCTTTCTCTGGTGTTTTCCTTGCCCTTTCTGCTTCCTACTTCCGACCTCGCTCCTCTCTCTCACCCTACCATCCTGCTGTTTTGCCCATCCTCCCAAATCAATCCTCGTCCTTGTTGGAATGCTTCATTAACATTTTGGCTCACCTTTTGGCTCAGGGATATTTCAGGTGACCTACCTTTCTTTTTTTTATACAGATACATTTTCACACAGAACTAGTTTGGGCTATGTGCTTCTCACTCCAGGCTTTCCACTGCAACAAGACAATTACAATTAGGCCCTTGCCTTTGAAGTGCTTTACAAATAAGTGGGTCGAGTCAGATGAGAGTATCTGGGAGTGAAATAGTAATTTACCACAAAGTTGAGAAAAAACGAATAAAATTCCAGGCAAAGGCCCCCTGCCGACAGGAGTGAAAGCTGCCTGGAGAGAGGAACACGTCCTAGCGGCGCGTGATGATTCATCTTGTGCTCGTTGAATGGACCTGGACCAGCTTCATTAGGGCAGCTGTTTATTTACCAGCTTTATTGGCTAATGGGGTGTTACGTGTGCTGTACTGAATAAGCCCTTTAAGCAAGGCACTAAATGCTACCAGTTGATTACCTGACTGAAACAAGATATAATATGAAATGACTGGTGTCGCAGTAAACTGCTTAATTGCAGGAGTCGTTTCTAATGAGTCGGTAACACTTGCCACAAAGCTTTAGGTCAAGAAAATCGTTGCATAATGCATGCTGGAGGCAGCTTATTCCCTGAACAGCTACTCCCCTGAATGTGTTGTTAAGGGAGGTGGTATTAGTATCAGCATGACTAATCAAAATGTATCCTTCCTCGCAGCCTAATGTATCGGCTGCTTTCCTGTCAGGTGGGAAGGATGTTGGCTTTAGTGGTAATCTGAGTGTATTACTACCAAGGCCAGGAGAGGCTCTCTTCTCATTTATATTGTAAAAGGGAGAAAGACAAGTAGGTATGCGTTGAAATACTTTGTCTATGAGCATGTGTGTATAAGAGACAGAGAAAAAGTAACAAAAAGAGAGTAAGGAGTGAGAGACGGGGAGAATGAGAGAGGGACATGAGAGAGATAGGGAGGATAGAAGAGAGAGGGAAGACTTGATGGAGCGAGAACCCAACGCTATTAGATGCCAGAGCTGCTCATCAATTTAAATGTAATTCCACTGCCATCCTTAACCATGCATAAAACTAACTCTTCTTTTTTCCTTTTTCGTTTAACAGAATGTGGAAAAAAACAAACTGAATTGCACTTACTTGTGGATCAATTTTCATCATTGGAAGAGGGCTATAAAGAACAGGAAATGGAATTTATGTTCCATGGTCCCATTAATAATAATAATAATAATAATAACCTAGAATATCTACAGATTCTGTGTGACACTTTCATAAATACCCTTAGTGCCTTTTAAATGATTTATTGAACTGCAGTTTACCATGCTGAGCTGTGTTTCAAGGCTTGCATACGAGCCTCAGAATGTAAGTGTGCCTTTTGGTGTACATTCTCATGTACCTCTTTCATATAGTAACATACTTTGTGTTGTGTTTACTATCAATACTAACAATAAATACAACTGTGTGTTTCCTTTCTTTGGTGAGATTCTTATGAAATCTGAGCCACCAGTGTGTGTGAACTGAGAATTGTCTGCCCCACTCAGTAGACTCTAAGAGAAGAGTGTGTCTCTATTTGTAGAAAGCAGCCAGGTTAGCCGGCAGTGTCTGATCAGGGGAGACAGATTGCAAAGTAGAGCAGAGACGAAAAGGAAAACAGGGTGGAAAAAGACAAACTTGCTGACAGAGTCAATTCCTGTTTTAAATTAATGATAAAGCGAAAGACGAGCGAGGGTAGGAAGAGCCTGCCTGTGGCCTCCACCAAAAATAGCCTACACACGTCAGAATAAACAGGCACCAACTGCAGATGGTTAACATAAGAAGATATAGCTTTTAATTTCTTTATAAACATTTTTGTACTGTTGTCTTTTGATATCAACTTATTGAACCATTGAGTCATGGCAAAGAGAGGATATGGATGGGGGATTGGGGATACAGGTAAACAAGAGGAGGTGTGAAATTGTGTGCAATGTTTATCAGATAAGAGTTCCAAGAGGAGGCCATGAAAAATACGTAAATAAAAAAATGAACAAACCAGTAAACCAAAAAAATGGAACCATACAAAGAAATCATCTTGGACAAAGACTCTTCCCTGATAGAGGGAGAAGAAACCCTGTTATCATCATCAATGTCATTTATATTGTTGTTTTCATAATAATACAGTAAATGATTAATATCAGCACTGCCATAAGTCCTCATATTTTCATTGTTATGGTACAGTTCACATCATTATTGTTACAAACACCATCTTATAAGGTTTACGGGAGGCACAAAAGCTCCAGGAGTGCGGGGTTGGGGTGGGACTTCGGTTTGTCTGTCAGTGAATTGTCCTTCTTCCCCCTGATACTTCAGAAGCGATTGTCTTGCTCTTGGCTTCCCACATCCATGGACAAGCAGAGCAGTCAACAAAGAGGCATTTCAGCAGTTCTTTATGTCTGAGAGGTCCATGTTTGGGCCATGCTCGGTTCAAAAAGTAAAATCTTTTTTTTTTCTTGCTTTTTCTTTTTTAAATTAAAATATTGAATTCATCACAGGAGTCAATGAAAGTACACACACATCTTTCTGGTCATCTGTTGTAGTCAATTCGTGTTCCAAGTCCTCACATTCTCAATGAAGAGGGCTGACCACTCGCATGAAGCAACACTTCCACAACACCTCATTGGGAAACTGAGAAGAACAACCGCGCTGAGCCCCAAGCCCCCCCCCCCCCTCTCTCTCTGTGCCTCGCATTGCAGCGGGGGTCCATTTACAAACCCTTTTGTGTCCTGGCAAACTCCATCAAAACGTTTTGACACGAGATACAGACAGACGTCAATATTCACAGCTTGTTCTCCCGGAGACACACAATGTTGTGAAGCGCATGGGAATAGAACACATTAGTCCTACTCACACCCATACCCAGAACTAGCAGCTTGGGGGTTGTTTAATATTCAGTGTGAGGAGTAGAAACGGAGCAGACAGTGGTAACCTGAAGCCGGGTGATACTGTCGAAATTCTGTATTTATGAGAAATGTGGTTCGGTAGGCAGAAGGTCGGTACCTGGGAATGTCGCCTGGTCAGCAGTATGTGGTCAGGTAACACGAGTTACACAGCTCCTGCATCATACTACAGTATGGCTGAGCTAGCGTGAGTGATGGGTATCCGCTCTGTACTGAGCTGTGGCTATATATTTCCATTTTACTCCTGCTAGGAAGTCGGCATTGTACATTCCTGGGTCTGATAGGGAATAATGATTTGTGACCCTGTTTAGAGTCTTTCATCTCTCTGTTGATTAGAAATACTTGTACGCCCAATTGTATGGACCCGTTGTTGGCAAAAGATGCTATGAAAACAAAATACATTTGGCAAATCATTTCAAAATGAGATTGGACAGACACAAAGGCTTCACACTCATCTGTTTACCATCTCTGCTCAATAAAGATTTACAGACTGTGAAGTGAAAATTAAAGCTGGATGGAACACTTCTTTTTTATTTTGAGCTTATCTGTCTCATGCTGTAGCTAACGCGCACGCCACTTCATGGCCCCTGTCTTTCCGACAAAGTTTGGTTTTCTGAATTAAATAAAACGAATTAAACAAACATAAATAGACTGAGACAACAGAAAAATAAAATCCTAACGGCAATAGTGGCAGTGCAAACATGTTCTGTCCTTTCCCTTTTTCCTTTTCCGTGAGAACCAGCCCCTCAAACGGCATGTTGAGTCTTTCTGCATTAGATGTTTAATGTTTGAAGGTCTATTTCAGTCTAAACAGCAAAGCTCCCTATACAAATGTTTTACACACACAATCACACACATACATAAAGGACACACACAGGCCTTGTTGTGTAGGAGCTGGAGTGGGTCTTAGGGCTGCACTGTTGTTGATCAGTCAAAATCTACCTGTAGGTCAACGGAGAACATAGTCTATGGTTGCAGGGACTAAGGTCCCCAAGATGGCGCAGAGATAGAGCAGGGGCTGGGCAAAGGTTGCCCTGTTAGTGGCCTGCTGAACCCCGCTGGGGGGGCGAACAGAGGTCCGAGGAGGGCACTTGTGCTTCCTCCGTGTGATAGTGCCGTCGGCTGACGTGTGATCATATTTACCCCCCTCTGGGAAATCCGGGGAGGAATACTCCTTGTCGGCCATCTCCTTTAAGGTGTGCACCTCGTTCTGGCCCTTCCCTTTTCCGGCCCTGGTACGCGGGCGCGTGCAGTTCCGGACCCGGCCTGGCCTCTGCGGCGGCGCCACCCCCGGCTGTACCGCGGACTCGTCTGCTTCCACTCCCCCGTTTATAGACGGGGGTGGACGGGGCAGCGGGGAGGGGGGTGAGGGATGGTGTGGAGCCGCGTTGTGGTGGGGGTGGTGGGGGTGAGAGTGCGGAGGCTGGGGCTCTTTCTTCACCGTGCCGGCCCAGGTGTTGGTCTTGCTCTGGTGCAGGGACTCGGAGCCAGAGCAGTTGGGGAAGTCCTCCTTGTGCAGCTGCTTGAGGTCCTTCCCCGCCAGGTCCACCGGGGCCAGGCAGCCCACTGAGGACGTGGAGCCCCGGAAGCGCTTGAGCCAGTCCCAGAGCGACAGGGCCTTGCAGTCACACTCCCAGGGGTTGTCGTTGAGGCGCAGGTACTCCAGGGCTGGCAGCAGGGCCAGGCTCTCTCCGGCCAGCTCGGTCAGGGAGTTGTTGAACAGGTAGAGGGTGGTGAGGCCGCGCAGGTCGTGGAAGGCCAGGCGGTCCACCCACTGGAGCTGGTTGTGGTGGAGCAGCAGGCGGTCCAGAGCGCCAAGGCCCCTGAAGGTATTCTGGTGGAGGCTCCACAGGCGGTTGCCATGCAGGAAAAGGTGGCTCAGGTTGTGGAGGTCCACAAAAATGTCATCCTGCAGGAACTCCAGGTGATTGTCCTGCAGCGTTCACAGTAGGAAATCACGTGTTACCATAATAAATGCAATGTTTATTGATCGGTAGTTAAAGTGTTTTATTTATTTATTTATTTATTATGCAATTACATATTACCATCAGTGTTGGGATTAAATTGAAACAAAAAGGACTCAGGATGAAGGTAAAAACATCTGATATGTTGGGTCTGGGAGTAGTAGTATGTGTGAAATGTTGATATTACTTAACAACTTGAATGTGTGTTCGAAATGTAAATTTGCCTTGTGGCACACTCACATTTTTGAATTGATGTGCACTGTCAATTTATGTGCAAACAGGGTAAATATTTCAACATAAACAACATTGAAGAGAGAGCTATGACTGAGCAGTGTACCTGAAGGTAGAGATACTGCAAGTTGCGAAGGCCCTGAAAGATGTTGCTGGGCAGCGCGCTGAGCCCACAGCGGTACAGGTGCAACGCGTGGAGCCGGCCCAACCCATGGAAGGTGTCCGCAGCCAGGGAGCGCAGGTGACGGTTGTCTCCCAGGTCCAGCTCCTCCAGCACGTTGAAGCCGTGGAAGGTGGAGGGCTCTATGTAGGTTATGTTGTTAGAGTAGATCCACAGCGTGACCGTGGTGGGACCGAAGTGGCCCTGCAGCAGCCGGTGGATCTTGTTGTTCTGCAGGAAGATGCGCTCGCTGTCCGGGGGAATGCCTTCTGGGACGGACAGGAAGTTGTGGGCTTGGCAGGAGACGGTGCTGGGAGCAGTGTAGCAGATACAGTGGCGTGGGCAGGACCAGGACAACTCTAGCCCACAGAGAACCAGAAGGAACTCCAGCCCGCACCCTGCAGCACACACACACACCCCCCCACACACACACACATCAACCCACACACACACACACGCACGCACGCACGCACACACACACACACACACACACACACACACACGTACAAAGAGAAAGAAAAGAGAGAAGAAAATGAATTAGAGGTGGTACATTTGGAGTGTGGATTTGATTCTGAATTGAAATTCCGCCGTAAGACTTTGATGTCCAATTCGGAACTTGAAAGGGTGGAAAGAGGGATTCTGGGAATACGTGCTTTCGAGGAAGTCAAGAGATTTAAGGAGAGACATAGTGTCGATTCGGAATGATGAAAGCGTGAGATATGGACTATGAGAAAAGGCAGGGAATGATGGAGGAGGCAGGAGCTCCGGAGGCAGGCACAACAGGAGTAAACAGTAAAGCGGTGGCAAGGAGGAGGATGATATAGAGGGCCAAGGAGAGACTGTCAGATATATTTATATTACAGAGAATACTTCAGCCCTGATAAATGACGTGCCAAGTGTGGCTCAGCATAGCTGCTTGTTGTTGTAGCTGCTTCAGTTGCAGTGTAGCCCTGTCCCTTTGAGGGAGCCCTCTTGTGGTATGCCACTCCATATAAGTGTAGACATTGCTGTACACACTTGGCTCTCTGACTACAAGCCTAGGTCCTCCAGTGAATCAGCCTGAGCTGAAGGTTATGAGTCGATGGAGGGATGCAAACAAGCGGCAGTGGTGATTCCCTCTGTCTAGTATCTCGAAGAGTAGGACCGGATCGAGTACAGTACGCGGCCTTTTCTGCACCTAGAGGCCTTGCACACAGACGTTTCAGTTTTCCGATATTCCGCCCTCGTAGGGAGATGGACTGTAAAGAATGTAGCTTATCCGTGTCCATCAGCTCACTTCAGCGTTGCTGCAGCGGAGGCCATGATCAGTGTGTGTGTGTGTGTGTGTGTGTGTGTGTGTGTGTGTGTGTGTGCGGTTTAATCGGGTGTGGAATGATCACTTAAACCCATGGTAAAGGTTCCCTGAGGCGTTGGGTCCCCCTTTGCTGATAGGTGACTTTATTTCCCAGTATGTGGTTTGGGCGTGACTTGACTTATTCCCTCTCTCATCAACAAAGAGAGCAGAGGAATGTGGGCCTGGTGCCCCACATTAAAAGTCCTATTTGACAAGCGATGGCCATGTTCTCTTCAATGTATTATTCAAGGCGACACGGCGATGTGATTCACTCCTCCTAATCGATATGCCTCCGCTGCCTTTTTAAACAGGGCCCCTAATCCTGGGGCTTCGGCACGTTAGAATTCAGAGGCAGGGAATTGCTCACTGGCAGGAGACAGGAGGTATTTATCTGAATATTTTCCCTCCCCAAACTGTGGCTAAGCTGTGACATTCAGCGTATGCCTGTGCTGACCTTTAGCGGTAATTCTCCCCGTGTCTGGTGGCGTGCGGCGTGCGTCACCTGAGGAGGGGCCCGGCCCGTCGGCTCCCCTGGGCGTCACTCTAATCCTGTTTGTCGAGCTCCGCCGCCGGGTGACAATGCAAAAGGCCGCATCCTCCCAAGAAACCGAGAAAATGTGCCTCCAAATGAAGTGATTCTTCATGGTTAAATGGCGGTCAAAAGGTTGAATGACTGTGTGGGCACTATTCAGCTGAGTGTACCCAGTGGCAACCGTGACTCAAAGGGAAGCAACATTTTTAGAAGATTATGATGATAGAGAGTGAAATGGTACAATGTGTCCTTGAGGTGTGTGTTTCTTTTGTGTGTGTCTAGGTAGGTCTGTGTTTGTTTGTGTATGTAAATGTGTGACTTTTTATGTGTGTGTGTCACTGTGTGTGTGTGTGTGTGTGTGTGTGTGTGTTAGTCTGCTAGTGCTTCCATGCGCTGTATGCTGGTGCCAGGTAGCCTTTGGGAATAGGAAGGCAAAGAACAGAGCGTTTGCCCTTCTTGTCATTCCGCAGGAGTGCCATCAACATCACAACTTGTTTTCTGTGTGACCTGTGACAGGCATAGTTCACACACACACACACACACACACACACACACACACACACACACACACACACACACACACACACACACACACACACACACACACACACACACACACACACACACACACACACACACACACACACACACACCTAAACTTAAACCAACACATATTGGCCTATTATTAACAGCCAACTCTACAACGAGTCTAAGTGGTCTGGAAAGACCCTACAGAGTGGGAGTTACAAACGACATTTTGATTTCCTGTGAATTTCCTCTTACCATCATTTCAAGACGAGTGAAACGTTCCAAGCAAAGCATTTCCTCTTTGCATCCTTTTCCTCACTCCCGTGTGTGTACGTTTATTTCATTTTCCCATCTCTTGCCTTCACTCCCTCCCTCCCTCCCCCTCTCTCTCTCTTTCGGTCTCTCTGTGCACTCTCCCTTTTCATGGAGATGTATTGAGCATGGCATCTGTTCGTTGGGTAAAGGGGTGGGATACGTACGGGATGGCTCACAGGAAATAAAAGGTTGGCTGGATCCATCAAATAAATAACAAAGAAAGAGTGGCTAAACCATCAATCTGCTGTTGGAGGAGCATTTGTATTAGGCGCCAGTCGTCCTCCTCGTCCCCCAGCTTTCCTCCTCATGTTGCTGCCCTCTTTGCCTGCTTGCCTGTCCCCCCCCCCCTCCAATGAATTGATACACCTATCCTTTCATTACACTGCAGACTTCATCCACATCATTTATTTCCAAGGCACAACCAACACTGTTCATATCATAGAGCACATTTCACCCCTCGCTGCATATGTAATGCGCATCCTATTGTGTCTTCATACCATTTATTTTGGTGCAAATAACCTTCCTTGAATCATCAATGGCTGTGGAAGGATGACTCCCATAAGATCCCATTATCCACACAGTGGCTCCTCCGTTTCCCGTCCTCCTTTCCCCGCAACACTCAGCCTGTAATTATATTTTTTCTAGGCACTGTCTCCATTTACACTTTACTTCATGCATGTCTTAAATAGAATTAGGTATCAGATTCCTGACTGGGAAATGATCAGAGTGGGAGAGCAGGGTGAGAGTGAGCAGGGGCAAAAGAGTGAGCAGGGGAAAGAGAGCGCAGATCCTGCCTAGATAGTGAGACAATTTGAATCAGGGGCCTCGATACTAATCAAGTTGGACACGTGGAGAAGCCCTCCCCCCCCCACACACACCCACTCTCCCTTCGCCTCCTTCCTGAGGTTGTCAGAACACAGTAATTGATTCTTTACTCGGCTTAATCGCTTTCCCCTAAATGACTGCCTCCACATTCTTATCAAACGTTTCTATCTGCAGCAAAAGGCGCAGAGAAAAGATGAGACAGGAGAACAAAACAACAGCAGTAGTTCCGCCTCTCTCATGTCCTTGGCGCGGAACGGAGTCTTTTGGCGGAGGGTGTTGAGGATATTGGAAACTGTTCATGTGGAAGTGCCGTACACGGATGGGCCGAAAATAACCTGTGAGCTCTCCTCTGTCTCTGGTATGAGTGACGGGCAAGAGTCTCCTCTGCCTTCCCTTCCTCGCCCTACTTTAAGGCTCCACTCGGCGCGGGGCTGCCGGCTTTCCTGCAGCTGGCATCAGGCAGACTGCCACCAGAGACCTGGCGCTTCACACCTGCCACCTTACTGATCTCATCGCCACACGAGCCAATGCACATTCTCACACACACACACAGACACACACAGACACACACACACACACACACACACATACACACACACACACAAATAAACATATAAACACATGTGAGATCCCATTCACAACCATGTCCAGGCACACACAGTGGGAGACAAACAGGATGTCGACGAATGGATGAGACAGATCATGTGACGTGTGTGCTTGAACAATGGCTGCTCCGAGGACTATGAACAGGGAGATTGATTTTCAGAACAGAGCAGAGAGCACAACAAGGAGTGTGTGGGATGGCTGTCAGCAAATGAAAATTCAGAAAATGAATGTGTGTCATAACCGCATTGTCTCCACACACAATGAGCCATTCAGGCCAAATTGTATTATATAAATAGCGGCGGACGCCACTGAGTGTAGATATGCCAATCGTGCCTATTGAATTTAGCAGAGTAATGGAGTGGCTCGGAAAGTGAGATAACAGGGTATTTGGAGCCTCACTGCTATTTCTGGGGCTGGTTCTGGACTGTATAGGATGACTACTCGAAAGCAGGGAACCTCCCATCCCTGCCCCATAGCTGCTCCAAAAAAAAACTATGGCCCCCCTGCCTCTCCCAGGTTGCTGGTGACAGATGCTGTTGATAGCTTGTTACTGAGCAAATGATTAAACAGCCTGCAAATGGGTCTGGCATTTGATCCCCCCGACCCCTTGGTCACAGAGTTCTTTTCGCACGGGGGAGGAAATAGATAAATATATGAATAAAATAGAGCGGCTCAGGTCCCTAGACGGACAGAGAGAAGTGACCGTGCAGAATATCAATGAAACACAGTTCACACTAAATTTGCCCTCATGAATAACCCATCTTGGTTAATAGGAGGGAAACGGTGCGTCTGACTTTGTGTGCCCCGGCCCACCATTAGACTGGACAAACTCAATTTCCTGTCTTTCTCCAAGGAGCCTGATAAGCATCCTGGTGTTTTTCGCTCCCGCTATTGGCTGGCCGTAAATAACGCCTAAGCTTATTCTTCTCTCGGAGGGTGCTTACAGCGGGGCTCGTACACAGAGCGGTGTTGGCAGGCAGCTAATAATGGTAAAGCAATAAACTAGAGTATTGATTGAGCAGGCTCATGCCTCACATGAGATTGTTGCTTTGAAAAGGGAGAGAATATTTTGTGCATTATAATTAATACCCTGTGGAGCGCCACAATGCTGCCTTGATGAGACATTGCGTCGGGTCCTCTATAACATGACAGCACAATGCGATCATGAGACAATAAAACCCATATTATTTCCGCAGATTGTTTAATAAGACATTGTAACTTGAAGTCAATTAAATAATTATAAATCATAATTAGTCATGTTTCAAATCGCAGATATGCATTGGGATCCCTGATTTCAAAACATTCACACAAACAATACATGAAATGAGGACAAAGACAAATATACTACAAATACAACCCTTATTACATACTGAATTCTGTCCTGATGGGTGTTGGAGTCTCTATCCTTGTATTACCATTGTGCTCATAACACAGGTGTTCTCCATTAAATTTGATGGCGTTTAGCTGACAGACTTTAAAACAGACTTTCAATTATTTGGCAGGATTGACCACTGCGAGGAAGTCACTTAGTGCACACCACTCTGTACATTACAACCACGTCAGTCAAGTCATAGGAGGCTGTCTCAGGAAGATACAAATGTTCTTGGATAAAAACCTCTTTTGACTCCAATTACAGCTGTTTATCATTAATTAATTTCAACTACAATCTCTAAAGTATTTCGCTGATGGAAATGTAATCGCCTAGGTGCTTTTGATGACTGCTATTATTTTCTATCCTATTTGCAAAAATAAAAACTTATTGTATCCCCTGCAGTGGGATCAGAGAGAAAGCCGTCCAGTCCATTCCTGTGCCAAGCGACTTAGGGGCTAAATGGACCAGCAGGCCTTCTTCAATATTGATGATTAGGACTGGTAAGTGCTTTTTACTTTAAGACTGGCTGATTCCTTAAGATTCACTATATGGAGTAGAAGCAGTGAGGAATTGACACCAATATATGTATGTAGAGAGAGAGAGAGAGAGAGAGAGTGAGAGAGAAAGAGGGTGTTGGGGGGGCTATGTAGACTGAGACTGAGACAGACAGTCATACAGACAGAAAGATAGACAGTAGTGACAGAGGTCTCCCTCAGAACTGCAGACACCTGCAACACAAGCCCGAACAGAAGGCTCACACAGTGACATCGTCGCTGCTCAACACGCAGACAGAAAGAGGGTGAAAGCAAAACAAGGGAAGAGAATAAAGAGAGATGAGAGAGAGACAGAGAGAGAGAGAGAGAGAGAGAGAGAGATGACGCCAGTGACGGCAAGCGTTTCTCAAGTTGAGGTATTAGAAGGTCTAAAAATAACTCACCTAAACAAGCGGCACCATATGGAGCATGTAGGGAATACGGGCGGGGGTAGGATTTGCGGCGAGTGTACGGGTGAAGAACGCTCGTTTGTTATTAAGACGGAATCTAAAGGTGCGGTAAGGCAGAGACGGAGGCAGACAGCTGCGCCAACCACAGATGTTTATTGCCCCTGTCTCTAATTAACAGCCCGCAATGGATGTCGTGTTGGTGCTAATACCATTTGCATACATTCACCCCCCATTGTGTCCAGGCTAAACATGTATGCTCCGCGCCTACAGTGCACAGGGGTTGAACGGCTACTGCTTTGTGTGCCTGCCCAGGCTGAACCACACTCATTAATCTTGACAGCACAAAGCTAAATGATTTACAGATATTGCAGTGGCTGTACCCTTGCGGCTGTGAATACTGTATATACTGTAGATATATAAATATATATATAACTGATATAAATCAACTAACATGTAGTTCATGTGTGGAGTGCCCAGTGTTCGATGGTGTGTGTAATCCAATGGCTCTCAGCAGTGTACGGGGTAATGACTGGCTTTCAGCGGGGATGGTCTGCAGTCTCTCTGAGGGCTCACAGCCACATGGCAGAGGCCTGGCGTACACAAGGCGCCTGCTGACGGTGCGGGGCGAGGCGGGGGGAGGGGGTGGGGGGGGGTCGGGGTCGGTCCGTGGCCATGCCGGTGGCCTCGCCGGCCTCTGCTGCTGGGGAAACATCCCGTCTCCTCTCTTCCCCAAAATGTCAGCCTGCGCCATTAATTAGCCGCGGATATCTGAGGCATATCAAGATGGCGCGAGGACAGCGGGCTGTTTGGTAGGGAACCAGGATAATCACACTGAACACATGGTTCACTTTTCAACACGGGAGCTTTTGATTTCTATGATGGCTGACTGCAGACCAGTCAGTACAAACAGGACTGAGATTAAGCAGTTAGCAGTTTCATGTACTCTATGAATTAACTATCGGAAAGATTACAATCCCCAGCCACAAAGGTATAAGCATGTTACTACATGGATACTCACTTCTAAAGTCCCGTTCTGTTAGGCGTTATTTGGTCACCGCAGGTGCTGTTAACCCTTCCCGTTCTGACTCTGGTAACAAGGCAGTGTTTGAATATCTTTTGCACCTCCATCCCTCGGACGCGTCCAACCGAATCTCATGATTCTCTACTTTAAATGAAAATGAACCAGTTCTCTAAGTTCCTGTTAGCAGCTCGCCATGTTGGCGAATGATGATCAAAGGCCTTGACTAATCCTAGACACCATCTCAACGAGCCGTTGAGGTCGGGGAGAGTTCTTTCGATGAATGATTTACAATGTTGTGTTTGACCGTCATCAGGTCAGTGAAGCCGTGCCAACGCGGGAACGCGCGGGGCCATTTTACAGCTGAATCCTCTCATCACCCACTCCCAACATCTCCGCCAGTTCACCTAAAAGGATCTCAGAGAACGTCTTTGCCTAAATTGATGCACACTTTCAGCCACTGACTTGTATACAACCTCTTCCAGCGCCGCAGATTCTACGGATCAATTATTTAGCACAGGTGAGCAAGGTGCACATGTTCTTAAAGGCACACACACACACAAATAGACACAAGCACATACGCAGAACAGAGGAGGCCCGTGTCAACAGAGGCTGCTGCTGAATGCTCCAGAGAGCCAAACAGATTGGAACTCAAGCAGAAAAGTGTTGAGGTTGAGGATCTGCAGTCTACTGTTGGTCATTAGAGAGGGAGGGAGGGAGGAAGGGAGGGAATGGGGAGGGCATACAAGAAAGGAACACAGAGAGGGGCAGGGCTGTTACAGGGTGGAGGAGGACTGATCAGAGCTGACATTGATTCCAGAGGCAGGAGATCCGGCAACACCACCGGCAATTGACAGCACAGTGCGCACGGCACATGAAAAGACCAGAGCACACACACGCACAGCAACACACAGCGTTCATGGGCAAGCATACAAAAACCAATTCAGTATGTCTGAAAGATAGAACACAAACTGCATAGCAACAGCATTAAGGGTAGCAATAATCTGACCACGTTCTACACTATCCAACTAATTGACTGAGAATCTGCACAAACATAAACACGGTTGTTAAATTATGCTCCGATGCAATTGCTGTGCAACATACACATAGTGTATAGTGTGAGACAGCCCATAACTGTTTGCTTGCTTGTACGCGTGTCTGTATCTGGATGTGAATTTTAAATATGTGAGCAATAAGTATTCTGGAGAAAAGGCAGAAAGAGAGAAAAGAGAGAGAGAGTGGTAGCGAAGTGGTGTCAGGGGAGACGAGATACCTTGATCTTAAGAGAGTAATCCCTTTTCATTAAGCACACTTTTTCAGACCCAGAGAGCTTCGCCATTGATCCTGGTGTAATGTAAATTCATTAACTGTACTGGGGTTTCAACAGGGCCTATCATCCCGAAGGCTGCTAACACACTCACAGCTCTTCAATACGGCTGGAACGAGAGGAAAATCCCAATGACTATTCCCAGAGCCTGGCGTCACCGTACAGTCTCTTTAGGCTCCCTCCACAGATTTCTCTCGGCGGACGTTTATTTGCCTTCGATCGTTTGGATGCTCGCCTAGTCTCCTCGCTCTTTGGCCTTCTGTTTGGTCTCGGTTTACCTGACATGACGCTCGCGTCAGGACAAACAGAACGATGACTGATCCGCCACTCGTTCGTTCAGTTGGCTGTGGCATGTACAGCGAGTGGTCCCTGACTGACAGTTCCATCTCCCCTTGTTAGCGAACACCGCGCCGTGCCGCTGTCGTTCTAGTCCGTGCAGGCCAGGCCTGTCTCTTCTGGGTGGTTTCATTCACTCAGCCTGGGCCTTCACTGCCAAAGTGAAGTGGAGTGCATTTTACACAAATGCTATTCATTGTCACATTGCTACTCCCTAAACTTTTGTCATGGAGGAAAGGGAACACGAACAAACATGTTGTTTTCCCTGCTACTGTGCCTCTACCTGGGAGTCTTTATCGCCCCCCAACTCCCCCGTTTTCTTTTCCTCCCTCCCTCTCTCTCCCTCCCGCGTCTTCTCCCTGCCCGTGTCACTTCCCCCTCACTGTTTACTTAACTCTGTTATTGTTTTGCAAAGCGGCAAGGCAGGAGGCTCTCCGCTGGATGAAAACACTGTGACTGCCTAGTGGTGATTAAAGAGAAACCAGTCTGGCCGTTGGAGATAGTACAACAGCTTATGGGATTCTCTGAGTCACTGGGAACCTACCGCACACACACCAAGACTCACTTCAAAGTGGTCCATCAGACGGCCTTCGAGCGTCTTATCGAATGATGGATTTCTTTTTCTTATTACTTAGCCCAGCCAGGCACTGTCTTTTTATCCCAAAATGAGGGCTCTGTAGATCATGACAAATCACTTGACAATCTTTTGCTCAGACATGCTGGCATTTCATCGTGGGAGCGCGCGAGGGGCGGCAAAACCTCAGACCTGCCATTTGATGTGCTCCATTTTGCTTTCCCCCCTCACCATTGTAAACCTGAACCCTCTCGAGACCGACCACGCAAACCACTCGGCTTTGTGAGTGCCTTCTCCTCCCTCTTAGCTACTTGTTTGCATGCAACGGCTCTCAACTAGTGAGTGCTCCCAATCCCCTTTCTCCTTATAAAGCTGCCCGTCTAGCTCCAGCCGCGCCAAGATAAGTGGTTTATTTTTTTTCTTCCTCAACAGGGTTGGTGAGGGACTAATTTCACTGTATTTAATGACTATATTCCTTGCACTCTTTGACACCGGGGTGCAAGGGAGCCTGGCAGAGAACTCCACCGGGTGGCCGGACGGATGCGTTTGCACAGACAAGCAGAAAGAGAAGTGTGGCTATTTTAGTTCACAAGGCAGCGCGATGAAATGCGATTCCCCCATGCCACTCTCCCCTCTCCCCTTGAAGGCGGATAACAAGAAGCAGAGTCCAGGACAGAGGGATGGAGAGAGCAGTTTGTTTACACTAGAAGCTACGCGCGCGTTAAGAAAGTTGGGGGGAAAGATGGAGAAAAAGAGACTTAGAAGGAGGAGGAGGAGGAGGAAAAGAGAGTGAGAGCGGCACCAGCAAAGGAACGAACGGAAGATTATGCCCTGCATTTTCTGACCGCAATGCAGGACTCCTTCACACAAGATTGACTTAGCCTTGTAAAGCTCCTATGCTTTGCATATCTTTGTGTTGGGGCTATTATCTTCACACCTCTGTGCCCCCACCATCACACCCCACCTCTCTCTCTCTCTGGCTCTCTCTGTTCATCTATCTATGCGTAACCTCAGACAGGCCTCCCTGCAGGGTTAGGCTAAAGCCCGTCCACCTTGGCGGGAGGGATAGAAAAGCCCAAACTCAAACACAGCAGGTTTGTCAAAGTGATTCTCTCAAATAAGCTTTCATGCGCTTGGCTTGATGCTGGAGATGGCCTGTCCCTCTTGTAGCAGTCACACAAGTTGATGGCCACAGAAATGGAGAGAGAGAAAGAGAGAGAAAATGAATGGGAGGGAAAATAGAGGTGAGAGGTACACTCTGCACTTCTCTTTTTGCCCAGTGGAGAGGTTCACCCTCCTCTAAAGATATCTTAAGGGGAATAAAATAGCTGACTGCTTCATGAATAAGGGCATTTTGTGGAGAGATGCCTAGGGTGATTGGAGTGATTTATGCATGAGCTTGTCTGGGGGATATTAGAGAGTGTGAATTGTACATATAATTAAGGGTAATTAGAAATAGAACGAAACGAAAATTTCACAGTGTGGTAATCTTACAGGAATATCGCTCCATTCAGTATAAAATATCATTAGTCTAAGTACTGCAGGTGGTGTCATTGTTTATGGTTTGTAAATATGAGACCTTTAAATTAAAGATGTTATACAACGCTTATACAACATATTTCTTATCAGTTATTTGTGTATGTAAATTAAATACAGTACACAACTGATATCAGTTAGGAATTACCAATGTAATTGAATTCAATTTAATGACTTGAACTTGAACATGTCCTACTGATAAAATATCACAAAATACCTTCCCTAATACTGCAGTGAGTGAGTGTCAAATGGAATATGTTCACCACTCAGCCGCATTGAGCTTTGGGCTCCTCTTCCCATTAGCAAACAGGTTTAAAAAGTGTCAATCTTAAGAGAGATAATACAGCACAGCCTGTACTTAGTGGAATACGAGAAAATGACCCTCTTTTCTCCTCCCTCGAAGCCTAATGAAGCTAGAGGAGACTGAGAAATGGAGATTGTGAAAAGTCTGAAATAAAAAACGCTTTTAGAGAGAGATGAAGAATTCACTGTTAAATGTAGCTCGTTTGTCTTCTTGCTATAGGCAGTCTATCTCTGTCTTTCTTTGTGTCTCCCTTTCTTCCTTTGACATGCGCTTTTGAAGTACGTTGATGAGAACACATAGATCAGATTGCTCCACTTATACATGGCAAAACAGAAATGAGAAGTATATTTTTCCTATAGAAACAGCTAAACGAGAAATGCAATTGATTTGTGGAGGGACCAAAAAAAAACCCACTGGAAATCCCAGCCATTTTTGATTTTTATAGTGGAACTGGTCTAAAGAGACCGTATAAAGTGATTCTATGACCAAGGATCATTATCACTTTAAATGCAAGTAAAAGCAAATCAGCCCTCTCTCTGAGTCCCAGCATATCCTATAACATGATCGGAACATTTTTTAAGATGTGGATTTACAAGCTAGCGCAGTCAACTGTACGTCGTTCAATAACAAAAGTAAACTTTCTCTTTTTTATTCCAACGCTTTACTCACTACGCACATAGACTAATAGGCCACCTTCAGATGTACACGGTGCTGTACCAGTGTCGGTTAATGGCCTTCTCTATCATAAGACCGGAGACAGGCACATGACTCCAGCCCCATGTTAGCACTCTCGTGTCGCTAAGGACCAGCCTACAAGCCGCATTCAGAAAAATCTGCATGATTGCGGCTCTTAAAGAGAACAGGCTATAATTATATCTGGACACCAGCTCTCTTTTAGCCAGGACTTTTCTGGGATCTATGATGTTGTCCAAAGGGCGCCCCCAAAAAACGTCCATATTCTGTTTTTACCCGGTAGCTTCATGCACCCATAAAAACACTTACGCTACTCTGTCGCTGTAATTACTTTCTCATGCCTCTGATCTCTCGCCAAAAGAACTTGAATGTTGAATCGTACCCGGAGCAATCAACACAATGAGCGGCTCCCACGCACTGGATGAAAGACAGTGAATCTGATGTCCCTTGATTGCACTGTTTTTTATCTCTCAAACCAGGATATTGGATCTGCTTTTGAGCAATTGGACTGTCTGAGCTGTTTAAAACTAAGACTCTGTCCCTATGTCCCCTTCCATTATACGGTACTGTCATTATATTCAGCCAGCTGAATTTTGAGCTAATCCCAGACTAGAGGGTACTCACAGACAGACACTTCTACCACCACTTCTCTTATACACAGACAAGAAACCGCCACACTCAAGGTAAAACGATGTTAATACACAGTAGCAGCAACAGCACTACTGTCTCAAAAAACACATCTCAGCAATATGTAACGTAATGGCCTAATGGCTCAAATCAACGCCAACACCACAGCCAACACGGGTGCCTCAGCCACTTTGAAGTGCTGACACTAGCTGGGTAGTCTATATCTCTCTCTGGCTTACTCTCGACAGTGTGTCCACTTTGGCAGGTTCATGATCTACACACCTCAGTGTTGAGGAAAAGCCAATGTTTTTTTTTTATGGGTCTATGCATTTTCATCTTCCAATACAAACATCTCCTTGATATGCACTTTTAAGCCCATCTCATCTGAATGAGTTGAGCACAAAACTATAGACAAAGTTACCACTGACAACTAATGACTGACGGCACATGACCTTCATGTAGGCTTGTGTGTTTTTCGTTCAAGTCGCCGAACAACGTCAGAGGCTTGAGTAATGTGCATGTAATCCCTTTTTGATGACTCAAGTTTTGATGCTGGGCTCTTTGAGGTTGAGTCAGGAAGCCAAGAGTCTAGCCTCGCCTGCTCAGGGAGGAACATGGGAAACAGGGGTGCAGCCAGCATAATCACCAAACGACATGCAACCCCACTCCCTGACATTAAGACGGATTAGGCTTCTTCCTGCCCGTTTAAGAGCATCTCATGGCACCAGCGTTTACAAGCGTTTTGCCGGGTGAAAAATGGGAATGGATTCTCGTTCAACATTTTTCTTTAAAGACAGATTTGTCATCGTGGAGATGAATATGAAATAAAGACCTGGGGAATTTCAAATCAAAAGTGAGCAACACACAAGCTCAGTTGGCACTGCTACTGCAGTGGGAAAAATCTAATTTGGCCTAAGCTCTTGTGATTTGCAACTTTTTTTCCAGGGCAAGAGATTGATTGACTTTGCCGCGGAAGAATCCTACTCTTAATTGCAGGGTTCCTCTATTATGGCCCTATTTATGCATGTTTAATTTTAAATTGCAACATCAAATCGTTCCCCACGCCAACTCAACTATGACGCTCATATTGCAGCAGAGCCAAATCAGCAGTAATTATGGATGTTTTCAGTGCTGGGTAAATGTGGGGAATAGCGTCTTTGAAATGTGACATACAGCTTCATACAATGTTGAGAAAGGGTGCTGGAAGTGGGTCTAAACACTTGAATAACAGTAATTTTTTTATATCTACTTATTACAGTAAACGTTGTACTCAAAACATTATTAAATAAATTCGTAATAATAATTGTTGACACTACAATCTTACATGATCAGTAACAGATGTGCATATCCAGTTGCTCAGAGCATTCATTGATTCCTCTCCTCCCAGAAGATTCAAGACACTTCTAGTGTCCATTTTAGCACCTCCTCAATCAATTTCCAAACATGAGGTGCAAAATACATGAAAACAGATTGTCAAAGATCCCACTCTATAATGTTTGCCTGTTCTAAAGTGTAAGATACTATGATAAACAACTTCAAGTGGTTTGAAGATGGAGTCAGTTTTGCATATGTACACGTCATCATCGCCATAGTCCAGATTTGACAAAGTAGATGGCAAGATTGTTACTACTGCTGTCGAGTGGCAAAATAAGATGTATATACTTATATTCATACATGTATGTGAATCTGCAGTATGTACTAATGTGTGCCTGTGTGTGCGTATGTCTGTGTGTATAGAACCCTCCATGGAGGAACAGTTTTTTTGGGGGGAGTTGTGTTTTTGCAGAGAATTCCAGATTAGACAGGTTACCATGAAACTGTGAACGCACGAGATGAACCCCAGAGAGCTGACCTGCCACGGTTCGTTTGTGTTTGTGCGCATGAGAACCTTATTTCACCCCAACTAGAATATTGATAAGCACTTTCCCACAATTAGTGCCCCCACAAAACTACAAGTAGAACCTAATGAATGCATTTCCTTCTTGTGTAGCGGTTTGCTCTAATAGTTTCGGGAATGCAGCCCCCTATGTGTTCAATTTACTCTTATCTGTATGTGTGGATGCATGTGGTGGCTCCTAGGCGGACTTGTACTGGATTGCGTTATGCTAATCACTGTGCTCCATTACATTAATATCCCCCAACACACCCTGGTTCATACAGTTCATATTGTAGGACTTTTTTTCCGCAGAGGGGCTTGGTGGTGATTAGACCAGTGAGGGAGGGTCTCTGTCTCTTCCAACCTGGACAAACACCTGTCTCCCAGGCCTTGGTACTGTTGTTTTTAGCAAACTCCAATTATTTGCCCCTAATGAGCTCCCATAGAGCTGGATTTGCTCCCCATCATCATTACTGTAGGGAGGGCTGTTGCAGTCCGGGGCCTGACTGGCAGCCTCGTTCTCCCTCACTGACTGTCGGCTGCACTCCCTGACAGCTGGCAACCTTCCTCCCAACACACACACACACACACACACGCTCACACACGCTCACAATAATCACGTACACATTACAGGAGGCACTTCTCCAGTACTGTACTTCCATAAGGCAACCTACATCGAGGAGCCGTGAGCATGCAGATTAATGTGCTCATTAGTATTTGTATAAAAAAAAACACAAAAAAACGTCATGTTTATTCTAAGGGGTTTTTGTTCAAGCGTAGCCCCACATGTCTCTGGGAAGAAATGTTTCATGTCCCCTGTGCCACCACTGACTCATTCTACTTGTACATTATTACAGCGCTAACTTTCCCTCCAGAACTTAGTGAGAGACTTCCGCCGAACTCTTCAAAGTGAGCTCCGAACTGCCCCAACGATGTGTCATTCGGATGATTAATATGACTTGCGTGACTTCACAATGGCTTTCACATCACATTTCACAGTATTGACTCTGCCTTGGGGCACGGCGTCTAAAAGCGAAGCTTGAAAAAGCAGCCGTAACGTTACAGCACACCGTGTTCGAAGCACACTTTTATCTTCCTAAATGTGGCTCCCACTCAACAAATAATCACGTATTCTATTTCCCTTGACCCTATTTCCTCCTCTCGTAGTGCTGCTTCCTGTCTCTCTGTTATTGGCCACCTGTACCATCCAATTTACACTGTCCCATTTATTGGCCAATCTCCCCCCAAGTATGCTGATTTGCAATTTCTTTGGCACAAACTGAATTGATTCTATAACGCATGGGAGGCAGAAAGCTGTTACAATAATAATCATAAAAAAAAACGAACAAACATTTTGCTGAGCTTGGACACTGGCGGCTGAATGCCTTCATTGAGCTTTAGAATCAGCATTTTACGTTTCCCTTTCCCTTCTCCCCTGTTGTCCCTGGTTGGTCTTTTCCTCCCACTGAGCATATCGGCAGTGTGTCGACCTTCAGTGGAAAAGCAACCTGTACCGCTGGAGTCTCACATAGAGAGCCGGCAGACGCCTGTGCCAGACCTGCAGCCAAGGCCCCTGGGTGGACGGTGGCGTGCTGTGCCACACAGCATATGTCTGCCACACCACGGTGGATACCAGATCAGAGGAGAGCTGCCTAATGGCGGCGGAGGGCACTCTCACACTTCCTGCCTCAGACCCGGTGCTCTGTCTAATGCCACACCTCCCTGATCTGGTAGACTCTCCAACACAGTGTCACTAAAGCTCTTCGTCTGCGGATGTGTGTGTGTGTGTGTGTGTGTGTGTGTGTGTGTGTGTGTGTGTGTGCATGTGTGTGTGCATGTGTGTGTATGTGTGTTTGTGTGTTAGAGAGATAGAACGAGATAGAGGTAGAAAAATAAGTAAGTCACCACACAGATGTGAGCGCCTGTGTCTGACCCAGAAAACTGGAGTGGGAGTATTTAGAGTGCTACCGAGTTCCTTTTTTTAGGAAGATGTTTCACATCCCATTGCAATGAGCTTTAATGATCACGGTAACCTGCTGTGCCCATTATTCTAACAAGCAGTGCAATGGGTTTTAGGAAAAGTTATTTGAGGAGAAAACGTTGTAAAACCAAATCATACATACTATTAATGTTCCTTATTAACGTTACACAGGCCTGGATGAATTTACTGTCATACCTGCTTAGCAACATATTATCGTAATTGCACATTTTACTTTTCCTGTTTTACACTTGAAGATTCCCATTACTCTTTTGTGTTTTTGCTTGTGTAAACTACCTGATGATGTACTAATAAGGAGTTAATGATGAATCTTGATTCTACTAATTGTAGGAGGAAAAGAGCAATTAAGATTATATATATATATACAGTATATACAGTATATATATATATATATATATATCTCATTATAAACAAAACCAAAATTGGCTGCATTCTTCAGTGTGACGAGATTACATTTGGTCTCCAATTGCTCTCTTTTTTTCTTCTCTCTTTTATCCTGCCTTTCATACTACTCTCTGAGCCATAGCCGTGGCTACTGCTCCCACGGTCACCTCCGCTGAGAGCCCTGCTGACCAATAAGCACGGATGGGTCCTTGCCTATTCAGACAGACAGGAGTATAGGGCTTTAGGAGATGAAACAACGATTGAGATCCACACACAAAGCATGCCTCCGTCATTCCTGCATCTATAAGAGGAACTGTGCCATGCTAGCGAATAAAAAAGAACATGCAGCTCTTACACAGTAACATTTAGACGGTTTATACACCGCTTATGAGATGAAGATTGACAGAAATGTAATGGACTGGGATTATAAATGCCAACCCTGTTTGACATTATCGGGCAGTCAATAATGGGGGATATTATTAAATAACCCTCCTCCAGCAAGGCTGTGGAACAAGCCCAGGTTCTCCAGCACCACTGTCCCTGATCTCTACCCTCCACTTAGACACCCCGTCGACACAGAACAGGTGACAATAGCTTTTCACACAATCAAATGACGTTTGATTTGGAGGTTAGGCAACGCACCACCTGTGTTTGTTAAATACAGTGGACAAACTGCAATCGATCAACGTGCGCGCATAACAGCTCCACCTCTGAGCTATAATTGTGTTGATGACGCAAGCAGAGCTTTTTTTTCGGCAGTGTGGCTTTCTAATGGGTTGAGAGGTATAAAATGTCTCTCAGTCAACTGATTTTAAGCAGGTGGCCTGTTTTTCTCTCTGCCTGTCTGCTTTTCCCCCAGCTCCTAGCCTGCCATTTGCTTTCCAGCCATTTGATTTGTCTGTGGCCCAGAGCCCCACTCCATCAAGCCATGATTGCTTCTCGATAGCTTTGGTGTTCTCCCCCTTCAATTTTCGATCACAAACACTTGAAAAAGACACAGAATGAAAACCAGAGAGAACAAAGGGGTATAGATGGAGGTACATTTGCGGCCTTTCTTCTTTTCTGACTGGGTGGATGTCTTGGCCACATCCAGAAAGATAAACGTGACATTGCTTCTTTTAAATCATTATGTTACACTCAGCACCTGGGCACTCCGTACCATTGGACATTTGATGATGTATCCATTCGATATTTCAAAGGTTAACGGAAGAGGTCTTGACTGAGGCTTTGTAAGCTGTTGTGGTAGTCATGGTTGATTTTGCCAATAGAGGTTCATATAGAGGATAACAGGTTTTTTAAGTTTAGATGAAGATGCTAGCAAAGACCTTAACATAACGTTACAAGGGACCGACAATATTTTACAGGATGTCAGGGGCCAATAGCCATATTGAGATTCATCCATTTGAGTTAAACCTATTTTCTTACGTGAATCATTCAATATCTCAAAGTAATCATTGAAGGTTTCATAGTTTTGTGGCCAATGTACTTTAGTATATTATCTCAGACATCTTCTTATAACAGTAGAGGTTGCAATTTAAACTATATCTTATTTTGGCCTGAGGTTTTTCATTGTGTACATTTCCATCACACGTGACTGAGGTTATAGAAACCCATTGACTATTCCAACAGAAACTCCTGCATTGATAGCCCCCTGCAGTGTGAATTATTGGCACTGCAGCCCTCCGTTACATGGCCGCTGTAAGGCTTTCTTGAAGCCTTGCTTTATGACCCATGGTGGGGGAATGATAGCTGCTCCGGCTAGGTGTCCTTGAGTCCCACGAGGCACCACGCCCGCAGTAGCTAGAGGTAATTTACTGTACAGACGAGATCCGCTACTGTACATTACCCAGAAGAAAAGAGGAGAAGGGAGCAAACTGACAACTTGTGCCTTGGGCTGTGGATTTCTGTTCTGTTTTTCAGGGGGAGGGGGTGGGGGTTGGTGTGAGGGTGAGGGGGGGGAGTGAAATCTTATCAGAAGAGCTTTGCAAAATAAACAAACAATGTCCAGTCAGTGCACCCAGGGATTTGCCGACCCCTCCCATCCTATAGTCTGTATTCCACTTCTCACTTTTTCCCTCTCTCCCTGTTCTTTCTTTCTCTCTTTCTTTCTTTCTTTCTTTCTTTCTTTCTTTCTTTCTTTCTTTCTTTCTTTCTTTCTTTCTTTCTTTCTTTCTTTCTTTCTTTCTTTCTTTCTTTCTTTCTTTCTTTCTTTGTGTTTGTATGTGTGGCTTGGTTTTTTGTATTTGTCTATATCAGTCTGGTGGTTTGCACAAGAAAACCCAAGAGAGAAGTAGGATGTGGACTGACACTGATTGAATTGGCTGGTCTGCTCGTCTACCCTGGCCTACATCTGCCTGTCTGTCACACCATGCCCGGCAGCAACCAACACTCACGCAGACGCCACCCAGACTCCACCCTCTATCTAGCCCCTCTCAGCAGCCTGTTCGAGAGGGTCCACCGTGCTCCCCCTGTCCACTCCGCTCAGCCCTACACGTTCCATGGGGAGACGTGAAGAGGAGGCGAGGTAGTGAAAACTAAACGTGCTCTTCATCTCCATACTCATGTATTTATTCCATAATGCATTCTGCCTTAACGCTTCTATTGGTAATTAGTGTGCTCAACATGAAGCCCAGCATTTTTTGTTGCCATGTCTCCCTGCTTGTGGATGCAAGGAACATAGCGGCAGTACAAGGTTGATTGACTCGGAGAGTTCAGGGAGGTGTGTATGTTGGTGTAGGGGGCTGAAGGGGATGTAGTTGGACGGATGACGGAGGAGACCTGTGGCTGACGAGGCAGCCGAGGCTGACTAAATGGAGAGCCAGGGTTCGAGAGGCATAGACAAACACACAGTACGCCTCCGTCCATTTGAATCCACTTATCTGAAAAACACATCCGATGTATCTGAAAAATACAACTACAGCAACAATGCAATCTTCGAGGATGGAGGTAGAATATGTGTTTTTTGTTAGTGATTCTTTTTTTGGCGGGGAGGTACCGAAGGCCCAGTTCTGATAGGTATGGTTTTCCACTGCAGTTAGGGTCCTGCTCTTTAGCACTGTGTAAACGTATCGATCAACCTGCATTTCCGGTAGCCTCCTCTCTCGTTCTCCTGTCTTACACGCATGACTAACCTTTAGCCTCGTGCATGGTGAAGGGAGAATCTGCCAACGTGGTCCATCAGTGTGGAACCGTGTGCACGTGTGTGTGTGTGTGTGTGGGTGTGTGTGTGTGCGTGTTTGCGTGCATATAACTATGTGCTCTGTAAAGTAGTTCATTTTGCAGCGTTTCTGTTTTACTACAACCTTAGAACACAAAGGTTTGGCACTGCGGCCGATCGATATGTGATATTTTGTTTGCTGCATGGCAGGTGCGAGATAGCGAGAGGAGCTAGAATAACCATGAACTTTCTGGCGAGACAGGTTGCTGTGAGGCGGACAGAAAAGCATTTAAAAACTGCCCCGCAAGACACAATAGCCAGCGTTTTGTTCAGAACGGGCAAACAGAACGGGGGATTGATAAGAGGGGATTCTGAACAGAGTAGAAAAGGGGAGAGGACATTGCAGGCCTGGTAAAAGTTTGCCGGTCATGACGCCAACATGTTTTGTGCTGGTTTAATTAGTTTATGCAAAGAATGTTGCTCTATTGTGCCGTGAGAATGTAGCTATTGACAGAGAATGTTCTTCTCTTGTACTTTCTTTTATAGGGATTCTTCAAATAGACATTTCACTGCGCCTCTCTTCCCTTTGATGTATGTGTTTGGTATTCGTGGGAGCCCCTGGAGGATAGCTAGCATGGCACCCAGTATGAAAGGGACCAGTGGCGTCCGACACAGACTGTGGAACTAATACGGAGAGTGGCTAAATTGATCGTTCATTAAAAGGCATTAGACACTGTGAATTCTACAGGTTCCATCACATTTGGCTCACTCCTCCAACTTGTCCCTTAATTGCGTGCAGGCATAAAATAGCAAAGGGAACATGCCTCGCTCCTGTGATTTCTTTAATACCGACCCCTATTCTTACTTGCTGCCTCAACATGCACACACACACACACACACACACACACACACACACACACACACACACACACACACACACACACACACACACACACACACACACACACACACACACACACACATACACACACACACACACACACACACACACACACACACACACACACGCGCAAACACATGGAGTACACACACATGCTCATTGATTTGTTTCAGGCAGCATGTGGGCTCTGCAGTAATTGCATGCATCCTATGATTTTCTTCCAATTTGTGTCACTCAGGCAGAGGCATTTGAAAGCGGGACCCTATGTGGGCAGACTCTAGTTAAGTTGTCTGGGAGATTGGCTGGGTAAATTGAGTATAACAGATATGTATGGTATTGGGTACATTAAGCAGCTTTAACCTGAAAGGAAGGCAGTTTAAATGTTTGGCAAAATGTTTGCTTATGGTCAAGGGTTCCTCCATTGATTGATTGCATGCTAAATTGTTTATTTTGGATAAACAGCAGGGGACTTGTTTGAGAGGGATCTTTTTTGCGTCCCTTATAAATTGTTTTCCTGTAAAGTTACACAACCATGCAAAAGCATGACACAGGAAATGATAATCTATTTATTTTTTACATGCTTTCTCAAATGTCCCTAGAAGAAAGCAAAGCCAGCATAAAAGTGTGGACTCACAACTGGATAAATTACAGCCTACGGTGGCAGCAAGCACTGCCCAAAATAGATTGGTACGAGGGGTCAGTTACACTTTTGTCACGTGAATAGATATTCCCCGAGTTCATTGTGGACCTGTTCCTTTTGTCGCCGGGTAGAATTCCCAGCGTGATGGGCATGGCAGCCAGGAACCTTTCAGCTTGATTTATAGCACAATAACATTTACAGCCACTATCCAGTTTATTCCCTTTAAAACATGTTGCCCTGAACTCGCTCCTTTTACCAACAGTCATTTCCCCATTCCTCCGCAATTGAGTAGCTGGAAGGGGATATGAGCCCTACGGTGCAGTGATTTAAACGGCACAAAAAAGAAGCAGTGGGCTCTTCAACTGGGGTTGAGGCTGAGGACGAGGTTGGAGCCAATACAGGGCCAAGGCTGAGACACACTCTGGGACTGGAGCTCAGAGGTAGGCCTTGCCCAGCCGGGGTCATGAGGTTGTTATAGCCAGTGTGTATAGGATTAGTAGGGTGGTGGAGTCAGGCCTGCAGGGAAGGTAGACAGGGTCGGGGACCGTCTTTCCTCTGCAGGGTGTGTGTGGGTGTGTGTGTGTGTTGGCGTGCGTGTGCGTGTCACGTCCATGTGTGCTTCTCTGTGTGAGGCTGACAGGCTGAAAGCAGGCTGAGAGCAGGACAGTGACAGGTCCTGACTGGCTGATTGACAGGTCCACAGGGAGCAGTGCCAGAGATGGATATAGCTCCACTAATTGAACTGTGGAAGCACTGAAGCTTTCAAAGAGGCTTGGCAGACTGTGTTTTTCACTTTAGTGAAGGTGTGTTGCTTAGGGTTGTGGATATCTGTGTTTGTTATGCCTAGACAATTTATGAAATTATGGGGGCATGCTGTTTATGTGCTGGTGATATAGCAGGAATTGTGGGTAATGGCTAGATTGCCATGTTGATTCAATTGTGTAAAAATCTGTTTGACAGGTTGTGCCCTTATCCGACATCACTTGCTTTAGTCTGTAATGCATTTGCTTTTCATCAGAAAACTTAAGAGCCTAGTATGGTGAATGGCAGGGGAATGTGAAGATCTTAGATAGAAACCGCAGAAAAATTCTACTTTTGAAACCTTCAGCAGTGACATGTTTTCACCCCTAGAAATCTATAAACAAATTCTGCAGATATTGACACGTTCATGCAAACACAGGCGCGCACACACACACACACACACACACACACACACACACACACACACACACACACACACACACACACACACTCACAAACTCTGATCCTGCTCCCATGACAGGCTGCTGAATCTTTTATATGTTTATCCATTTTAACTGCCTGCCTGGTGTATTATTTAAGCCAGGGTGTGCAGCTTACATTAACCCTCTCAGACAGGACAGAGACATGCTGCGACACTCCCTTTCCTCCCTCTCCTTCCTCTTCTCTTCCTCCTTTATCAACGTCCGCTCATCCACCTCTGTCTGTTTCCTCCCCTTGTCGCCATCCATCTCCCGCCTGACTCCCCCCGACCACCACCCCCCGGGCTCCACCCCCCCCCCCCGTCTCTCAGTCCCCTCCACCTTGGACTCTTGGATGTTTGCATTTCACAGGACACCAGATCTGCCTCTGCTTTCTCCCTCTGCCTCTGAAGCCGTCTGTCAGGTTGACCTCAGCACTACCTCAAAGGCTGTCTGTCTGTCCCCCGTCCCTTTGTGGTAGGTCTTAGAGTGGGCTCCTCCTTCCCCAAATGCTAGGGGACCCCGTTTTGGCTCACCATGGGTGCTCTGGGGAGGTGATTTAGCAGGCTGGTGGGTGGGGGGGGGGGGGGGGGGGGTGCTGTGAGCCCCAGAACAAGGCCAGACTGCTCCGCGCTCCCAAGGAGAGGGCCGGAGGCATGGAGATGGATGGGAGAGGCAGGCTGGAGGGATGGGCGCCAGCTGGAAGGTTGGCTCTGAGGGGGTAGCATGGTCCGGCTACATCAGTGCCAACCAGGGAGCCAGTTATAGAGATGTGAAGAGGGGCGTGGGCGTGCCGAGCGCTGGGAGCCCAGGAAACTGGGCTAACACATGGCACTGAGGATCAAGGCTTTCGTGTACAGGCGTGTGCTGCTACGAGGTTGTTGGAGCTGGTGTGTGATGCCGGCACGTGTGTGCTGCACGTGTTTGTTTACTGCCGGCTTGCTATGAGGGGCTTTTCAGTGAGTCCTGTTGGGCTCCAGCCCCCTGCCCGCTGCTGTCTTTCCCGGAGCCTCACGCTGTCTACTGTACCAAGCCACCAACTCTTGTTACGGCCCCCACTAATCCCATCAGGGGCCGCGGAGGAACACAATATTCCCTCCGCAGACAGGGCCTATTGATTGCTGCGTCAGGGGCCATATTATACCTTCCCCTCATTGAACGGGCAGCGTTTTTACGCTGTGCGGCCACGGGCCCGTGTCAGGCCAGCGGATGACATTTAAACAGTGGCTGGCTGGAGCCGAACTGTGGGGCCACTGATGACAGCCATGCTAATGGATACTTTACAGATGGCATTTACGCTGTTGGTGTATTAACAATCGTAAAAACCAGCTCGTTCACATGAGGTGGAAAGAGAGCAATTGCGATTTTCCTTCCAGAGAGACGTCGTGAACCCCGGCTCTAAACGCCACACAGACAGTGAGTAGAAATATGCTTTCCAAATGACACGCGTTGTTGCTCCTTTCAGGTGTAGCCGCACATATTTTCCGATGTTTTGTAGATGGTATCGTCATCTAGCAGTGAAGGTTAGGCTTAAGGAATACTGCATGAATACAGCCATTCATTTGGAACAAGGGCTTTGTCACTTCAGAAATGAAGGAAAACGAGACACATTGTGCGTGTCCAGTAAAGCATGCAAGGCCACTGAGGGAGCTCGGGCCGGTCCAAACAGCGGTTAGTTTTACAGCCTGTCCACTGATACTTAAGGGAACCATCTATTCTCTGCATATGGCTCACAGCCCACTCCTTCTCCTTAGCAGACCAGCCAAGCGCCAACGCTCATTTAGCTCTCATCGAGAGAGGAATCAGCCATTATTGTCATGGCATTAACCACCCTGATGCACATGGCAGCTCAAAGACGTGTCAGCATTGGTTTAGCCCAGTTGAATCCCCCTACATGTGGCTCCCAGGGCAATTGAAGCTCCGCTCACGTTCGCAGGCCATTCACATGCCTATAAAAGGAAGGACTGTCGTTGACGAAAAGGAAAACGCTTGATTAAATCGGGACGGAGGTAAAATAGCAGTGGCTGATTGCGTGGTTATACAAACAGCTGTTTTGAAATGCGCTGATGTGTTTATGGGATAACAAAAAGGCCGCTTCTGACCCATTTCACTCTTAGGCAGCCACAGTCGGAATGTTGTACAACAGCGACGTGACGAGACGTCAACACATTAGTCCATCATTTACTGGCTTTGAGTTGGGAACTGTTTAATGGCAATGTGTGCCAAAGAGGTACAATCTCATGGGCATAGAAAACCGAGAAGTGGGGGGGTGGGGGGCTCGCTTATCAGCACCGAACAAAAACACAACCTGATCGGCTGTAGCCATTTCCCATTTCACACCTGACACGTCTCCCCTGGGACGCTCTGGTATTTTACCCCCAAACAACACCCAAGCTCCAACTCTCCAGTGTGTGACATTTCCATTGGCATAATGAAGAGAACACCACTAGATAGGGAGCTGGTAAACAAATGCAGTTTAATGTCAGCCCTAATCACGAACGAGGAAGAGAGGCGGGGGCTCGGTGCCTGAGTCACCGCGGGCACAGAGGAGCCTCCGGGGGACGGCAGGTGCCGAGAGGTGAGAACTCACCTTCAGCGGCAAAACACGGACGGAAAGAGCTGACAGAACGGGGAAAGGGGAGCGGGGTGGGGGGATGAGGGAGTACAGGAAGGAGGGATCAAATAGGGGAGCGAGAAGGGGGCTGCTGTCATTACCCCTGAGAGGACAGGTGTGGACCATGATTAAGACTGAGCCTCAGTGGCAGCCATCTGGAAACAACCCTCGCACTGACACCCACCAGGGACAGGACACACTTATTTACTGACACGCACGCACGCACGCACATTAATATGGCATATATCAGATATATATGACACATTTGCTACACACCTAAAACTCAGACACACACACACACACACACACACACACACACACACACACACACACACACACACACACACACACATATTTACTGACACATTTGTCCTCACACAAACATATACACGCACACAAACACACACAAGCACAAGCAGACACACATGCAAAAACACACACACACACACACACACACACACACACTCACACACACACACAGACACACACACACGCACGCACGCACGCACGCGCACACACACACACACACACACACACACACACACACAGACACACACACACACACACAGCATTATCTTTGTGAAGGCATGAGACAGTAATGTGTGCAGTAATGCAGCAGCCGAAGCTAGAGGGAGCCTTGGAATGAATAATGAATATAATAATATTTCCTCCCTCCATTTTGCTGCTGCAGCTCAGCCCTCAAAAGCAGACACAGGCTAGACTGTACTGTCCTCCTCACTTCCCTGCTGCTTGCTTGTCTCAAATCATTCCTCTCTGGACAGCAGGCACTGACACAAAAATGACCAGAGAGGAAAAGACACTTTAAATAAGAAAAAAAAAACACTGTTGGTTTTTAATTTTTTTCATTTTAGGGCCTATAGAAGAAACCGGATTGGCAAACATAAAATACATCTCATAACCTATTGCAATGTCATATATAATCCTTTTCCATGTTTTAAACACCCACGATGCGTTATTACAATGCAAGGAAATAACTAGAAAAATGTAATAGATTTGTTTTACCGCAACATCTCTTTTGGACACGTGGCCAGTTCTGCTGGAAAGGTCTGCACTCGGCAACCCGATAAGTCTGCACAATATAATCATAAGACATGTTGCACAAGGAACCCTCGTGAACCAATTTAATATCCACCTCGAACATCGTCATACGGCACTGTAATTCACTCTTAATCTGCGGGCGTCTTATCCAGATCAAAGGAGCAGCAGAGGCAGTCATATTTGGGTCATCCAAGGGTCAAGTCAAGCTGATGCAAGCCCCAAGAGCATGTCTGGTAAAAAAAATCCCCCCCCCCTTCTTTAAGCATGTGATTAAGGCATAAAACATGTGGACTTGACGCCACCAAGGGGTTAATCTCAAAGCCGTGGCCTCCAGGTCAGGTAATGGATCATAAGTCACTGAAAGCTTTTTTTTTAAACGCATGCCTTTTTGAACAAAGAGGCCTGACTCTGTACAACAATCTAAACAGGTGCACTACCACCGAACGGCAAACGTGTGGTCACAACCAGCACAAACAGTCTGATCGGGCTTCATGATGCAAGACCTTTCTCACTTTACAACCATTTGTCTCAATCACTGAATAATGGATGTTAATGAGGATGTCGACAGTGGACGTTAAACGGTCTAGCAAGTGCATTAACCGTCGTGCAGCCTCCGCGTCTCAGAATAGCAAACTCTTCCTCCAGTTTAGCTCCTCAGCCAGTGCCCTTTATGGATGGTGAAAGTCAGTCTTTCTTCCTTCCGGGCCTGGAGCCTCTCAGTGGACTCCGCTCTCTGCTATCCGCTCCCCGTCGGCGACCTTCACCAGACTGCCTTGAAAAGGGCCGGCGTTGGCGCGCGGCGGGACGCGGCGCCCCTACCGACCCGTGGCCAAGAGGCACCCGTCTCGAGGACCACCGGGGGAGCCCCCCTGTGGAACGACGAAAAGAACGACTTCCAATCTCATTTGGACACAGCGCGCGCCTCCTACGTGACATGTGTGCGAGGCGCGAGACGACACGGCGAGAGGAGAAACCAGACGGGGCCCCCCCAGCGTGGCGGGGATGGAGGGATAGAGAGCACCAGACCCCGGGGCCGCCCTCTCTCTCCGTCTGATCCTCCAGAGCTGCTTAACTCTATTAGCCACCGCGTCGCTCAGGTCCTTAGCTGACCCACCAGTCCCAGTAACAAAGGCCCTTAATAGAGTCCGCTCGGGCCCTAAGACGCACACTTCAGCTCCCATTTCTGGAAGAGGCTTTTATCCACTGCCACTTGTGTAAACTCTCTGGGACATGTAAGCTGGGGAGGAGGCCTGAGCTGGGAGAGCACTGTCCGGGCTGACACTTTCTCAGTTCCGGTTCTAATCACACAGGACGCTGGGCTGTAGTTAGGCCCACTGTTCGTTTGCCTGTGTTAGCCCCCCATCAGTCACACTTGGCTGCAGCTGGTGGAAGCGGCATGTGGCTGGACTGGGGGCCGGAGTTGTGGCTGGACCGGGGGCCGGAGTGGCAAAGCAGAGTTTCCGGGGCCGCTGGTGACCACGGAGCAGTAATGCGGTGTGAAGTGCACCAGCCATGGGCTGGAGCTGTGGCTCACTAATGGTGACAAAGGGAGATGAGATGAGCCCCTGATGCTGGGAGTGGAGGGACGTCTCTCTCTCTCTCCCCTCCGTCTCTCTCTCTCTCTCTCTCTCGCTCTCTCTCTCGCGCTCTCTCTGTCTCTCGCCCGCTCTCTACTCCACACGCACACACACACCAAAAACTCTCTAGACGCCGTGACCCTACAGTGTGTGCTGCCGAAACGTTCACTTAAGATAAGCGTCATCCCGCTCCGTGCTATTCTTTTTTTTGCAGACTTTCTTCTTTTAAATGTGTCTAAGGAGATAGGGCGAAACTTACTGGAATAGCATTTGCCGAAATATGAGGGAAATGTGCTTACATTGTCACTTCTCAAATCACGGATGACTTCAAATCACTTACGAGATAGGCCCGCCCCATCCAATAGCTTTATCAGCAGCTGCAGTATTTTTGTGGCGCTGGAGACCAGGGTACGGAATAATGCCAGTGGGAAATATGAATCTGAGTGATGGGAAGAGAGTTGGGCCCCGCACTGTCTGTCTGTGCGGTATCAAGCTCAGTAGGACGTCCAGGCTGTGGCAGAAGAATAATTCAACATGCCTACTGCTGAGAATCCACCAGCCAGCGTGTTGTGTCTGCCACATTTAGACTAGTTAAAAAAAAATGCTGCAGGAAGTAAAATAGACATCAAAGGATGTCCTCCCATTCAGGCAAAAGAGTGGCGTTGGAAAACACAAAATATGGCTCTTAAGACTGTTTTTGCGTGTTGCTCAAAATAAAGTCAATTAGTGGTATTTAACAGCTCATTAGTATGAAAGGAGGCCAGCAAATTCATCTGGAACGATGGCATAACAGCTTGACAGAAACTCAGCAAACTACCAAGGACGGATGCCTCGTTTCAGATCCGTGTTCCCCACTCACCGGGCAGCTAATGGACAAGAAGTGTGAAAGAGAAATGAAGAGAACAGCAAGAGACCAGAACAGTGGGCAAAGGGAATTTATGGGTGTGGGCAGAGGTTTGGTATTGTAATTCAAAGGAGGTAAAGGCTATCCATAATACACTCCACTCAGTTCAAGGTGTGGATTAGCGCCCCCACCTTGAATGCAGACATAGCCCTCTACATAATAAAGCGGCATTAAAGAATCTGAAAATGGCTCCATTTTCTTATTCCACCTGCTAATGAAGATTTATAGCCGGCAGTGTTGAATTATGGATGATTTACATATCACAATGGGCAGCCTGCCACCAACAGAGGGAGGGGGAGAGAAGCGGGGAAAGAAAAGAGAGAGAGAGGTAGAGAAAGGTTGGCAAGAACGAGAATGAGAGAGAGAGAGAGCGAGAGAGCGAGAGAGCGAGAGAGAGAGCGAGAGAGAGAGACACACACAGTCTGTAAAATAACCTACATGAACATAGCATTCTCGTAATAGGACTGAGAAAGTTTCCGACAAGGAATGATAGCTAATAGGCAATTAGTACACACCAATATACTAGGTCTGTGTCATATAAATTTGAGTGTACACTCTGATTGGTCAACTATGGCCAGGGTTAGGCTGGAAACCCAAACTATTCACATCAAATGTTGGAACAGACCTCTATACAGGTTACACCTAGGCGTACACATATACATATTTTAAAAATAACAACGTGGAGGGGAACAATGTGCCATTCCAAAAGGGGGGGGAGGCACACTCATTCTCTCCGGCTCAGCTTCACCCTCAAAGAGCAAGAACACGACGTAGCTTGCATTTCTGCCAGCGATAAAGAGCAAGAGGCGAGGAGAAGTGGACGGACATTGCAAAGCTTCAAGCTAAGGAAATCAATCAGTGGTGTGAGCGAGCCTTCTACACGGCACTCTTGTGAGGCCATCCTGCTGTGGCCTGGTTAGCTTTAATCATCCGCCGGCTGCTCACTGCGATTCAGCCACTCGCTGCTCCCTCTCTGGCCCTGAAAGGCTTCGATATGGATAGGGCTGGATCCGGCTCTCACACAGACACTCTCCCTGCCTACCACCTGCCCTCCCTGCCGCCATTCCAGTAATTCAGTTTGAGTCTCCGGTTTGTGAATTGATTACTTTGCATTGGCTCTTTAAATTGGCGTCTGGAGAGCGGATCCTTCTCTCCTCCCCAAAAAAAAGAAGAAAAAAAAAGAAGGAGAAGAAGCTCCCATAAAATCAAATGGAAATCTATTAGAGGAGGGTAATGGGAATGGATGGCGGGTGACCTGCGGTTCAGTCTGATGCGCGCGGGGTGACAACAGGGCCACACCCCGCCCCCGCTGCCTCTTCCCCGGGGTCGGAGACGAGGCTACTAGTCCCTATACTCAGAAAACCGCCCGGGGTCTTGGGAGAGGAGCGAATCTGCTCCAAGGTCACCTCTCCAAGGCGCATATAAGAAATGTCCCCGGCTGGTGAAATATTCACAACGTAGCCCTCGCCATGGCTTTCATTCTGACAGTTGTTCCACAGCATCTGTCCCACTCACATCCTTCCCCTGGGAGGGTCAGAGGAGGCGTCTGCTGAGATTGCATGCCTCATGACCTGCCAGCACTCAGGGTTTCGGTCACGTATCTGCAGCTGGAGGTCGCGTGAGAAAGAGGCCCACACAGTGGGAGGTGACGGAGTTGAAACTAACTGTATTAAAATCTACTTAGGTATATACCCCTCAGCCTGCTGGTCGGCCTCCTTGCCAAGTGCGGCCTGTCAGCCTGCCTTGCCCATCTGTCTGTCTGTTTGCGCGTGTCTGTTCATGAAAGGGATGCGCGGAGGAGTTTCATAAGTAGACAGTAATAACACACGTCGACGACAGGGGGAACAGGAGACTATTTGAGGATTTTACGTGAAACATCCTCTCTCCCAGTCTTCCACCCACGACTTTTCATCTCTCCGCAGCCTTTGTTCTCCACCTGTCTCTGTAACTCTCTCTTGACGACTCTTTATTCCGCCGTAGCCTGCCCTGGCCTGTGCAGACACACTCCTCCTGAGCAGGCACTGCTATCTGATCGATGAACCACCCGAGGGAGCACAGGCTCGACAGCTGGGCATTGCTATCCCCCTCCTGGGGCCGCACATACCCTCGGCTCCGCGGCCCGCCATGGCTGGCGAATGTCACCCACTGACCCCTGCCACAAGATATATGCTCTGCAATCAATGTGGTACATGCGGGAATTCCATCCATGTTGTGATCAGGGTTATGAGAAGGCGCGCTTGTGGGATGGAATTTCCAGGAAAAAAAGGGCATTGTAAGAGCAGCGTTCTCCCTGTAGAGCGGAACACAGCTTTATGAATTAGTGATGGTGTTGTTGCAACTGACAGGCTTACACACAACTATCCAGCTGGTTAAACCTTCCCTCCCCGGTCTGAGCTACATGGAGGTTTCACTCCGGTCAGGCCCATCCCTTGTCCCAGACAACCTTGCCCCCTCAGGAGGACGTTCAGACTGAATTTGGGTCATTGTGGAGGATGTGTTGACACGCAATTAACTGGAGCAGAGATGTCAGTTAAATATTTAATCGGAAGTCATGAAAAAGTAAAACCATAGGAGACGGCGGTGTTAGCTTTAGCATACCGTGTCTGTAAGAGAGCGAGAAACAGTGAGGGTGAGGAAACAAGATAAGAGAAAGAAAGGTAAAAAGAGTGTGAGAGAGAGAAAGTGAGAGATAATAATCTGCTATGTAATTTTCAGTTGGGAGCCGGCATGGTTACATATAGTCCATGTGTGGTAGTCATACAGTAATAGATTTGTCAATTGAAGCATGTACTGTTAGATAAATGTGAAATGGAGCGTTTCCGCCCATGTTCAGCCACAGTCACACACTGTTGCACTGCAAAGGAAAAAATAGCTGAGGCCAAAGACTTGCTCAAGGTCATTCTCCTCAAGTGCTTCTTTTCACACAATCTTTCTTTGCAATCTAGTTCTATTCATTGTAGCCCCAGATTATATTATCAAGGATATGAATAATGGTTTGCACACATTTGCGTGTGTGTTCAAATATCCCTGGATCTCTCCTAATTGGACAGGGGGACCCTTCATTATGAGAACAAACGCTGGCACACAGGTTGAAAAATATTTTTCTCTACAGACGTAATACATCCTATTACCATACTGGGCATGCGTTTTCTTCTTTCTTCACAGACAAAGACCAAGATTAAAACTCCTCTAATTTTCTAGCCCTGCAGAGCCCTTGAGACGGGCCAAGTTGCTCCGCCGTGAGTAAGCCTCGTAGCCCTTGTTCCGTGTTCAGCCTAGATTTTCCTCCTCCTGAGATGGCGGTCTCCCTGGTGACTGTCTGGTCCAATTGAGCCCCCGTGCTGACTGCCTGTTAAATCCTAGTTTCTCTGGCGCGGCACAGTCAGCTTCTAAAACATTCATCACTCCCTCTCTGCCCTGCAGGTGGAAGCTCTGGCCTATCGGAGGGCCGGGCAGAGGCTTTTCTGCAGCCCTCTTGAAAGATTTAACAGGGTTTTTCCTTTGCTTGGGGAAGAAGGTCATCTTTCTAATCACGGTTCTATTCTGCAACGTGGCCAATAGGCCAGGTGGATCAAAGCCTTTGGGCTTGCCTGGTTCAACTCCCAGCTTAGAGTGGCCGCTCTACGGGTATCTGTGGAGCAAGCCACCGCCTTCCGAAGGAGACTGTACTGTAAAGAGAGAGTCTTTCTATAGGTAACGGATTATAGAATCAGTTGGCGGTGCACAGTCAGTCTCCTAATCCTGTGATGGTCTACCTGAATACACACACACACACACACAAACACACACACACACGCACAAAGACAGTTACTGTCACGCTCAAACACACACACACACACACACACACACACACGAATGAATACACAATAGCCACCTGCTGTGACAAGAAAAGAGACCACGCTTCTTTTGTGTTGTTACTTCTGCTTCTGACTTTTTTTGCACTTGTCAAACAGGAATATATCTTAAAAAAGACTGTGCTCACTACTTTGAAAGCGTTCTACTGCATTACTCCCTGCAGAAAGGAGGTGAGGTACCTCGAGTCACACAGTACGCTACAGTGTCATCCCAAACATTAACTAAACAACAATTAGGATAACATTTGGTTATGCAAACACTAAGAGGCATCGCTTTGCAGAAATTAGTGGTGCGCTAAAAAAGAAGAAAAACCCTCTGTTCTCTCTCTGCCCTGATCACGCTGGCTCCCATTAGCATGACAATGTGTTGCTAAACACAGATCAATATGGAACAAGGGAGCCACGTAGATACAAGCAATCAGCCATTGGCTCGACAGATTTGTATTTAAAAAAGACACGGCCATTTGCACACAACCAGGGCCGTTGCTGCAGGAGCGGGCTTCCAATGATCCCGCCATTGATTTTTGATGCTTACTAATGGTGTTCTGGCCCACAGGTCTCTTAGTGTAATACACTTTCTTTAAAACCCCTCTGCCGTGCCCTGTAATAGTCTGACGACTGTGGAGCGACACACCCTAGCTGGCTAAATTGATGTATAAAATTACAAGCATCTCCCTTTGTACTCTCTGGGCATGTGTGTCCCCGCCAACCTGCTCCACCTCATGAAGCATTACTAGTCAGAACAAAGGACTGACAAGAAGGGAGTTACCTTTCACTCTAGCGCCAAGATGACTCTAATAGCTAATATCTTTCGACTTTGAGAAAGTGAAACTCGAATGGGAGACGGAGCAGGAGCTTGGACTTGACCTTCTTATATTTGTTCCTGCAAATCCAGAAGTGAATAGAATGTACTGTGTGTGGGATGTAGCCAACACACATTTTTTTTTAGAGAAAAACATTAAGTGAGTCTTTTCTCTACAAAGTAGACAATAAGTAAATTGTGCGATCACTGGCGGTTGCCATCCGGTGTGAGCTCAAATAACCTTCCTCTGGCTTTCTTTTTAAAATGCTGATGGAGTTCATTTAGCTAGGCTCCTTTATACAGGGAATTGCTTGATAGAATACACAGCCGAAAATATATTCAGCAACCTTGTTTGGACCATTGTACCATTGTATCTATTTGTGGAGTTAACCAAGACAGAGTCCAAAACAAATGTATCTCCTTACTGTGTCTGCTGACATTCCTGTTGACACATCCCGAGCATTTGGCTTTATCTGTATTCCTCGGGGGTAGTTCGGCTAATACAATTAGTTTTGTTTTACATTCTGTTTGCATTCAAAATGACTTCTTTTGTGTCCTCGCCAGCTCAGTGTTAATTCCTCCCAGTGGATCTTCTTATCACGCTATATTCATCTTCTAAAGTGGCCTCCTTCTGACAACATCAGAGCACAGCAAATTCTTTGCTGCAATCCATTTGCTCTTTGTCCCTCGTTGTGAGGATAACCTCCAACACAACTTTAGGACAAACGTCCGACTGATGAAGGAGAACCGTTGCACGCCAAAGGCCATACAGTTAACATTGCCCATTCATTCTTACAACAGCAAGTGAACCTCCATTAGTGCGAGAGCGACCAACAGCCATTTTCTCGCGGAGGCGCTATTGAAGCCTGTCCACGGCGAAAGCTTTTCTTTTTAGTAATGAAATGAATGCCTATCTTGTCCTTGGCGAGTCAGCCGGACCAATCTGCTGTCCTGTGTTCCTCCATTAAACATGGGCCAATGTGACGCTTAGCGGGGGGGGGGTGGGGGGTGGGGGGGGGCGGGGTGGCTACGCTGATAGCGCCGTTCCCAGTGCGGGAGATATTAGAACTAAAGAGTGGTTCAGTTAATTAGCCCTTATCAGCGACTCCCATCGGCTCCTCCGCTGTCCCCTGCACAGATCAGGCTGACACAGACGCCCAGACGCTCTAATAACGTTGCTCGTCCAAACAGAATTAAACCTGAAAGGCCTCAGCCACTGCAGATATCCCCCAAGGAGGCCCTGCTAAAAAGCCCGGAACCAAGAGCCTTACTGGGACAGTCAAAACTCATTTGCTGTATGGAGATGGATGTGCTCGCTAGGAAATTGCTGAGAGGCAAGAGAAAAATAATGAATATCCCACTTTGAATTGTCAATTTGAGAGGCTGCTCAGAATACGCGGGCTACAATACCATCTGGTTGCCTTGGAATCCCAAAATATCCGAGCTCCGTTGCCCTCAGAGCTACATTCTGAAATGAGAACAATGATTGCGGCATTCATCTATTGAAGCGCAGTTCAAGTCATAGCCTATTTCAAAGGATGAGTTGTTTTGCTCCTCTGAAGTTCATCAGGGACGGAAGTTCATTAGAACTTGTGACAGCTTGGGAGGGTCGGTGAGCCCACCGGGGTTTTTGCACCGACGTTGGGAAGGGCAGTGGCTCAAGCAGCCCACCCCCTTTTTGACTCTCTATAAAACATAATCTACTGGAAAACACAAAAGTTAGATCACCTCCAGCGCCGACCATAGTTACAGAGTCAAAATACTGTGTGGGAAGATTAAAGCATTGGTTGCTAGTTATCTCAAGCACTATGTTTCATCTGCTGACCTGCTGCGACTTGGTATCCTGCTTAGACCGAGCACCTACTCTCCCAGCCTCCTTCAGCGCACTCTCTCTCTCTCTCGCTCTCTCTCTCTCTCTCTCTCTCTCTCTCTCTCTCTCTCTCTCTCTCTCTCTTACCTCTTTTTCGTGGGCATAAAATACTAGTATAGGCAATGGGCGAAAGTCAGTAAAAAAAAAAAAAGCGAATAAAAGTTAGTGTCTATAATATAATATGAATATAATAGTAACCTGGCAAGCCTCTCGATAGAAAGTGAGTCAGCTCTGCAATTGAAATAAAGCACACTTAACTTAATAGCTTTAAAGAGCTAGCTAAAGTTATCTAGATGAGACATTATGTGACTTATACAAGGCAATATGACGACTTCTAATGCAATGCCAAGCTAAAGTGCCAGGCTTACTATTAGCTAAAGTGATAGGAGAATGAGATGTATATACACTGCTTTAGCAATTGCTTTTGCCAATACCTATTTCTTTAGCTTGATTGTAGACTCAACGCCTGCACTGCAATGCAACAAAGTCTGATCAGTTCGCAATTGCTCCATTAATCTTGGGAGCTAGAGTGTCATGTCACTCACACATTGCCCTGTCCCCTTCCATGTAAGTTTCATAACAAGAGCCATAACAGCGTCAGCAAATACTGTAATCATCAAAATTATCATTTTTGATTTTTTTGTCCAGAGCATCTCGGCTAGGAGGAGGGCAAAGGGGAAGTGGCTCATCCCACGGTAGTTGTTCCCTGTGCACGTGCCTGGAGCCCAGTCCGGGGAAGTGATAGGGGTCTACAGTAGCATGCCGTGACTGAGAGAGGTGAGTTGCTCGGGGACGGACCGACGGGCTTTTCTTCCTGTACCAGGCCACTCGCCATGCACTCACACGTGATGAAATATTCAAACCAGTCAACCTTTCATTCCCTTCCCTTTCCTTCCGTCAGTCTCTTCATTTATTCTATTTCTTTTTTTTCTCGCTCCTTTTTTCTTGCTCTCAGCCTGTCAACCACTTTCCCTATCACCTTCTAAGCACATGACTGCCATCACGACAGCTCACAGATGTGTTCATGTTGGGGTTCAAGGCAAATGGGTTAGAAAGTAAACTAGCAAAAGTAGAGGCTGATAGAATTGGGACAAAGCTAGGTCTCCTTTGTGCTTTGCCTTCAGATAGCTTACAGTTCACGTTAATGGGTGCTGTAAGGGGAAATGTAGGTGATAGTAAACTGCCAGACCAAAAGAGCGCTGAAAGGGGGCAGTAAGTCTAGGACAAATGATTAGTAAGTAGACACACGCACAACAACGACAACACACTCTAAATAAGATATGTCTAAAAGAGAACTGCTGAACATATCCCTACAAAGGTGTACACATGTACACGTTTTCTCACAGATACAACACTTTATTGCCAATGGGAAAATGCTAAACACACCAATATCCTGTCACGCTCTCGCTCTCTGTGTGTCCCATGTGCAACTTTGTATGGTGTATGTGTCTGGGATCTGTTATTGGGTTCATGTGTCTCCCCCAGGCTCCTTGACAGCGTTCGCCCATCCTTCTTCTTACAGTATTAAATGCTCTTGTCATAATTTCTGATGACTTCTTTCAGGCAGATCCTCGGGAAAGCAGAGTTCACCTGCTCTGCCTCCACGGTAAACAGATGGAGGAGGATGGCAGTAATGGAAGAAAAGAGGGATGACAAAGTGTGCGTAGCGGAGGGGGACAGAGGAGGAGGGGGGTATGAAATCGGATCAAATGATCCAATAGCGTGTACGCCACTAATGATGAGCCTGCAGGAGTAGCCTCACTTCCTCTCTCCAGATGTGAGCAAGATGCTGGCTGTGGTGGGGAGGAGATGAAGGGAGCGCGGCCGGCACTGCCTAATGGCGTCAGACAAAGGTTTGGAAAGGGGCTTGCCGTTTGCCAGGGTTCACAGTGCCTGGGCCCCATCCCCCCTCCAGCAGCATGGTAATTAGAAACTAGATCAATTACTTTTCCCTCAAAAAATGGCTGCTCACTAGATAAATATCTTTCTTTGGGCCCAATTATCATCTATTTACTGAACAAGGCATTCCTGATTAATGCGCTCTCACTGTGGGTGATCCATGATTTATGGTCATCCCTACTCTGGGAATCATCGTACATACTTAGCATCCACATTATCATGAGTCGTTGCTATAATTTGGGCCCTAAATTACATATGATTTCAGCATTCAAAAATGTAATTCTTTTTTACTTGAAGAGATACTCGGCATGGCTGCCGCATGTGCCATTTCCTCACAAGTGCTGCAATTTTGAGGCACTTGTGTGGAGGCCCTATGAATGGATGTAATGACTGCTGTCAGGCAAAGATTGATTAACGATCTAAAACCCCCGGTGCAGTCGCCAATAGGTTATGTAATTCCCCCCTCGACTTTCTCCTTTAAATCTCATCCCCATAATCTGTTTAGTTAATTTAACCTTTAACCTGTTTATCACTGGTCTAATCCCAGTCCGACTAATAATCTCCCAACACATGCGGAGTCATGAGGGTCATGAGATTCTCATATCAGGACCAAGAGGAACGATGACATACTGACAGGGAACCAACAGCCCTTTGTGTCAGTGACGAGGGCTCAACATGGCCCAAAGATGTTTGTTCGACAAAGGCCTCTCCTTCTTTTTGTTCCCCCTCGCTTATGTGGGATGGAGGTAAAAGACACCTTTCTGTGGGAGAGGGATAAACTGATTTGGCAAGAGAGCTTCTTCCTCACAGGGAACCCATCTGACACCTCGACACTCCCAGCCTCATGCCATGCATATGTCTACGTCGCTCTGTTTCGCTCTCTTTTTCACACATTAACACACACACACACACACACACACACACACACACACACACACAAACAAACACAGACATAAACACACACAAACACACACACACACACACACATACACACACGCACACACACACACACACATGCACACACACGCACAACTATCTCCGTTTCCTGTTCCGTACGCAGGTACAATTCCTCCAGCCCCTCACTCAGACTGCCCTTTGCTCCTCTCATTTCCCAGCTGTCTCTGATTCTCCACTGCTTTTACATTTCAATTCTCTGCATGTTACTCCCACTTTTGACAAGGGAGTGAAAAAAGAGAGGGAGAACGGGCAACATGTCCCCTTTGGGCAGGTGAGCGATTACCTTTTGAAAGATCCAATCGCTGGCATCACAGCTCTCTCATAGCACCCTGTTCTTACATTCCTCCATATGAAGACTCTTCATCTATTCCTGCTTCTTCTGCTCATCTGGCACCTTTTCTTTTTACTGCTATCTGTTTCCTTTATTTCGGTCTATACTCTTTCCATTTACTGTATGAATGTTTTAGGTCCCTTCTCTTCTCCGCCTCTGATCCTCCGAATTAATTCTCACTTCAGTATTTTGACGTTTGCTTAGGCTTATGACCTCACCAATTGCAAATGATCTCAATTTCCACACTGTACTCATTCCAGTTCTACTTGCTCTCTATGGGAACAACAAAGTGTCACATAACAAAGTCTCACATTCCAACTCATCGTCAGGCATTCCGAAAGAACCACCGAAAAATGCTTTACAAAAACAGGAACATAAAACTAGAGTATATCAAGTGGGCTAGTTGCTGTGTGCTTCTGCATTTGAATGGAAGTGCTCATACATGCACTTTGTGTGTAATGGATCCCAAAGTACAGGTGTGTGCCCGTACATTTATGTCTGTCCGTGTGTGAGTCACAGAGTGTGCACGTCTTACTGTCTGCCAGAGGGAAAGCTGTTGAGGTGCTTGTGGAGCCATAATTCTGACCGCCTTATCTGGCTGAGTGGAGTGCTGCCTGCCGCCTTTGCAGAGCCAAAGCCCACTGCCCACTGCTTAAGTGGACTCAGATTAATCCCTCCTCTCCCTCGGCACACCACAGTAAGCGCCACTGCTCCAGAGGCACCCATGCATGGGTCTGCTTGCCCAGGTTCAGGTCCTCCTGGCAAAGGGCAAATCTCTGCAGTCTCCACCCCCCTATCTGCACAAACAGAGGAGGCTTCTCTCTCTCACTGTTTCAACAGATGGCTGGAGCAGAGCTGTATTTTTTAAATCAAAAATGATCACAGCTGTGATTTCTGGCTGCATCAGACTTGTAAGAAGTGGACTTTGACTGAGCCACAGTTCATCCTGTTGATTTAGTCAACAGGGTCATAGGTTTTAGTGAGAATATTGATGAACAAGGGTTCAGACAGATGGATAGCCAATCTGACTGCTGGGAACTCGCATCTCGTCAAATGTAGACGGAATGTTAATGTTGACCCACATTGTTATATGGGTGGTAGTGTGTGTGTGTGTGTGTGTGTGTGTGTGTGTGTGTGTGTGTGTGTGTGTGTGTGTGTGTGTGTGTGTGTGTGTGTGTGTGTGTGTGTGTGTGTGTGAGAGAGAGAGAGAGAGAGAGAGAGATTTAGGGAAATAAATATAAGCATATAGAGAGGGAGAGAGGGTAGAGAGAGAGAGAGAGAGAGGGGGAGAGAGTAGGGTGAAAATAGAAAAAAACTATTCATAGGCCTATACGTTTAAGTACAAGACCAGGTGACCAGATCAGACCATGTGCTTTCTATTTCAAACATGCAAATTATCCGCACTTTTTTCTATCGTTTCCATGCTAATAGCATGGATATTGCATGTAGAAATGACAAAGTAGAGTACTGGGCCTAGGGATATGTGAGACCACTGGTGAGCTGGAGTAAGGATAAAACCCCCCTTATTATTTTTTTAATGGTTTTTCATTTAGAGCCAGAAGATTTAATTTTCCTATCATGTTTTCTCCCGAAAGTGAAACTCATCCCCTTCTGGCCAGCCGTCTTCAGGCCACGATTTATTCTAATGGAAAAAGATTACATCTAGAATGAAAAAGCGTTCAGCTACGGCCAATACACCATACAGGAGTGAACTGAGACAATCGCAAGATCCCCGTTTCTTACGGCGACTTTTAATTACTTACCCCCCATCTATCCATACTTCAATATGTACATCACTGCGCTCCCTGTATCGCTACAGATGTAATTACAACGGTTAATAGCTTACTGGGCGGTGCGTCAACAGCGCACGACACCGTGAGGGAGGCTCACCAGAACCGGCTCAGCTCGGGGAAGAGACCCTTTGCTATCGTGGCTCAGTTTGGTTTTCCGCCTCGCTCTTTACTCCGCGGTTGGTTAGAGGAAGGGTCTGACAAAGCAGTTGTATTCCCAACGCTTTCTACCCTGGGCGTCGCGGCTCCCAGCTTTTATCTGCTTACCTTGCTGCTGTGAAACAAGGTGGTTAACGGGAGAAGGTCAGGTGTGAAATACAGATCGGCCCCATCGCGTGACGAGCTTCTGATGAGAGGAATTCATCAAACCCACCGCTACGTCTGGCAGCCTTTTGGCTTTATTTTTTTTTGCACCAGCACTTCCTTTAGCCATTTTAAATCCCTTTCAGGGCATTAAAATTCATCATAGCGAGCCTTGTACACACACCACACTCTGCACCGCATGAATGGTTGGCTCCTTATTCAATCAGGTATGGTTTAATTTGCCCTACATAGTCCATTTCTCTGCGAGTCTAGATCAATATGCAACATGGCAGGTTTCTCACCTTATGACTATGGGAAGGCCTGGCTCAAAGGAGGACTACAATAGTTCTCTCATTGACAGTCTTAGCATTACAGTCCTTAAAATGCCTGGCACCACGCCAAGCTTTTCAGGACTAAACACCTTTGACTCTACACAGGTACTTCTATTACCAGCTGATGAGAGCTAACAACTGGCTCAATTCCTTTCCTATTAGAGGGTTTTATGGACATTTACTACCGTATGAACTGTTTATCGGAGTGCGCGAGCAAAGTATAACAAATTAAAATATATGACTGCTTACTAGATGTGAAGAGGTTGCAAATGCAAATGAGCTCCTCTAACTGCATCAGTGGCTACAGTGCAATAACCTGGCTTGACCCACTTCAAAAGCTCAACAACTTTAATTAATTAGCAGTATAATATCACAGTGGCTAAAAGGTTTAGCTCTTCCGACTGGTTCAGATGTGTTTTATTCAAGCTAACTGACCCAGCCAAGCCTTACTTCCCCTCTCCTCCCACAGAGGTTCTCACAGTGCTCTGCTGTGCCCTGGTCTTTGGTGGCTGTGGAGAGGTTAATGGAAGTTCAAGCCTGCTTCGGTCCCCAGACAGAATGCTGGTACACAAGACAGAGAGCCAAGATTATGAAACGCGTATCATAAAACCCACGCTGAGCAAGTGGCATTAGGAAAGAAAAAAAACGCTCAGTTAAAAGCCCTATTTGGCTACAAAACATTTTTGAATTAAAACTCATCGGACATGTCCCAATAGAGCCGGACATTTTTCTCGAGATGAGCATGAAGGGAGAGGGAAGAAAAGGATGAGATAACAGCCCCTGTAAGATGTGGGCTGGCCGGGCCCTGTCAGTTAGTGTGTGACTTTAATAGTTCCATTAGTGATTTCCTGCTCCCACAAGGCTGCTCCTCACACTGGCCCCTCATCAATATTTCAGGGCTTTGCCTTCGGAAGGTGGGTAGTGGCTCTGGAGCCGGGTACTCTGACAGCATAGCACAGCCCGATCCTGGCCTTAGCCAGACACACACACAGACAAGCTGCAGAAGACCGGCCGGTGTGGGCACACAAGTAGAGGATATCAGTGCGTCTGCCTGTCTGCCTGTCTGTGTGCACAACAGAAAACAGCTCATCTAAGGATAATCAGCACAGCTATTTTGGCCTTGGTTCAACCTGTTGTGTGTTTCTGTGTGTGTGTGTGTGTGTGTGTGTGTGTGTGTGAGTGAGAGAGGGGAGACAGGATCCTTCTGCAACAACAGGGACTATGGGTATCTGAGGGGAGTCAGAACACCGAGCATGCTGGGTTAGGGGACCGCTTTCTGCCAATGAAACCACAAGTCACTTTGGTTCTTCTCCCACAATCTCTCAACACATTCCATAAATACACTACGGCCGGCTCAGCCTCTGGTACGTCTTGAGGCATTGACATCCTGAGCTCTCATTCACTTTTGGACACACAAGGTGTAAGGTGGTCTCTTTTCCTGCTCAGGAAAAAAACCTAAACTATTTTGACAATTTTGTTCAGCTCTTGGAAACAAATATGGATCTGAATCACAGGATGCTCATCACTCATTCCAAAAATACCACATGTGAGATCTAATATAAATAGCGACCCGCCCCGCACACACAGAGAGACACATATTTATGTATACTGTAAGCAAGTGTGCTTTTCCCACAGCTGGAAAAAAGACGATCCAGCGCGCAGCAGGAGCAGGCCAACTGTTTGTGGCTGATTCTGTTTGTTTTGCCTGTTTGATGGAGTTCAGTCCCTGGGGCATATAATATTGCAACCGCGGAGCGATCACTACCTTAGGCATGCTTTTTAGGCAGCACTCACCATCAGAAATGGTTTATTTCCCATCAAATAGGGCCCTTTCTTTGCCCTAAACCGAAAAAAACCCATCCTTTCCCTGTTTGTAGCTGGTACATGCCTGTGTGGCGTGTAATTCAGCAGATGCTTCGCAGTAGCACGGTGAGATTTTATTCCCTACAAAATGTTCAGTCTTCCCAGTAAGCTGTTTTATGCACGCTCAATTGGAATAGGGAGCTGAAGTGTTTAATAATCATTTGCGTTTACAGTGTGTCTTCAATTAACCTTTTTTTGTGGTTGCACTGAAGGGCACATTGGATTCCATCGTTAATCCAATAATTATTATCTTTTGGAAGTACTTGACTTGGCCCCTTGCGCTAATTCACTTCATGTGTTTGTTTGAGGGAGCAAATAATTCATTTGATTAGAATAATGGGTTTGTTGAATAGGCACAGCAAGAAGTAAATCAGACTGCTCCACAATCTGTTTGTTCGGAAATAACTTGGCGTATTTTCTTTTACAAGAATGCGACACATAGTTTATGAAAACATTAATAACAAATTGACACTAAGATTGTTTATATACAATAAATGTAGATATCAAACAATGTATCACTGAAAAAGTCCAAGTCCTTGGTGCTACACACCTCTAAAAAAAAGTAGACCTCAAAGAAAAAGTTAATATCACGGACCATCGCTTGATTGAAGTTTTACTGCCCTTGTAATTTCCCAAGATAAACATCATTGTGGGTATGAATTTATGTAAGATACTAAACTACTTAAAAATTTTTTTTTTAATCGACAAGGGGAAGTACACTCGGAAAATTAAATGTTCCTGTCAACAGCAGTGCAGCCCTGGAGAACTGACCCTGAGCCGGAGAATCACCGACGCCCCTGGTGGCTGAATAATCCCACGATACAGCATTACCAACGCAGCACCAACAGTCATTTTGTGCCTCTGTCTTTTGTCAAAAGAAATGGACTCATTTTAAGAAGGAAAGACCAACAATTCCTGTTCAAAGCTCCATGACAACTGTGCTCGCCTGTCCTCCACACCCCGCTCCCCCCGCCCTGCCCATCCTTTCTGTGTCTGAGAGGGACCCATCTGTTGTCAGAAAAAAAATCTATTTATTGGTAACTATTTTCTTCTGTGGCTGCCCCAATTTAGGTCTGGGTGAGCTCAGAATCTCAATGACTCAAATACTTCAAAGTGTTTGTCGTTAAATCTAACCACCTGCTGGAAACCATTTTGTGACTCCTGCCTCCTGCCTTGGAATGCAGATATCTTGTTAACGTCCTAACAAGAGAAAGCTGAACGTGAACCGAAATGTTTGTCTGTTTAAGTGCTTAAGCCTCAGAGGAATAAAAGCTCCGTCTCTGACACATTACAAGGGAGGTGGGGACCTAGCTAGCGAACAACACGGTCGAAGGACAGCCATCTCAGTAAAAGGACAAGGACACGTATCTTACAACATTTCCACATGTTATTATGAACTAGGAATTTCGGAGTACATTTTTTTTCATGAACTGGTTATCTGGAGTGCCCGCTAGGGCAGCTACAGGCCACAGGTTGGAAGAGATGTCAGCGCTTATGAACAAAGAGCAAAAAGGTGTCAGCTGGGAAACTGCAATGAAGGGTTTCGATGAAATGCAGCCCTGTGATAAATGGTTCCGGCGAGCGAACAGAACCTAGGCTATATTAAACCCGGGCTCACTTACAGCCGGTCAAAGGGTAGAGCTGGAGCGGTGATCCTGAAGGCTGGGAAAATGTGAATCATGAGTATGAATTGAAATGGGTTTTTTATTGGTGACAGTAAAGGTTAAAATTAACGACGATGAAATGCACAGAGAAGATGAGTTTGAAATTCTCTGCCAGTGCAAAATAGCTCTAATGAAGTGAGACAACATCAATTAATGAGAGAGAGAGGAGGGGAGGAGAGAGGCGACGTGGGGGTGGAGCGGGAACAGGGGGAGCAAGAGCGGGAGGCGATGAGAGAAGATAGTGTTAAGGGGCTGATTCGACTCCGTGATTTGGAATGAAATCTTGGATATGAGGATTAATACAGGATCGTTAACACTCCGTTCCTTGCCTAAGGAGGTCAATTTGAAAATGCAACAATCTACAGTATTCAATGATTTATCTGCATAATACGACACACTACATTAGCCTTGGTCCGTCAGTCGACAAAAACAAGGCATGCGACAAAGAACTGTTGAAATCTTGTCTTTGAACATAAAATAGCATGGACTTATTCCATTCTTGTAGCCACAGAATAAGCACTCCCATCCGCAGTCCTGTTTAAGTGGGGAAACATGTTTGACAGGATCTGCGCGGCTGCTTATGTGTCTCGTAGCAGACCAGTCCATACATTTTTTATCGCGTGTGTAACCAAACATGGAAGGTATAAGCAATATCGAACCCTGTCGTTCCCTTCACATGGGCTTTGTGCAGCGCCGTCGCGGGGACCGTTGCGGAGGGCTAAGCCATGTGTGATGGTCTGGAGAGTGAATTCCTCATACTGAGCGTGCGAATGATCGGAGCGGATGTGTGGCGGACCGGCGGGATCTCAGTGGGGCTAGGAGAGAAGGGAGAGGAGGCCTGGCATCTGGAGGAGACCAAAGCCACGCGGCGCTGGGCAGGCACTACGTCAGAATCATACAGTGGTGGTGGTGGTGGTTCATACACCTTGAGAGTAACGTGGAGGGGGCGCTGTGCGTTCTATTGTGTGTGCTGTGACCTGTATCTGCAGGCCTATATCCAGGTGTGGAGCGGAGGGACTGTACACCGCAGCCTGTGTAGAGTGTAGGTGCTGGGGGCTCTCACATGGGTCGGTTATAAATGAGGCTGGCTTCCTGGGGCAGCTGGACGCAGCACGGGGCATCTGGGTAATTTGGAGAGTGTGGGGAGCCGTTTGTTGGGCCAGCTGTGTTAGCTGAGGTGGTAAATGGGAGAGGGCCGCATTGTCCTGTGTGCGTGTGTGTACGTGTGTGTGTGCACGGGTATGCGTTTGTGCGTAGGGCTGGGTGATGTTGGTGCTGCAGGCTATGTGAGCGTCGGTGTGCCTAACTGGTGTACACCTATAGCCCCTGAGATCCCAGGTCGATGCTGTGACGACGGAGACGCCGAGAACAGACCATACTGAAGCTGGAATGACACTTGACTAAATTATTGATATCATCCTCTACCGTAGACGGGAAGAGAGAGAGAGAGAGAGAAAGAGGGAGAGAGAGCACGGAGAGTTAGCTACAGAGAGAAATGAAGATGTAAGGGGAGGCAGGCATGGCTACTCAACAAACCCTCTTTAAGGCAAACAACAATACCAATACACATTTTCTTCCAAATGGAATGTCTCTGACACCGAGAATTCGGCAGCGGATCAATAAGATTTGTTTTCCCTGCCCGTCTCAGCACTGAGACCTCCGGTAAGACATGGAATAGCATTAGGGAACAGTATAACTTTAAATATAAACAGAGAGACAATGTGTCTGGAGGAAAGGGCGCTCAAATAACTTCCTTCACGCACATTGATTATTCAACGTGCACACAGGCAGCTTTGACGTCGTCTATTGCATTCTGCAGGTGTACGTCTATGGAGGGGTGAGGAGACTTGCGCGCCCACCTCACTTCCATTTACAAATTACCACAGCAGTCTCTACTCTAAAACAATGGGCCTGGCACAATAAGCTGAGGTGCTCCTACCAAATCAATTGTCTTGATCTGATCCGTGTAGTGAGAACGAGAAAAGAAAAGAATGAGGTGGGGGGGGAGGGGGGGGGGGGAGGAGAGGACAGGGGCGAGGGATAAGGAACAGTATTGTCTTTCTTTTTTTCCCTCCTTTTCGCTCTTATTAGACTGGCGTGTGTGAGCAGACTCTCAACGGGAGTGTGAAGGGAGAGGCCGACGCAGAGAGAAGACGGGAACGGAACGTGAGGCGGAAGGAGGAGAGAGCACAACACGGAGCGGCGGGGAAGCGGGCAGGGGGCAACTAGGCGACACGAAGGGGGGGGGGCATATTGGCTGGAAAAGAGAGGAAAGGGGGAACGACGGCACAAAGAGAGATGGAGCGGGGACAGCAAGACGAGGGAAATAGTCAAATGGCCTGTCGTACTGCCGACAGAGCTCAGTCATCCTGGAGACTGTGCAGACAGCAGGGCTCCCCCATCCTGTCAAACAACCGGTCTGCTCCCCTCCTCTGTCTGTTGCTTTCTAGATGACACTCTTACTCAAAGCAAATGAAAGGGACTCAGATACACACACAGATGTGTGCCTGCCTGCCTGCCTGCCTGCCTGCACGCACGCACGCACACACACACACACACACACACACACACACACACACACACACAAACACACACACGCTCCTGTCAACATCAGAGAGGAAAGATTCTCAGAGAGACTACCAATATACGTACTGTCGAGCTCGAGCAGTAATTAAATAACCCTTTGACCTGCACATCAGATAACTGGCAGGAACATACACTACACTCTCACACACAGGCAATGAATCCACTAAATGTCAAAACAAAAAAGTCCACAAAGGGTTGGTATTTAACTGGTATGTACCTGGAAAGAGCCCTACGTGACCCAATAGATGTGTTATATCACTGGGTAAGGTAGCGCATATCCAGGCTGTCAACTTGCTATAATATGCCCAATTTTTTCCAATGTAATCCATAACCAGAAGACTATCACCTTTTCTTCTCTTCAACAGTACGCCCCTAAAAGCTTTTGTCAGCTCTGTAAAGTTTTCACCCAACCCTCTAGAGTAGAGTATGAAATATCATCTCCTCCGAATATTTTGGGAACAAATGGATTATATGCCTCACGCTCAGCCTCATCATCATGGGGAGATTTGTCATTCTGCAGGATTTGAAATGTCTTCCTCCAGGCTCTTAAAATGGCTTTCCTCACTTTGTCCCACTATGTGGATAGCCAAGCCCACCATTGAGTCAACAGCAGACTTATTTCATAAGGCTGCTGAGATTGCGATATAAGTAATGATTGATTTGAACTGAACATCAACTCAGTACTCTCTAAGGGGCAACTGAAGCACAATACTAACTTATTTAAAACACTGAAATGGACCCCTTTCAAATCTAGCAAGAATCAAGATCCCAGATGAAAACAAAACACCATTTTCATGTAGTATGGAGTATGGATTGCCTTTCATGTCTGCCTGTATAGAATGGTTATCAAATGATGTGTAAGATGGCACCATTAATTATTGAACAGGTCCTCAAAGCAAGCCTATCTCTGTGAGGTGGAAGAGCGATCTTGAAAGGAATATAATCCACTGACATGTTTGAATCGTCCGACATCAGTGACCCATTTCTTTTCTGACACCTGTTTCAAACACTTTAGCGGACAGCTGCATTATTAACAACCACTCTCTTCTCTCATTTCCTCTGCTTGTGTTGTGTGCTCGTCTGTAAATCACCGACACAATGAAACCAAAGACATCCCGTGAAGCTCAACACGATGAACATTATTTTCTTGTCTTTCCTAATTTTCGCCGCTGTAATTTGTCTTTTGAAAGACGTTCCCGTTTGTGTCGCACGGGCTCTACACTATAGGTTTGGCCTGCTGTGTAACTAACACTGCGGTAGGGAGCTCTGTGTGAGTGCTTCCCTAGTGCCAGTAGGGCTGCCATTCACCTAAGCTTTCTCTGAGGCTTTATGGCGAGGACTGCAGGGCACAGTCCGTCTTCAATTGAAGCCCATTCCACTGATTCAATTGTTGCAAGCAAGAATAGCTCCTTTTGAAATGGCCTCGCTCTTTCTATATTTGAGGCCATTCTCGTTTAACCAACCCTTGGTCATTATTATACTGCTGTGTTCGTGTTTCCTCTATTAATATGTCCCCCCCTCGCTACAGACATCTCACCACAAATAGATTGGATGACCTTTGTCTCAATCCTGTCGAAATGGTGGCGAGCAGACCTTCACGCTGTTCAGGCCATTTCCTGGAAGCCCCCCACTCAGAAACAAAGCTGCATGGCCCCTGCAGATAATCCATCCAATTCAAGTTCTTTGAGGGCCTTAATTAAATTTCCTAACGATTGGGCAGCTGCAAAGGGGATTGGCAAGGGAATGGAATTGGAGATCAGAGGCACAAGACCTCAATGATAAAGTTGACTCATTGAAAGCATGGCTGGTCTCCCACAGTAGCCCCATGTTTCTCTCCCTGCATGCATTTACCAAATGACCTGGCACAAAAAAGAAATATAAACTCCAACGGCAGCAATCACACTCGACGTGAAGCCTTCCGCTGATCACAAAGATATGACACATGTTTTTTAATGAGCGAGCCAATTAAGCCCAGTGATAGCTAGAGTCTATGTGTATGAGATTGTTAATTTCAATTAAGGCATACATCAGTCTCTGCTTTAGGTTCCTCCATGGGGAAATCACTGGAGCCCTTGTCTATTAGTAAGCATCACTGGGAAAAGAATAGTTAGGTAGGCCTGTGTCCAAGTTCAACTATAGTCAGATCAACAGATACATCAGCGGAGGTGGAGGCGTGGAGGTTAAGATCTTCAAATGCTCAAATGCAAGAACGACCACATAAAAAGGGATTTGCTACACACAAAAAAATACGGCTTAGAAACAGGTCCATGGCACATCACAGTGTCAGTTTGTATTGATGTTTTAACATTGGACAGGGTTTCTGTGGAGAAAAAAAAGGGAAAACAAAGTTTATTTAACAAGCTATTTGCCTAGTAAGTACGCTTTCCGTTTCCAGCTGAATGACAACGACGAGGCATCCGCTAACCACGGTCGCACGCCTTTGCAATTTTAATAAAACGAATCTGTGATCACCTCGCAAACAAAGGGGGAAAATAAGAGGTATTATTTCAATGAAAGAGTCAGAGCAAGAATGACTAGTCAGAAAGCTTTGGGCGAGGTGTGTGTGTGGAGAGCCGGCTGGAGACACAGTGGCTGGGCCTGCGCGTGACAGACTGTCCACGCAGAGTCCACCGAGGTGGGCCTGTAGTCTGGCCAACGCGTCCTGCATCATTAACTCCGCGTCTCCCCGATGTGGTGTTTTTGGCCGCCGTCTCGATGCATGCACAAAATAAATGCCAGCAACAACAGACGTTAGGGGGGGGGGGGGGGGGGGGGGGGCTGTGTCTAACTTTCTCTTCATGGACACTGCTTTCTTCCACTTTCGTATTCACATCCCAACCCCATGAAAGCCTCCACTGTACTAACTTATAGCCAGAAAAACAGCAAGTTGAGCCACGTTCAGTTTTATTGGTATAATGGGGGCTGATCTTAGAAGGTTTTCATGCAGTCTGAGTAAAGCTGAAAAAGTACATATACTGTATGTGTTTGTATACCAATGTGCGTGTGAGTGTGTGTTGATGTGTGTGTGTGGGTGTGTGTGAGGTGTGAGTGTGAGAGCACTCTGCTCTTGCTCTGGAGGATACATACATCAGAGAACGAATACAGACCCAGATCCACTCTCAGCCAGGCCTTCTGCGGGGCTTCTAAGCCAGTGACCACCCAGGGGGGACCAGAGGGCTGGGCCTGGCTGTTCACATGTTCATGCCTTCCTGCCTGCCTGCCTGCCTGCTTCCACTAGGCTATCAGTACTGCTAAAACAGGCCTGCCGTCTGGCACGCAGCTACAAAGGGCCGGGGCCTCAAGGAGGGCCCCGTGTGATGATGAGAAGGTGATAAAGATGGACGCTCGCATTGCCAACTGTCTCTGAGTCACCGCGGTGGGAGGGAGGAAAGGAGGGGGGGAGAGCAGGGAGAAAATTGCAGTAAACAAAAAAAAGAGCAGCAGCACGGTTGGAACATAAGCGGTTCTGAGTGCTCTGAATGTTGCCAATTAGAATGGGAGACCCCTTGATGAGAGCAGAAGGGCTCCGAGCTTCGAGAGGTTTTTATTTTTTTCTCTTGCTATGCACCTTGTTTTATCGTGGCAAGGCTGCTCTGCTTTGTCTGTTCGGTCACGGCAGTCCTTGAGCGTCTCCCACTCAATCCACCACGAGCACACGGGCGAGTTTGAGCCGAGGGCACTGGGAATCTCTGAGCGCGCTGCGTCTACATTGCATTTACCACTACGGAAGGGGTCAGTCTAGAAGAGGTAAGAAGTCTGACCCTCCCCACCCCGCCACGGACAAGCGGCGGTAGCATGCGCTGAGCATGCTGTTACACCTGAACAGGCTCAGTGAGCCAATCCAGCTGGAAAATGGCTGCAGTGCTCAATGTGTACAATGGTAAACGGCCTGCTGCTTGGGTACGTGCCCGCTAGTCAAACTCAAATTTGTGTCGCAGTCGATTTGACACCGCGCACACAACAAGTGACCCGCGGTTAACACAAGGACCTTGGCAGGCCGTATTTTCAAACAGACCTAAACATAGACAAATGCGGTGCAGGGGTTTCACTCAAGCAAACTGAAAATAAATAACTGATAAGGTTGGGGGCACAGGCCATCTGCAGTGTACACACCATAAGTAGGATAGAGCCCCTGCTGCAGCTGCCTGCATTATGGTCCCTTGGATTATTTTGCTATTTGATTTGTGGGAGAAAGCAAACATCTTAAAAGATTCTGGATATGAAAATAACCTTTTTTAGCTTCAGTGGTCACTGTTAATTATATATAAATGTATATGAGGTCATATACAAGGTTTTCCACGGCAGTTTTGAATGGGAAACCTCAGAGCAAGGACAGCTTGCGCAGATGCTCATAATCTGCAGACTCCCGCAGTGTAAGAGGAGATAAAACAAAAAAGACATTACCTGAGGCAAACATTCCAGTTTAGCGAATTGAAATAAGGACATGGATTTGAATCTTTTTCCTCCTAAGCTTCCTGTGCTTGCGTCTGAAGTGTTTCCCGATAGAAGGGAAGGTACATGGAAAAGGTATTTAAGCATGACGGCGAAGCAGGAATTAGATCGACAAAATAGTCGCTGTCAGAAGCCCTTCCAGAGCTCCGGCGGGGCAAGTGACCTAGCATAAATGCATAAATGTATGACACATGTGGAGGATATAGAAATATTTACATTTAGATTTAGTGGGTGGTCCAATGGAGCTTAGTGTCCCAATACTCCAGTCTGAGAGAGCTGTGGTTGGGGGAATGGAATTTCAAATGGACAGTCCTGGCTGGCTGTGCTATGATTGCTTCGACGATAAGGCTCTTTTTTAGCCCGCTCCTCGCACTCTCCGCGTCAGTCACTCGCTCACGCCCCTCCAGCTGAAATTCCTGCTCCTCTGTGAGTTGCCCTGAGTCCCCTGTGTGCTGGGCCAGCCCGGCTCCTGCCTGCTGCTCATTACGCCTGGTCCTGCCCCTGCCATGCAACCACAACAAAGGGGAAAGCATCTCTAATGATGATAGAAATGACCTTTTGGTGTCTCTCTCTCTCTCTCTCTCTCTCTCTCTCTCTCTCTCTCTCTCTCTCTCTCTCTCTCTCTCTCTCTCTCTCTCTCTCTCTCTCTCTCTACCTCTCTCTCTCTCTCTCTCTCTCTCTTTTCTCTCCTCTCGTTTGTCACTCTCCTCGTTTTTTTTTCATCTCTGGTGTATCAATGTGTCCGTCTTGTATTCTCAGAGCGTCGTAAGGGCAGCTTGCTGCTGTGCATTAACCTTTTCCTTCCGCACTCAGCTCCGGTCCCAGTGCCAGAGTTCAACGTAGGGATCTCTGGGAGGACTCGGCGCGGACTCTGGCGAGAGACCTTTTAGTGGCCTTCGAGGAACCTTTTAAACCCGGCCCCCGTCCTGAATCCCCGGGGACCTTCTGCCGCTCCATTACAAAGGGAGAGAGCTGCCATTACTGAGAGAGCTCAGGCTTTCTAAGGGGGTCCCAAAAGAGAGCTTTGCACCTCCATAGTCGTCACACACCACTGGTCGGACATTGTTTCTGGGTGTTAAGGAGAGGGCATGTGGAGGCGAAGGGCAGAGCTGCACGTGTCAGGCGCCGGTCAGCCCATGGGGGGTGGGGGGGGTGGGGGGGGTCGGGGGGGGGGGGTGGTGTTAGTGGTAGTGTAGACTATGTCTGTATGGACCACAAACTGGACAAAGATGTGGCCTTTAACGACAACCTCCCGAAGATCCTTGCACACAAACATGAGCGTGCACGTGCCGCACAAAGACGCGCCCACACACAGAACCTGGAGCTGTGCCATAGAGACTGACACGGTGGCTGTCTGGCACCCTATTGGCGGAGAACTAAAAAGTGCTTAGGAAAACCTGTGAGGAGCTGTGATACGGCATCTATTAACCTACTTTCCCCCAAAAACTTGCATGCACAGTGCAACTGATAAAGCAAGTTCTATACATAGATAGAGAAATAGAGCACAGGCTCCAGACAAAATAAAAAGAGGAGGAGGCTGCACCCAGTCCAACAGCTACAGCCCTGATGGAAGGTTTTCTGCTGGCCCCTCTCGCTAAGGAGCCTTGGGTCTCTGTCGAGGACATTCTGCCTGCTGTAACAAGCGGCACTATAAGCCTTCCTTCTTTAGCTTCTCCCCCTCTGGGCATCGGTGTGGCATCAAGCGCTCCTGCTCCCAGGGCAGGAGTTTGGGCACTAATCAAAGACTTGTTTGAGGGAGAGACTCTGCCTCAATCAATGAAGGCGGCGGGGTCACTGGTTGCTGGAAAAAAAAACCTCAAAAATAATTAATTCATGGCAAAAGGGCAGTGGTGCTTTAATTAGAGGGAGCTCGGGGAGGACAAGTCAGAGGGAGGCAGTCCCTGTTTATCTATTAGTGGCACCAGATTCACTTAGCCGTTTCAGCAGGCCTGACTCAGAATGTCTCAAAGCTCTCTTTCTCAAAACACATTTTCGCATATTTATCGCACATTTATCGTACAATTTTATCGTGGGCATTTTTCTGGAGAGCACAGGAAATTATACGATTGTCCGAGCCCTTACTTTTTTACGCCTCTACTGTCACGCCTAAGAGTATTATAATTTCTTTGGGGCAGCTGTTCCTTTAGGGGCATGAGTCTCCGTGTGCCCAGAACAGAATACACACTGTCCTCATTACGGCACTCTACAATGGTGATAAAGGGAGCAAATAAAACACCCCACGCTTGTGGAATAAATCAGGAGGCGTATCCACACGGGGCTACCCCAGATCGGTCTGGTCCCCACGGCGCGTTGCACAGGTGGCCCCGCGCCGTTTGTCAAGAGCTGGCCCAGCACCCTCCTCCCTGTCAACCGTCGCCGGGTCTAACCTCCGACCCAGCAGGCCGGGGCCTCTGTCGCCCATCCTCCCCGACTGTGGGCCTCTGTCCCGGCTCGTCAGGGCGGAGTGTCACCACGCGCACACGTTCTCCCCACACTCCGCCAATGAATCATATGTACCAAGAAGAAGGGTGAACAAAAAGATGTAGAGGTCTATAGAGAAGGCCAAAAACCCCCCAGACAGAAGCAGCGTCTCCGAGTGCAGATTGCGAATGATTGCGACTGCTTCAAGTGTCCAGGGCCATCCATCACGTTGAGGCTGACATATTGGATGATTTATGTTGGCGGCGCCACTCTGCTGAGCGGGGGGATTCTGATACACTGTGTTTTTTAGTTTTTTTTTACAGGCCCGGAATCAAAATAATAGTGCACAACAAATGGAGCTAGTTCAAGGGCTTTAATTTCCATTTGGATAGCCATCTATCAGTGGTGGTGACGGCGAGGTGCGGGGGAAAAAACTCCGGGTCTGTAGACGAAGCAGGCAAACAAGATCTTGACTCACACAAACACACACACACACACACACACACAGAGAGAGAGAGAGACACACACACACACACACACATTCGACCTATGGCATCTATCAGGCCCCCAGTCATAACAAGTCAGCAGAACAGTGGCCAGCTAGTGCTCCTGCTGCAGCGAGCATCCTAGTCCCTACGGTGACATAACAATTGAGCCTCATACACGAAGACACGGCGACTCAACACAACAGCCCGCGGTGCACCGCAACAGGGCTCCTCATCAACCCAATCGCTCGGCCGGGAGTCTTGGCGTCAGCCTAGCCTGGGCAGTTTGGAAATTGACAGCCCCCCCCCCCCCCCCCCCCCCAGTAGCAGTATGTGGCCAGTTTCCACACAGGATGTAAGTGTTGCGCAGCCAGCCCCATTGGTTACTTTCAATCATCTGGTGTGTGTGTGTGTGTGTGTGTGTGTGTGTGTGTGTGTGTGTGTGTGTGTGTGTGTGTGTGTGTGTGTGTGTGTGTGTGTGTGTGTGTTTGATTACTGTGCTGATTCCATGCTCTCCTGCTGGCCCCTCGTGTCCGGGTCACCGACAACACTCCAGCTGATAATGCTGATTAATTGCAGGCCAACTCCCACCTGCCTCTGTCAAGTTCGACATTTCACAATCCCCCCCCACCTCCCACTTTTTTTTTCCTCCTCATCTCTTTTCCTATTTTTATTTATTTGTCCCTGCCACCCTGGAGCCGCAGATGACAAATGAAAAATCAAGCTTTGTGTTATTGTGTTCCCCTCGCCACCCCGGCTTTTTAATCAAACCGTAATCATTCCGGCGTAATTGAAACTGCAATAAACATCTGTGTTACCCTTTTCGACTTTCACCTAGCATTCAGAGTCTTACATGATTACTTACAGTGTTTACAAAACCACACTCAAGCGTTCCCATTATGCAACAGTGCCATTATACTGGCAGAAGTTAATGTCAAATGTGGATGGACGTGTTGTGGGCAGCAGGACTGTTGTGACGGTGTTCAAGAGCAGGGCGACCTCGTTTTGGTGGTGGAGAGAGAGAGAGAGAGAGAGAGAGAGAGAGAGAGAGAGAGAGAGAGAGAGAGAGAGAGAGAGAGAGAGAGAGAGAGAGAGAGAGAGAGAGAGAGAGAGAGAGAGAGAGAGAGAGACTCTCTGTCTCTGTGACCGACCCCAACTCTCCTCCCCTCCCACAGAACACACTGCTTATTGATTGATTGGTCAGACCAGGGAGTGCCCCCTCCGCAAGGACAGCTCTCAACAACCCGGGCCACACACACACACACACACACACACACACACACAGACACACACAGACAGACACGCAACCTTGCTTTTGGCACGTCTCTGGGGAGCAAACTGTACTTGCCTATGACTTTGAAGGAAAATCCTCCAAAGGATCACACGAATAGCTGGTGTCAGACATTAAAGTTCCACACCACATGAGCCTGTACGAAAGGGCCGTCTCTGGCGCTCGCTCGCGACACAATCGCACTCCACCAGTACAATAGATAAGTAGCTTTCAGCCGTAAGGGTTGGGTGCAGACTGGGAGGCTGTACACACCGATCTGTGCGTACATATGTCACGAGCACAGACAAACACACACCCACACACACACACACACACCTTTCCAAACACACACACGCGCACACACACACACACACACACACACACACACACACACACACACACACACACACACACACAAAGACCTATCTGTGCTGGCCGAGACCTTTGAAGGGCCTAAGGGGGTTCTAACAGTCTGTGGCCGGGGATATTCTTTAGGAGGTTGGAGGTTGCTGGGCTTAGGGGGGTGTCAGGGGACCAGGGTGAAAGAGACCAGGGCCATGCAGCCACCAGGCAGCTGTTACACTCTGCGGGCCTGCCGCCGTGTATTATTTATTGCGGTGCCGGCTAGGAGCGCAGCATGGCGCCTGCAAAGTGGGTCAGCATATCCACCTCCCTTCCACCGCTCTCTTCCTCTCACCCTCTTCGTTTTGGTCTCTCTCTCTTTCCCTACCTTCCTCTCTCCCTCCACCCAACTCCCCATATTTTACTTCAGTCCCCCTGCCTCTCTCCCCCCCTCCCCGCCAACCTCCCCCCCCCCCCGCAGCCCCATCTATCTTTCGTGTCTGCCTCCTCCCTCTCAAGCGTACCGCTGCCGTCTCTCTTGCTGCAACCATCCCCTTTTCAGCATGACTTCAAACCTCCAGTTTTGGCCCTCCCCAGACAGTCGGCTCATTGCTGATTCCCTCTCTCTGTAATTCTCCTAGTGTAACCTCACTAAGCTAGGGGGGGGGGGGGGGGGGGGGGGGGGGTTCGGGAGAGGGAGAGAGAGGGAGAGAGAGAGAGAGAGAGAGAAAGACCGAGAGAGTTTAAAGACCGAAAGAGTCGGTGGAACATGTCCAGCAATAAACAGCAAGCTAATGCCACTGCAGCCCAGACACCCCGTGAGCTTCATTAGCAGACGTCCGCTGTGATTCAGGAATCACATTAAAGATAATAAATGTGCCAGGCCTCACCAGACCGCGCCAGAACATATGGGCACACAAGCATGCGCACACACAAGCTGGCTGGCGCAAACAGAAACACACGAGTTTGCGCGCCGTCTTTGGTTCTCTTCATCGCACGCTCGCACGCACACACACACACACTCTTGCCAAGCCCCCCTGCTGAGGAAAAACATGCTCAGAGAGGCTCAGGGTTCTCTCTCGCTCTGCCTAACTCAGTGAGCTCTCCTCTGGAGCCTGTGATCATCTGAGGGTAAGGCCTCCATCAGGGGACGCCGACAGCCACATCATCAAGATGCGCCTCTAAACCTCTGTGGGTCTGGCTCCGGGCCCGCCAGGATTCCCGGCTCTCCGGTTCCCACGGCACAGTCAATTCTGCCAAGCCGCCGTGGCCATAGCGCAGATTAGCCGCGCAATCCTGCATTCCCCATTCTTCTGGTCTCTCTCAGGGCCTACTTTCAGCCCCTCTTTTCCAGAAGCCCGCTGGGCATGGGCGGGGCCTAGCTCCGGTTCCCACATCCGGTTGCTAGGATACCATTGTTGGATCTGCTTAGCATTATCACCTATGATAAGTTTACACAAGCACGCGGTGGAAAGAAAATGTGAAATCCGGTGCTCTAATCCTTGTCTTCGCTCCCTATTGACAATGCCAGATGTACTTACATTGTGGGAACAACTGTTTAGAAAACACTTTCAAGCACACACTGAAATGTCAGTACAGCCGCTACCAAAACTAACGACACTTTGAACAGCTTTTCTAAACCTTTCATGTCTCCTCAGTGCCTTGGAAAAAAAAGAAGAAATCTCATCTAGGCCGTGGAAAGTATGAATGTTTCAAACCCTGTTTTTTGGAAAACACACTCACAGTCAGACACACTCACACAAACACACACGGGCGCACACGTGCTCACGCACACCCAGCAGTGAGGATATGATAAGGAAAATTAAGATCCAGCAACTCTTGCAGCTGTTAGTTTTTCAGAAGACCCGCTCTCTCTCTCTCTCTCTCCTCCTTCTTCGCTCCTCCGCTCTCTTTCCCCTCCAACCTCTCATCCCTCCTCCTCTAGTTCTACGAAGAACAGCCCCTTCCGGCCCCCACCTCCCTTACGACTCCTCCACTGCCACTAACCCCCCCACCCCCCCTACCCCACCCCACCCCACCCCACCACCCCACCCCAGAACACTATGGAACACGGCCTCGCTGTGGAGAAGAGAATAGCTTTGGAGGGATTGCAACCAATTAAAGAGAGCGCTGCTTCGCTTTGAAGAACTGCCGCACAAAAGACAAAGCGCTGTGTTTGTAATCTAGCCCAGTGTCTCCTCGCTGGCCTGCGCTCATCAATCGTGGCTCCGAGCGGATGGCAGAGGGGCAGGGAGGGGCAGGGAGGGAGGGGTGGGGGGTGGGGGGGCGGCGGGGGCGGCGCGCGCCCTGGGTCACTTTATTATCACTGTCCCGCGGCCGCGCCAGCCTCCCGGCAGCCCTCTCCTCCATCAGCCACTGTAAATGTCAAGCGGAAAACCCTCCTCCCGTCCTCCAGCCCGCATAGAGGAGGGACGCATCCGGTGGGACGCTGGCACATGTTTTCTACCCCATCCCCTAGGCCGGCAGGGAATCCGTCAGCCACTGTATACAGCATATCTGTCACGCGGGCAGACTCTCCGGCTGGTCCTATGTGGCCCGTGATGCTATTCAGGAGAGGTGCGTTGAGTTCTTTATCAGCGCCGCGGCTCGCCAGTCTACATAATGACTCACAGCCTTCTTAACCTCAACAGGAAAACAGTGCGCTATTAAATCCTACTTGCAACACACAATATTTACATATTCTCTCTGCGTAGCGTTGTTGTACACTGGCGCATGTTTTATTCACGCGCTCTCTTTGTTTGTCCTCCGTGCGGTTGGGCGGACGCGGAGTAAAACAGGGAGGCTTTTGTTGACTCTGACGGAAATCAGGCCTCTTTGAGTGAGCAACCCTGCGGGACCGCGATAGGCCCAGTTGCGGTGCCGAGAGAGAGCGAGAGAGAGCGAGAGAGAGCGAGAGAGAGAGAGAGAGAGAGAGGAGTGTAGCCTCTTCCCAGGCAAAGGCCCAGTGGCTACGCTGTGTGACCCTCGGGCCCCCACGGACCAGCGCTCATCCCTTCCTCGCCGCTCCTCCCTGGCATTTACTTACCGCGTGGCCGTGTGTGTCCTACGCTCAAACCTTTAAACGAATATCTCGTCCATCAGTCACTTTTTCATCAGTCTCCCGCTCGCTTGCCCCTGCAGGGCAATGGGTATTTCCGGACATCTTCTCTTTTATTTCTTCTTCTTTTTTTACCTCTCCCTTCTCTTTCTCTTATTGGTGGAGACTGTCCCTCATCCCAATGTGTGGCATTCTCCACAATGTAACACGGCTGGTTATCAAGGGCCTGACCTCTTAACAAACACAAATAAATGGTCAATTTATGTGCCCCCCTAGAAGACAAAACAACTTGAATAACTAAACCGTATTTATTTCGCACTTTACTAAAAGGGAGGCTAGACCAACACGCCACACAAACACTCTCTGACTGTGTATGCTACAGTCAGTCTGCATGTGCGTGCACCTTGGTCTATACGTTTCAGTGTGGGCCTCTCGACCCTGTCACTTTCTATGCGCGTCTAGGCCAAAGTGAAGCCCCATAAGTTGGCAGCAGTCAGGGGAGAAGAGTTCCATTGTTGGCCCACTGACTCGATGTGATCATGTAACGTCTGTGTGGCTCGCGCAAATGCTGCTGCTGTCAGGCAGGCCCTATCTGGGCTGACAGTGACATGTGCTGCAGGAGACACGGGGGAAGGAGCTGGTAGATAGCGGCTCCCTACTCCCACGCCGGTCCGCTCGCTCGCGGCGCTGCTTTTATCACCCCCCCTCCCCGTCCCTCGTCTCCTGCATAAACAGCCGTCGGAGGCCAGCCAGGCCACGGGACGTGGATAAGCCTCAACATCTTCACTGTGGAGTGACTAGACGAGAACGGCAGGCTGCTGGGAGCTAGCGAAAACAAAGCTGAACGGAGCTGGTGCACCGCGAAGGCCTCGGAGAGCACACTGCTACGGGATGGGGGGCTGCAGCACCACGGAGAGCTCCGCCAACCACCTCCCGGTCTTTCACGTTCCTGCGTGAGAGTCCTGGCGCTCCCTCTTGTCTCGGGCCCGTGTCGGCTTGTATGTGACAACGCTGACCGTGTGGCCTGAATATGTCACGGCTCAAACGTCAGGCTGTGTTCCCGGAGATGGAGGCCGCGGAGCGGGGACAGCAGAGAGCACCTCCCTGCCAGAGCCATCGTTAGATTGTTCCCTCCCCTTCTCTCCTTCCTGTCTCCGTTCCTCCTTCCCTCTCCTCTCTGCTTCCATCTCTCTTTATATCCCTATCCCTCCCTTTCCAAACGCGCATTGTAGAGCCATTCGACAATTCCAGCCGGAGCAAGGAGACAGGATATCCACTGCGCATAAATATTGGGGGTACATAATGCCACACACTTTGCCACTATTACTCCCGCAGTCCCATTTACAGCCACTTTATCCTCAAATTCCTATTAGGGTCTTGTTCCCTCCTCAGCGCACATAAAACTGCGCGTCTACTTTCTTTCCGTCTCTGCTCTGTTTAGCTCCCCGCAAAGAGGAACAAATAGGGCCCTTTACCAGCACGACACCAACGCATCGTTTACCACACGCTTTTTTATTGCGCAACAGAGGCCAATAGGACTGTGACAGCTTGCATTATAGTCCTCTCCATTCTAAAAAAGACTCCCCGCTCTCTCCTTCTCGCATTGTCTCGGCCCCTGACTCGGAATGTTCCTCTGAAACACACACACACACACACGAATGCAAGCGCACGCATGCAAGTGCACACAAACACACACACACACACACACACACACACACACACACACACACACACACACACACAAGCACTTCTTCCTGTAATGATGCTAGGAAAATGCACATTTTTAATAGGCCAAATTTGCAGCCACTGTCTTCATCTAGCATTTTTCTCGTCTCATTAGTGTTTTTCCCTTTCATTAGAATGGAGCGAGGGGAAGGAGGCGAATGCAGAGTCTGTCGTCGGCGTGGCGGTGCCCTTGATGAGCCTCAGCACCATCAATGTTAGAGTAAACAAGCCGGCCTGGATGTGTCCCCGTGGCCCTGACATCGACAGCACCGCTCTGCCGATAGGAGGGAGGAGAGCAACTCCACTTCCTCATGGCGTGATTAGAGCACTTCAACTGCTCATTAGACCCGGGACCAAGAGCTGGAAGGAGCGTCTCTGGTTTGAGGCTGGGGCAGGAGGCACTCGGCCACGGTCCACCGCACTGCACGGACGACACTGGAGCTGAAGGGGGTTTGGGGATTTGGCGGGGGGGGGGGGGGTTGGCTGAAACTCCCAGCGACGGCCTGGGACAGGACTGCTCATTATGGCTCCTGACAGAGCCCACTCACTTCTCGCTGTCTGCCCGTGGCGAGGACAGGTAATTACTGCACACATAGCGCTGTGGGCTGGGGGGGGTTTGAAAAAACACTGAAATGGGCTGCTCGACAATCCTCTCCAAAACATACCAGGCCGCGCAACATATGGTGCGGGGTGAAAAAAAACGCAAGATGTTTTACTTCGCCTGAGCAAGGCCCCAGGCCCGAATACATGGGGGCAATGGCGACTACAGTGGCTGGTATTTCCTGTGGCCACCACACACTGTTTGGCACAACAAGTGGGGTGCTACAGCCATGAACATGAAAGCGAGGTTCTTAAAGAACACGCTTTTAGCCCTGGACGTGAAACACGGCTGCCGCAGACAGCAATCCTCTCTGAAGCCGGGAGAAGCAAAGGTTAATCCGAACTACCTCCTTTTGGGGGATGCCGAGGCGCACTCTGAACGGCCCGCTCGACACGCACTTAATCTGGGCCGTGGAGCTTGGCGCTCTCCTTCCCAAGGAGGTCTGGTTCCGACTAAGACTGACGAGGAGGAGGTGAGGGGCTGACAGAGGCACACCGGGCCCCACCGAAGGGCTTTGCACCGAGGAAGGGTAATTAAATAAGAGCAAATATTATTCAGAGTGATGTTCCCAGTGCACGGAAGCACACATTATTAACTCTAAATATGCAAAGGAGCGTTGCGCAATGCTTTGTTAACATATTATCGCTATTCACAGTAATCTTCTTCTGTTGTCCACGTGGGTTTGCAAAAGTATTTCAAATGTTGCGTTTAGCTGCCGCGGCTCCGTGGCGTCACGAGCGGGAGCAGCCAAATCCCACTGTGATGTCACGGGTGGGGGGGGGGGGGGGGGGGGGGGGGTCAGCCAGTGCTAGGCGGCGTGGGAGACGGTCCTGATTGCTTTTGTGTACGAGGGTGCCGAGTGCGACGGCGTCGTATCCGGGGATGTGTTTGATGGGGGATGATGGTGTGCGGGGAGTGAGCGGGAGACGAGGTTCCATGTGAGCACGTGGGCGGGTGTGATGGACTGGGCTGGTGTTTGGTTGGGAGAGAGGCACACACCGTGAGATACACACAGGCTCGGCGTGTGTGCACTCTCAAAAGAATGTGGGTGTCATTCATGGAACGCATGATTGTGCACGCGAGAACATTTCATTTGTGCCCGAGTGGTGAAATGGAAACGGCGTTCGAAACCGTAGGTGTACTGTATCTGCATGACTAGTTTAGTCATGGTTGATTAGCCTACTGTACAAGACGATGGTGGGGGGGGAGGGGGGGGGGGGGGAGGGGGGGGAGTAGTGGGCAGGATTAGGGCTGGCAGATGTGCAAGGCAGCAGGACCACAGGTGGCGGCCGCCGTAACGAGCGTGTGAACTAAACTCCCTCATCTGTCGCCGTCCCCACTCATGATGGGTCCATTTTGGGGTCAGTTCTGCCTGGTTTCCTCCGCCTCCAGGAGTGGCGACGCTCCGAGCGCCGGCCAGATGGAGTCCTAGCCAGTGCTGCGGCAGGAGCCCGGATCTCCCTGGGAGGGAATGGACCGCGGCCGAGCAGGTCGGAGCGTCGGTTGAGGGAGGAGGTGGGACGGAGAGCAGTGCACCGCTGACGACGTACCGAAGTCAGAGAAACGTGTATCAAAAACCGTTCTTCTAACAGAGGTCTAGACGATGTATTTTGGTTCTGTTAAGGTAACACGAGGCCACGAGACGATGTTTAGCGCATGACATAAAAATAGCATCATTCACACACACAAAGGTACAAATCACACAGCACAATTAGAATTCGAATGAGCGTTCATTTTAGAAGCTGTGGAAGCATCAATCCACACATCCTAGTTAAACAGTAGGATCAAATACTCCATACAGCCTAGTTAAACAGTAGGATCAAATACTCCATACAGCCTAGTTAAACAGAAGGATCAAATACTCCATACAGCCTAGTTAAACAGTAGAATCAAATACTCCACACAGCCCAGTTAAACAGTAGAATCAAATACTCCATACAGCCTCGTTAAACAGTAGAATCATCCATACAGCCTGGTTAAACAGTAGAATCATCCACATGGCCTTGTCGAACAGTGGACTAGTGGACTGTAGCCCTGCACACTTAGTAGAGCTTGATAAGGGTCATCATGGCCAAAACAACACGGGGCAAACAGTTCAGCAGCTGAGAAAAAGCAGGTACTAAGTGGAGTAGGGGCACGGGGCTGTTCAGACTGTTATTGAGGAACGCTCCACATGGGTAGACACCCTGGTGCCAGCCTCTCCTAAGGACCAGAAAGTAATTACAGCAGTCTAAGTGGTAATGGGGATCTGTGTCACACACTGGATCAGCCAGGCTCAGGTCTGAAAGAAAGAATTGCAATCAACCTGGATTTCCCATTAGGTCCAGACAAGGCTTTGTTGTGCTGACGGCTGATGTGAACCTGTGTGGGCAGAGGAGCAGAGCCAGGCCTATCATTAGACCTGCTACTGTTCTGCTGTGTTTCTATCCTCCTGGCCATGCTTCGCTCTGCTCTACTCAGCAAAGTCGAGGAGACACCAGCCGGCAGACCAGATGGTGGCAAACTCTCATTGTTCCGCCTGGGTCACAGTGACAAATGTGGGATCAGTGGTGGGCTTTGGAAGCGGATGAAAATGCATTTGCGTTTCTCCCTTTTGAAGTCCCTCTTGTTTGACATGGCTGGTGCTTGTGGGTTGCACAGCAAATTGACTTAGCTGGGTCCTAGTGGCACTGGCACCATGTGCATGGCGCTTATTGCCAGTGTGTGTTTGCCTGGAAGTGATTCTGCGTGGTGTGTGAGTGCGCGGGTGCACTTGTGCATGTAGGAGACAGAAAGAAATGGGAATAGTGCCGTGGGTATCTTGAGAAACAGAGCGTGAATGCGTGCGCTGGGGACAAATGTCCAGTCTCGCTCCCCTGACAAAATCTGTCACAGGCCCTCGCTCCAGTGCTGGTGCACCCACCTAGCCCTGCTAATCTCACAGCAGGCCCGCGGCGGGGAGGGGCCACCCTGAGCGGGTCCTGACACCCCAGACCACAGCACCGCAGTCGGCCTCGTTGTTTACCACTGGTCCAATTAGGAACCAAATGTCTTGTACCACCCGCCCTCCCTCCCTTCTCACTATTGCTCGCTCTTACACGCAAACAAGAACACACACACACACACACACACACACACACACACACACACACACACACACACACACACACACACACACACACACACACACACACACACAGATGTACACTGTGGTCCTTTTGAGCCACCATATCTCAGGGTCAATTACCATTAGCGATTACAGATACATCCATGTCCTCATTAGGCAACGGATATCATGTGAATGAAAGCGCTCGCAAGTGGACTGCTTCAGCATTGATTACGATTGTATTGTAATTGCCAAATTAATAGCTGTGGGTGTTATTTGTTGTTTTCGTAATCGTTTATCAAAGGGATGAGACATATTTTTTTTACAGCCAACACGCTTCAATGAAAAAACGATCTCACTATGTACAAACTACTTTCGTTTATTTGTTTGTTTTTCCGGCAGAATATTTCACTGGCAGCACTGACTAAATCCTCTCTCAGGCTAAAGTTTCAATGTGGGGGAAACATCGCCTTTCTGCTTCACGAATATTGAATCAAAAATGAGCTCTGGGTCTCTCATGTAAATTGAGCCACACAGAGTCTATCCAGAGTTGGTTTTCAACCCCGGCTCCCCCTGGATAGGAGGCGTTGGGACAACCAGCTGCAGGACCCCGCAGCCTTATAACCCCCTCCTCCGTTCCCCTGTGACCACCCTATGAGAGGACAAAAAGAGAGAGAGAGAGAGAGAGAGAGAGAGTACCTGTTCCTGAGAAGTGGAAGCACCCCCACAGTTTCCTTCAATCCATTTGACCTCTGGGTGACGGCGTGGCACACTGCAGTGGGCTACAGATGGCTTGCTTTCACCTCACTGCTCATTGGTCACCCAGGTAAAGTTACTGACACCCTGCTCCGCCACACACACGCACGCACGCACACACACACACATACACACTCGCACGCACGCACGCACGCACGCACACACACACACACACACACACACACACACACACACACACACACACACCACCCACACAGACAGACATACACGCGCTGGCCGGCGGTGCCAACTGAGAGGTCCCAGGGCTGGCACGGGCCCAATGGCCCTGGGCACACAGCTCAATGCCGCTGGAGCTCCTTAACACCACACATCCATTCCCCCTCCGTTGCGTGGCCGGAGCCCAGAGCTTTGGGGAGCGGCTGCGCTTGGCTACGGCGGTGCCATCGCTCCCTGTGCGTTTAGTCTCACACGTCACGGTCAGACAGACAGGTGGGACGTGCTTTGATGCGGAGACATCTTCATCCAATATGGCGGACGCGCCTGCTTTTGGATAACCCGTTTCATTTGCACTTAGGGGGCCTGTCACTGATCAGAATGCTAAGAGGCAAAGCCCTAATCCCCCGTTCAGCCTGTGTTCGGCTCGCTGTATAATTGTCTGGTGTATCTTTGTGAGGAAAACCGTGGCACGCAAATTTTTTGATGCAGGTGAACAAATGCTGTGTTTGCTATTTGTAAGATCCATTTCAAGCCACTCCGTGACTGCTTCTCCCTTCACCCCACCCATCAGTTGTTAGCACTCTTTCCCTTTCCCCTCTCTCTCTCTCTCTCTCTCTCTCTCTCTCTCTCTCTCTCTCTCTCTCTCGCTTTCTTTCTCTCTCTCCTCCTCTTTGTCAAATGCACACACAAACATCCACATAGAAAGACACACAGGCAGAGAAGGCATACAAACTCTGCCCTACAGCATACACCATCTGCAGTATCACTGTAGTGGGGAGTAAGAGAGAGTGAAAAAAGACAGAGGAAGATATAGAGAGAGAAACAAAGAGGGAGGGAGAGAGAGAGACAGAGAGAGAAATAGCATGAAGAAATCTACGCCTTTTTCAAACAATAACGAGCATACAGCATTGCTAACTGAAGCACCCAAAGCTGAGATAAATAGAAAATAAAAAGCTACATAAACACACACACACACACAAAAAAATTGACTTTCAGTGAATAACCTCTGTCGAAAAACCTCCGGAGATTGAAAATGCACTTTTCAAGGCATGCGCAGCACAGGCCTAGTATCGAATGCAGTTCCAGACCCAGTAATCATGTGAACGGGTGCTCCACTGTCCGAGGAGGCTGCCCTCTGTGTGCTACGTGTCTAGCTCTGAGATCAAAGCCCTAATGAGGATGGCTGCAGCAGGGGGGGGGGGGGGTTAAGGGAGGTAGACCAGGAGGACGGCTCCGGAATCACTTGGCTGTGACCGGCTATGGATCACTATGCCGAACACTTGGCTTCGCCGTCAAGGTCAAGGACTTAATGTGGCTTTGTTCAAGCACAAATTCACATCATGGAAATGACAAAACAACATTAATGGAATTTGTTGCGGCTGTCAGATTACACCCTCAAATGGGTTTCGGGTGCCCCCCCTCCTCCTCCTCTGCCCTGTGTTTTCTTGACAACAATCCCTCTTTGATGTGCTTGACTTGCCCGTCGGAGTGGGACCTACGCACACAGATACACACACTAACACGGAGTGGAACACATTTACACATACCAACACAAACATAAGTGTGGTGTCTCTCTCTCACACTCACACAGAAACACACACACACACACACACACACACACACACACACACACACACAGGAGAAGGGAGAGGGAGAAGAGCAGGGAGACTGATCCCCAGGTTATTAATAGTGGCCAGGCTGACATTCGGTCACACAGAGGGCACAAGTTGATAGGATCCTAGAGAGAGCTGCAGTTTGTCCAGGCAAGTGCGTATGTTTGTCTACGATTGTGTGTTTGTGTGTGTGTTGTGTGCTAATACAGACATAGGGCAGCGAAGGCTCATTGTCTTTGAAGCAGTGAGTGGGAGATGAAAGAGCCTTCTTTCACTTATGACATGGGCCTTATCTTTTCTTCCCTTCTCTCGCCCTCTCTCTCTCTCTCTCTCTCTCGCTCTCTCTCTCTCTTAGTATCCCTTTGCCTTCCTCTATTCCTTCGCTCCTCCCTTCTTTTTTCTTTTTATTGACGCGTGCTGCCTGTACCACTCTGCTCTCTGAAGGAAATGGATTTTGCGTAAGAGATTTCTGTAGCACTTTTGCCTTGTTGGAAGTCCCAGGGCTCTGGACAAAGGGTCAATCTGCCGGAGCACACAGTACGTCTCTCCCCTCCATGCCTCCAAGCATCGATCCCGGGACATGCCACAGACTGACTTTGACTTGGCTGAAAAAAGGGGTTCATGGCCACAATAGCCACGATTTGTTCAATTCTGTCTTTACTGCTTGAATTAACGTCCGACCCAGTAAAGAGACAAACCGAGAGGCGGGGGGAGGAAAACGCCACGAACCACACAAAACAAATCTGTTGTGACCAATTAGCCATGAGGTCCGCCCCTAGCGCAGTTATTTGTATTAGCTCAGGCTGTCCCCTCCAAAAATCCTCCCTCTGGAGACAGCCCGTCGCAATGTGAGGGAACGCGCTTGTTGTGGCGGTTGTGCTACTTCTGCCCAGGCATTGGGATGCAAAGCAGTAATGTCGGGGAATGGTGCAACGCGCGAGCAATAGACGGAGGCTCAAGCCCAGCCGACTCGCTCCTCGTCCTCGCCGTCCGCGCCCCGCCCGCCCCTGCCAACACCGACCGAGAGGGCTCTCTTGCTACCGTCAGACTACAATGAATCCTGATGGGTAATGCGGTTTCTATTAGGTCCTGTCTGCAGGCACCTTCTTGGCCTTGTGTATTACACAGGCACGGCTCACGCTTACTGGAGTGTGTTTAATTCCCTGCTACGGGGCGTTCAGGTCAATATGCTGGCATCCAACCCCAGCGCCCCACTCCTTCTCTCCTCCCGCTCTCTCAGATTGGAAAGAGAGAATATTGGGTATCAGGGTTGGCTTCAATTACGAGCCAGCGCTAGCGGTGCAGGGGATGGAAGGATGGAGGGATGGGGTGAGGGCGGAGGGGGCCGGAGATGGGCCCACATCTTCCATCACAGGCCGACATCCACTCCGGGGTGCTACATTCAGTGGTGGCAGCAGCAGCAGCAGCAGCAGCAGCGTGAATGTCAGGGAGGAGAGGCGATTGACCCGGGTGTCAGCCCTGAAAGGGGTTAATGACAAGGCAGCACAGCCATTAGTAAACCCAAACCCAGATGAATGACTGTGAGCCACTGTTTAGTAGCGCTCCGCTAACTCTCTGATAAGCAGGTTTATGGACTGGATCAGTCTCATGTTTTTGTGTTGATAGGATCTATATTCATTTGGTTTATCGTAGCATAAACAAAATGTCAATGCGCCGCTACACAGTCTGGTGTTGTGAGGTCTACTGTGGCGTACCAGTCTCCACTGTGAGATAGGCCTCGATGGATTTCTCTGAGGGCTGATCTGGGCAGAGACACCCTGTGGGGCTCAGCAATCGCCGCAGGACCTTGAGGTTTCAGAGGGGGGGTTCTTTTGTAGTTCTCGAGGAGTCCATTGCAACGCAGCTTCCTTCAAGACCTCTACCTGTGGTAAATGATTCATCCTGCGACCTACAGCTCACCGCCGCACATCGCATATAAAACAAGCCCGAGTTCCACTGCGGAGGGGCTATCCACACACATCCAAGGTGCCGGCGCTCTTCAAGGTCAATTAAAAGACAGCGCGTCGACACACGACAGCAGAGGAGAAAACCACTTTGAGGAGGGGGAGGGGAGAATATATTATCCTTACCGCCGCCACCGTTTAAGAAAAGCAAAGACAAAAAGAAATAGCACCAGGGAAACCATGGCCGAGGGGAAATCAAAATACAAGATGTTCCAGCGCTCTCACAACAACCCCGTGGTAAATGACAACGCTTTTAGGGTGGGACCTGCTGCTGATAAACAAGTAGGCCAGCCTCACCAATTTGCGTCCGGTCTCCCGTCGGCATTTTCCCCGGACGGAGGGCCTCCGACACTTTTCCTAGTGCGCGGCAGCCGAGCCCTGTCTGGAACTACGGGGTCTGCCAAGGAATGGTCGAGGAGCGTGCCGTGCTGGGGAGGGAGTAACCCGGAGCAGAACCGTCACGGGGGTAAGGGGGGGTGGTGGTGGTGGTGGGGTGGTGGTGGTGGTGGTGGTGGGCGGGGGGGTGGTTATGGGATGTGAGCTCAACAACCTCCCGTCGTGACTCAGTCCCACCAACACCACACCACCGCGCACACTGGGTGTTCAGGCACCCACACACAGCTGGTGTTCTCTTTCCCAGAGCAGCGGAACTGAGAGAATTTGTAAATATCCCCTTCCGTCTCATCTGACTCATTTGTATTTTTCTGGGCAGCTGCGGGTTTCATAAGTAACTGTGCAATCAAAAATCAGCAAGGTAATTGGCCCCGCTAGGTGGAAGAACAATGGGACTGTCCGATTGGATTGCCTGTCGAGCACCACCAGTGCCTCCCAAACAATAGCCCTGTGGCATAGGATCCCACGTTGCCCTGTCAGCCCTGGTTGAACTCGTTTCCACTGGCAACACCCTCTTTTTCAATTAAGTGTGTCAAAGTGGTTTAATCTCGAATCAGATAATAGTGTATTGAAGGGCTTTGTGTTGCTGTAATTATGGCTCTGTGAGAGCGCGAGGCCCTGAAGCCCAGGGAGGTCTCTAAGGTCAGGAGGCAGGAAAACAGCTGCCACACGAGGCGGCCCCCGCCCTTCCCCCTAGCCACAGGTGACTTTATCATCAGCCACTTAATTGGAGGCCATGATTTCTCCCTCGCTGGATAATGGCTGTGACTGCTTTTACAGCTTGTCGAGCAACAGGCCATGTTCAATTACCTACAGTCTCTTACCCAGGTGTTTGAACACCATGAAATTGAACAATGAAGGGATTTGTAGAGAAGCTAGCCGTGTGCTTAAATCTTCACTCAATTGTAAAATGGATTTCTGCCAGTCGAGCATCCACAACCAACAAACATAGATACAATTTACAATACTGATTTTGTAAACTGAAAAGACATTTCTCTTTTTGTCCCTCTACATTAAATTTGCTTGTTTGTGTGCATACATGTGTGCTCTTGTACACTCACCGCTATGTGTGTTTGTATTTAAGTGTGTGCGGTTTAAAAAGCATGGCGGCTGGGATGAAGGCTGGTGATGTTAGGGTGACCTTGGGGACTCGACTCTAGAAACATGCCGCCGTAGCTCTTGCTGCCGTTGTGTGCATTCAGCTGTGCTTGCCTGTTTGCCTACCATATTGCCTTCGTGTCTGTCTGCCTGCGCACCTGCATGTCTGCCTGCCTGCCTGCCTGCCTGCCTGTGGCGGTCTGTCTGTCCGTCTGTCTACTAACCTCCAACCCTGTCTGTCTGTCTGTCTGTCTGTCTGTCTGTCTGTCTGTCTGTCTGTCTGTCTACTAACCTCCACCCCTGTCTGTCTGTCTGTCTGTCTGTCTGTCTGTCTGTGGCGGTCTGTCTGTCCGTCTGTATACTAACCTCCACCCCTGTCTGTCTGCTTGCCTGCCTGCCTGCCTGCCTGCCTGCCTGCCTGCCTGCCTGCCTGTCTGTCTGTCTGTCTGTCTGTCTGTCTGTCTGTCTGTCTGTCTGTCTGTCTGTCTGTCTGTCTGTCTGGATGTCTGGCTGGCTGGCTGGCTGTCTGGCTGGCTGTCTGGCTGCCTGTCAGTACATCAGTCTAACCTGCATGTGCCCCTGTCAGCATGCACAGTTACAAAATGCCGCCAGGGCAGAGGACCTTAATCCCCTTCCCCCTCCCTCTTTTCCCTCTCCATCCACAGATCCTGCTGTTCTGTATCAGCGCCTGTCTTCACCTCATGCTTCTCCTCGCCGCCGTGCCTCAATGCCACTCCCTCTTTCTTCATCGTTCCTGCTCCATCACCCTCTCCTTTTCACCACTGACCACTCCCACGTGTCTCCACACTCGCGTATGTTACTGATGCGTACCCCCCCCCCCCCAACCCCCCACTCCATTGGCGTTTTCCCCTCCCTAACCCTCTTTCTGCCTTTCTCTCTGTGTCTGTCTCTCTCATTCGCTCCCCCTTTCCCCTGCCTCTCCCCAGTTTGGGCCCCTCTAGAGGGTCTATTAATAGCAGGGCAGTGCAGGGGAAAAGAGAGAGAGAGAGAGAGAGAGAGAGAGAGAGAGAGAGAGAGAGAGAGAGAGAGAGAGAGAGAGAGAGAGAGAGAGAGAGAGAGAGAGAGAGAGAGAGAGAGAGACGAGAGAGAGAGAGAGAGAGAGAGAGAGAGAGAGAGAGAGAGAGAGAGAGAGAGAGAGAGAGAGAGAGAGAGAGAGAGAGAGAGACTGTGGAGGAGAGATACGGGGGCCTGCACCACCCGTCTCCTGCTCCCAGGCACAGACAGGGATGCCTGTTGCAGGGGCAGACAGGCATCCCCAGTCGTCTCCAGTCAGATCTGAGCCATTACAAAGAGCTTAGCGCCAGCCCACTCCTTCCACCCCTACAGGCAGCCTGCGCCGCACCAGTCCTATTTTAATCAACCTGTGTGGGTTTAACAATGTCCACAATGGGGTTTAGAATCCCATCAGTCCCGCTGGACACTGTGATTCACTGACAGCGTCGCTAATAGCGTTTCTCCTGCCAGTTCGTGCACAGAGCTCTGATTTGTTACAGTTACATAATACCATGAAGAGCCTTGATAAATAGAAAGGTCCATCACTATCCTACCGGAAAGCATATCCGCCACTTATTCAACACTTTTATGAACAGAGAGACATTACACTACAGATAATATTAGTGCATACGTTCATAAATTACATAAATAGCGAGCAGGGGGCATATTTACTTCTCCCAGTGCTAAGGCTTTATCTTGTGAAGACAGACTTTGAGCGGCTGCTCCTCTGGCACACTGTTGCTTTTGATGGTGCACCCATTAAAAAGTGGAGCGAGCTAAAGCGGCAAACTAAGAGTTTGGCAAAGTGCATCTGTCCCGAGGTGCATCTGTCTGCGGGGGAGCAAAGTTATTCAATCATTTGGACACAGATCAAAAACGGTGGGTACGTACGTGTACTTCCAGCCCTGAACATAATTAGTTTTCCTTTCCATTCTCCAAAACGGCACTTAACAGTTGGGTGAAAGGGAGTGGGGATAAAGAGGTAGTGGGTTTCATTTTTCCTCCACTTAATGTCATAAAAAAAGTGTTTGGAGGAAGAGAACAATAAGCATTCATAGCTTCGAGGAAGAAAAGAACAATAAAGGGACTTTTGAGTACAGCTCTAGGCGCCACGCTATACCACAGAACAGCATCTATCACGGGGAGGCACAAAGACGTGAAGAAATAGTGATGCGGAGTGCGGCAGAATATATAATTGGAACCCACAAAGAGTCTGTACACATGTGGCGATATTGGTATGCAGACATACTGTCTGAGCGTGCATACACATGAGCGTCTGTGTGTGTTTGTGTGTGTTTGCGTGTGTGTGTGTGTGTGTGCGCGCGCTCTAGTGTGTGTGTGTGTGTGTGTGTGTGTGTGTGTGTGTGTGTGTGTGTGTGTGTGTGTGTGTGTGTGTGTGTGTGTGCGTGTGTGTGTGTGGGTGTGTGTGCACACGTCCTTGCTCATTGGGCATTTGCCAAGCTGGGTGCAGGAGTTTAATATGTGTTTTAGCCTGAGGCCTGCAGCTACAAGACAGGGACTGCTCCATTCCCCCCATTGATCAGGTGGGCTGACAGATTACCACCAAGAAAGTCTGGCCTGATGAAATGCTGCCTGAACCCTCCCCTCCTCTCTACGCCTCCATCTATCTTCCTCTGTTTTTCACCTTCCGTCATTGTCTAATGGCCATTTATTCAATACACATGCATGCACTCAAAACCAACCCAAACACCCACATTCCCTGATGCATATCACAAGTGGGCCATTAATAAGTCAACACAACACGACCACAAAAGCTTAAGAGCAAGGACAAACAAAAGGCCAGATGACCGAGAGAATGGGCAAAGTGGTGCAATCACGCCCAGCTTTTCTTTGCACTCCACCCTGCTGATTACCTTTGATTGCCGTGTAAATTGCTGGGCACCAAGCGAGGCCTTTAGCCACGCCATCACATTGTGAGGCCCAGCCGGTGAAATGGGTGGCTGCTGAAATGTTTTGAAAATGAGGGGAGGACAGACAAAGAGCAAAGAGATTCAGAGAGAGGAGATTTTCCTGAGAGGGAGCGGCAGAGGGAGCGAAAGATGATGAGAATTGCCTTTGGTGATCGAGGCGCGACCATTTTAATACCCTGCATGTTTCAAGCGAACACATGAAAAGAAACTCACAAATAACAAACAACTGCCTGGGCTTGTTTGAAGTCCGTGCTTTGATTACCTGTGACTCTATTGTTTACCTCTTCCCCTGTCCCTGCAACCCCATACACTCCTTAATTCCTCTTTGTGTAGAATCCATGAGAGAATATATTTCATGCTGCTATGGATGTGTGTGGAGGTTTCCAAAAAGTCTATAATAATATCTGGATTCTTTTTCACCTTTCCACCACTGTGCTTACCCTGCCTCTGAATTTGTCTAGCCTGTAGGTAAAATATGGGCTGGAACATGCCCATGGTGTCTCCTGCCCTTTAGTGGGTGAACCTGGAAATACATTAGCCAGCTTGGAATCACTTCGGGTCTTGCTTTTGTTCCAGCGGACCACTCTTTACACGTGTGTAACGTGATTTCTCCTTTGTCACATTCAACCTTCCGCCTAATCGACACACGCCCGCACGCACACACACACACACACACACACTGCCCACACACACACTCTCTCCCCTACCAGCCTTCTCAGAGAAGGAGAGGAGAAAGAATGTATCACCCCCGCTGTTTGGCCTTTTCACACAAGCTGTTGTCGGTCCCTGGCGCCTACTCTCCTTTTATGTGCAGGGGCGATGTTCCTAGTTCAATGGCTTGTGTGCAGTCATATTCAGGGTTATCCAGTCTCCTGTGGTCTACAGAGGAACATAGTATGAGTAAGTGGAACTCTCTCTCTCTCACTCTCTCTCTCTCTCTCTGTAGCTCTCCTCCTGCTTCTCGTGCTGTCATGTAATGTTTTGGCAGTGACAAGCAGGGGACAGGGAGGGACAGGGAGGGATATAGAGTGAGGGAGTGGATCGTGGACCGAGCCATAACTGCAGTAGCAGCGACAGCAGCTCTGTGTAGGTCTACTTCGTCACCCCCTCCTACTCATACCCCCCCCCCCCTGTGTCGACCCCCCAGCAAAGCGCTCGTCCACAAAGATGTTCATGTCCACAGTATGTAGGAGCTCATCCCCGCCAGACAGCCACATTTCTCCTCAAAGCCCCGTCGCGGCACACATGTTCCACGACACAATCCCCGGATCTGTCGTCAGTATGTGACGCCTCCTGCGCAGCAAATGGGACGTACGAGGAAGTCTCTTTGCGACAACAACTCCGTACGCAGCCATTTTTCAAGTAGAGAATGTTAAATTGAAGAAGCCTTGGCTCTTTTTTCCCCCACGCGTTTTCCTTCCATCTCCACTCTGCCTGCCTGCCTCTGTAGTCCATTGCCTGATTGGTATTGTATAACGGGTCTGCCATTGAGCTTTATTTCTCTCCATGGATCTCTGTTCTTCAAGAACGGCAAAAGGTGATAGACTTGGCCGACACCCTTTCTCCTCTCTGCTGGTGTCCAGATAGCCGTTATTCTGCCCCCCCCCCCCCCCACCCCACCCCACCCCACACCCCCTTCCACACACCCTTCCACACACACACACACACACACACACACACACACACACACACACACACACACACACACACACACACACACACCGTCTCCCTGCTGTGACCGGCGAATGCGGGCTTGGTCATTGCACCCGCCATCTGCTCGCTGCACCTCTGATGGGGCTGGTGCCCGGACAGGGTCAGCCAGGTAGCCCACTGTGCCGCACGCTCGCTAAGTCGGCCTTGGGGGGGACGCCGGGTGTGTGCTAGCTGCTGCAGCGGCCGCCTCATGGCAGACAGTAAACGGGCTGCCTTGTGGGGACTCCACTGCATATACTTGTCATACGATGGTGTTTTGCGCTATCCCTTACTCTCAGTAGCAAGGTCTCCCCCAGTCTAGAGCCTGTCTGTCATTGGGGTTGGAGGGAGGGAGGGAGGGGGGGAGGGGGGTAACAAAACAGCAGCTACAATCACCCAGGGCTGTTATGACTCCGCATTACTAATGACCACACGAAACTGTCCATCTGCGCCACACACAGGACATAATGGAGAGCATTAGAGCTGCGTTTTAAGTGCCGTTGGTAATTTCCAGCTCCAACACGTTCTATCTGTCTCCCATTACTGTCGCCTATTTCTCAACCGCAGGAATAACAGATCTGACGGCGGAATGGATTTAATAACAGCCAGAACATATGTTTATGTGCCAGTGAAATCCACGTAAATGAAATAATGTATTCTCCAGCCTGTCTCTCCTATTAAACTTGTCTCTCAGCCAACATCAAAGGGTGCACATTTTGAAAGGCTATTATCCTCATATTAAGCCTTAGTTTATGACACTCACAATGGAGTGCTTTTCGATTACATTATTTTATTATTTCGTGCAGGATGGCATTTGCATTTGACTCATCAGAGAAAGCACAATAGGGTTGGCTGGCTATAAGTCACGGCTCAAATCGCTTTTTCTCAGCAGGATGCTATTTGAAACCTACCCTCGGCACACAAACACACCTACTCATGCCCTCATTCACCTACCCACAAACACACAACACACACACACACACACACACTCACACAAAACACTGCACTGCAGACTTCTTTTCTTCCTGACATGACATTTAGTCGGTTATCATTGCTGTTGTAAGATGTCAAAACAAGTGTTGCACACCCCCCCCCCCCCCTCTCTCTCTCTCTTACCCACACCCATCTCCCCACCCCAGTTGTCTTAGTGGGGCCTCTGCAGCAGGTTGATAGATAGTAGGTTTGGGGGAGGAAGACAACAGAACAGCAAGCCTTCCCCAGCGAGCCACACCGCAATGTGGAGGGAGGCCTTACATGATAATCAGATGGACAGACCCCGAGAGCGCCAGAGAACAAGTTGGGGGGGGTTGGGTAACTTAGCACTGTAGCTTGTAGTTGAGTCGTTAGTGTTCATTTAGCTCAATATCGCCCCATCCTGCACACACTACTTGCTCCCCCCAAACCCTCCCCTCCCCAGAACCAAACAAGGATTTCAAGAACAAAAACTAAATAAAAACAACAGGACGCAATAGGATTTAGCAGCATAACGCCTCCTCATCTGCCTATGTAGAAATGATGAATTCCACAGTCATCCACACAAACACACAGCTACAAACAGGTGCTCAAAATGGTAGGTGTGCGCATACCTTTATGGTGTACAAACATCCAGTTCTCTGATGGTCAGCCTGCAGTCCCTTTCTAGTTTTCCTACAAGTGTTCCTTATCACCCACTTTACAAACGCAAACAAAAAAAAGTATCAGGACTTCGTTTTTTCCCCAGTACATTTGCACAAATAATCCATAGCTCAAAGGAGTGGGGACAGAAAGGGCATCCACAACCCTCTCTAAAATCCATTCACACCAAATGTCTTAGCCATGGCCCAATTCATGAGAGAATGAGAGTTGGAGAGTGAGGGAGCGATAAAGAG